>OZ038401.1:34639776-34792097 GCA_964036045.1 Eutreptiella sp. 'Long Island Sound 2002' | reverse complement strand
GGGAGGGGCTATGAAATTGATAAAGGGGGGGGTTATAAAATTGATAGGGCAGGGGGCTATGAAATCGATGGGGGGGGGCTATGAAATTGAATGGGGGGGGCCTATGAAATTGATGGGGGGGGGCTATGAAATTGATGGGGGGTAGGGCTGTGAAATTGATGGGGGGTAGGGCTATGAAATTGATGGGAGGGGGCTATGAAATTGATGGGGGGGGCTATGAAATGGATGTGCGGGGGGGCTATGAAATGGATGGGGGGGGGGCTATGAAATTGATAGGGGGGGCATATGAAATTGATGGGGGGGTAAATAAGTGTCAAGGGGGCGCTTGGGGGAGCGGTGCCCCATCCACCCTCCACCGGAACTAACTAAGGAACGGAGTAACATACGTGGTATTTTAATTTTTTTTGGGTTCGGACCTTGGTAAGCTGGTGGGAAAACACTCTACTGGAAAAGAAAACCTGAAAAAGACAAACAGGCATACCCTCCCTAACCTCAACCACACAAGCAGGGAAATGACAGGGTGGGAGGGAGGGAGGGAGGGGAGGGAGGGAGGGGAGGGAGGGAGGGGAGGGAGGGAGGGGAGGGAGGGAGGGAGGCTCTCTTGGGCGGCCGTAGGGGCTGTGTTGTGCTGTGTTGTGCTGTAATATGCTGTGCTGTGCTGTATGTTGTGCTTTGGTGTGCTGTGATGTGATGTGCTGGGATGTGCCGTGCTGTGCCGTGCTGTGTTGTGCCGTGCTCGAAACCCACTACCCCCCCTCTCCACAGTTCCGGCCCAACCCGATGAACCCACACCCACCCACCCCTCCAGCAAAACTGACCCGATTAGCTGAGGTGAGATTGCTTGGGCCAGACATCAGGATTCTGTTCCCACTTGTCTTCAGTCACATATGAGCCCCCCGATCGGTTGCAGTCAGAGAGATGGGGTGGGGAGGGGGTGGGGGGGGGGGGGGGGGCACGTACCATCATTGAAGGGGTTGCAAGCACTCGTTGGGTTTCAGACGCTAGGGTCAAGACCACAACCCACTTCTACACCTCAAGGGTGTGGTGACAATGGGACAAGTCTGATATTGGGGGGGGACACAGGGGGGGGGGGGGGGGGGGCGAAGTCTGACACAGGGGGGGGGGGGGGTTAGAAAGGGTGTTGGGGTGGGGGGGGGGGGGTTGGGGGTGATGGTCCATAAAAGTCTGATGTCTGATGTCTGATAGCCGACTAGGTCGCTATACACATAGCTGCGCTATACCGGGCCACCATAGACGGACAACGGCCAAAGCTTTGTCGGCCCCCCGCTAGCAAACCGAGGGAAGGTCGGCGCGGCTAATGTCCATGTCTGCCGTGTAGTGGCGTGGCTGCGCACGATCAATGGAACACCACCACCCCCGCCGAGATGCCAGCAGTACTTGCAAGGCGGTCAGCTGACAGCCGGACGTGCTTCCCGTTGATGCGCAGGTTTACTGCACTCAGAAATTGCATATCGCTCCCGTGATACACAATACGCCCCCCCGGAGCTTCCCAAAATACCTCAACGCCCGTATCCACATTGCAACCCGTCTCCCTGCCCCCGCTATCCCTTGGAGTCACCCACAAATGGTCTGAGCCAACATGCAAAAGGCCCTCCTCAAACGGTTCAAAAAAATTGCGCTCCTTGAGGTCAGGGTACGCTACATACGGGCCACCATTAACAAACGACGGCCAAAGGCCGCCCAATGGCAAACCGAGGGCAGGTCGGCGCGGCTGATGTCCATGCCTGCCGTGTAGTGGCGCGGTTGTGCACGGTCAATGGAAGAATAGGGAGACCGCTTTTGTTGCCAAGTGGGGTGGCGGCTGTAGATTGAGGCTACAACCACAACCGTGCTGCCAGCTTAGCCACCAGGGAATTGCGGTCGATCACTAAAATCCGCGAAAGGCAAAAGCTGTCCTCGGCCCTCTTTTTCCTCGGCGGCTCTGTTTGCCACATACAAACATGAAACATGTTCCCTATGCCAAGGGGACCCCATGGACACCGATGCCGCCATGTGCGCACGCGCCGTGCGCATTTCGCAAAATCCCACGACAGCCCCAAGACAGCCCTTGTCTTCACGACAACCCCCCTGTCTTGGTTTAGCTGTCTTACGACACCCCGGTGTCTTGACACTTGTCGCGAACCCCTGTCCTAAGACAGCCCCCTATCTCGGCACCTGTCCCACAGCCCTGTCGCAAGGCACCATTTTGGATTTCATTCATCTCCTTAGGCCTTTCGTCGTTCAATGCGTCGCTTTTGTCCTTTGTGTCGTGCAACACATGCCACATCTGCAAGCCCGCGTCAAGAGCATCAAGCTCCAGTACGCGGGTGAATGCCCGTGGACAAAAATAGGGGCGCGATATTTTATAACCTGGAAATGAATGGCGGATGTCCATCTTGAACTCCACGTTCCGCCTTTCCGTGGGGATGCTAGAAAAAAATTAAAAATTGCGGTACTCAGCCGCAAACCACCCAGAATGGACACATGTCCAATGTACCCACACTGTGGGTTGCCATTGCAACGCACGCCAATCATTGGCAAACGGCCCCACAGCCCGCCTATACGACTCCACTTCCTTATTGGTCCAACCAATCGTGTTCGACCAACACTTTTGCATATGCCACAAACTTAGGAGCATGCGCTGGATCACGGCATGTAGGGGGACGCTTGTCCCGCCTACAACCACACGCACTTGAGGCCCCACATACTCACGCCTCAACGTCTGCTAGCCACTCGAGGACATACACCCGAAATGACGCATGGCCCAGCGGGCAGTTGGCCGTCCGCATCGTACTATGGAGCTAGATGGCTTACAAAGGGGAGCAAACTTGCATTGGTGGATCCACATTGGCGCAAGGGAGCCGCACCCCTAACACTCGTGCGCAAGCACCAAGGTCGAGGGGTAGAGGCCTCGGGTCATCTCTGCGCTCACAGGCCACGCTAGACGTCCCTATAACCATCAATTCTATGTTGAAGCGCCGGCTCCATTGCACTAGCTGTGGCACTATTGAGTAGCGCCTCTTGGCCTGCTCCCATGAGTTAGTGGGCGAAAGGATGGCCTACTTATATGTGCTCCCCAAGAAGCACTCAGTGAAATTGGACCACCTCACTGTTGAATTAGCTGCACAACTTTTGCGTGGTTCGCCTGATCTCGGGCAAACCACCTTCCCCCCGCTAGATCAAAGTTAATGTCCTTGGTGGGCCGCAGTGCGTCCCTGATTTCGGACGGGATGTGGGCGGCTGCTTGCATCACGGATTGCACTAGACTCCACAGCAAAGGGCCGAGGGCACGGGTTTGTAAAATCCGGCCATCGGAGCATAACCTTTTGAAAATTGCATTTACTATTCTACAACAGCAATGTACCATGTCTCCAACACGACGTGTTGGGGGTATGGAACGGAGGAAACCCCCCCATGGGATGGAAGTTATAAAATCACTAGGGCGGAGGTTGTCACCTCCAAAGTCCTCAAATGCGAGGTCACAATGCCAACAACGGCATTTAAGTTTGACAACGGCATTTAAGTTTCGTGTGCCTAGCGCACATCCCTTTCCCGTCTCCCGTTAAGAAACATTCCACCTCAACGGCCACGGTGGGGGTGGAAATACCATCGCGTTGTGGCTCGGCAACCTGGCATCTAGTTGACCCAATTTGTCCGCTAGACGCAAGGGGTCGGCATCATCTGATCAATCGAACGTAAACCACGTGGACCACAAACTAGGCCTCCCCCCCCTCGCGTGTACTATCGGCTAAGTTGATGTACACGTCTCCACGTCTGGCACTTGCCTTGCACAAAGGGGTGGCGTCCACACAAATGACAATAGGAAACTTCGGAGGTACGCGGCCTTGGGGCTGTTGTATGTAGTGCAACTTCACACGGTGCTCCACCACGTCCCGGAGGCTGAAGAGGGCCCCGCAGCGAGCCAGTCCCACACTGGGCTTGAGCACCACAGGCTTCGACCGGTAGGGGATGAGGGCTTGGCGCACCCGTCGTAGGGTGGCCCTCCTACATGTCCTCCGGAGTTTGTCCACATTGCGGACAGAAATTTTCATCCTTCGCAACTGGCCCACCAACAAAACTGCCTCCTCCTCACTCTCGTCGCAGTCCTCATATTGCCCTTCTAGCCGCTGGGTGTGATGCCCTTTGGTGTCCATGATGATCTTGGTTGGTTCCCGCAGAATTGTCGTGGCAGCTTTCTCCAGCATGCGCAAGCCCTCATGGCGCCATCGGTTGGACAAAGTCTGAGTAGGTGCCAAGTGAAGCTTGGCCACACTAGAGCACAGGGCGTCATAAATGTCGGACAGGCTGCCAGAGGCCATTTTCCTGTCAACAAACAATGCAACACCATAAAGCAGGCAACGAAACCCATAACTGTCTCACGCACTGTGTTCAAGACAGATTAATAAGACAGGGGTCATGACAAGGGTCCGTCTCAAGACAGGTTACCAAGACAGGTACTAAGACAGGGGGGCTGTCGCCGGACAGTCCCCTGTCTCAGTACTTATCTTGGTCACCTGTCGCCGGACAGCCCCTTCTGTGCATCGAGTTGCGTTTTCAGGGTCTACGCCAGGCTCTGCCCTTTGGCCAACCGGCCTTCGAGCTCCACCCGGAGAGCCTTCTCGTGGTTGACTAGCACCGTGAGGTCCAAAACCTCCACCTTCTTGGCCTTCACGAGCGCTTCCTTCAAAGGGCCTACGAACTCCTGCTGCTTGTCCTGATGCTTCCGGCACCGATCAAAAAGTGCCTCCTTCAGGGCAGGTAGGTGCTCCTTCTAGAGTACACGGACCTCCGTGGCGTGTGCCTCCTTGAGCGCCTTGATCTCCGTGGACGCAGGCCCTTTGTGGGGCTTGGTGATTGCTCCGCCCTTGCGTTGTTCCTTGTTGAGAACACCAACTCCTCCAAGAGGCCCCTGGTGGTTTTCCGCTTTTTTGTGGGGTGTACGTCCGAGTCCGAATCCCCTGTGTCTTGGGCCTCCGACTTCTCCGACTTGACTTGCACCGCCTCTCGCCCCCGTGACCGGAACTCATTCTCCAACGACGTGCGCACGTGGTCCGCGACTGGCTCCCCCCCAATGGTCGTGAACTTCGACAAGCTCGTCCAACGGCTGTGGTTCCGTGTGTAGTTCAAAGTAGCCTGCACGAGGAATCGCTCCTTGATCTGCGTCCTACCCCCTCCGCGAGGCTGAGTTGTGCACCGCACCACTGCTCCGAGCGTACCAGTTCCGTCCCATGCAGAGCTGTTGACCGCAATGGGCATCTTCATGTCGCGCGGCTTGAGATGGCCCTCGGTGTCGCAGACGTTTATGACGGCTCTCCTGTAGTACACGGTCGCCCCCTTCGAGTCCCACGCGGCATCCGACGGTGTCCGGACCATTGCACTGCCACACGGCACAGGGTCCGTGGTCTCCTCGCCCGACATGAGCGGGAAGTTCCGCGAGGGGGCGGCTCGCGGCGCCCCATCCTTCTGCCCCACATCCTTCTGCCCCACGTCCTTATCCCCCTCGTCCTTGTTGCCGAGGAACGGAACGAAACGGCGAACTCTGGGGGCGACACGGGTTGTCACGTCCATGGCTGGAAGAACATCCACTAGGGCCTGAAGTGAAAGAGCAGGTAAGGACGGGGGGCGTGACAAGGACTGCGACAGGCAACTGTCGTACAACAGAGACTTGGGACAGGGCACTAGACAGGGGGGCAGTCGTGGGACAGGGCACGAAGACAGGGTACAAGAGACGGTCTGTCTTCGGACAGGGGGGCTATCGGTAAGACAGTTGTGGTGGGCTGTCGCAGGACAGGGGGCTATCGTGATGCCTGTCGTAGGCGGCTGTCGTAACACACGGATCATGAACGAAATTAGCAAACACGCTTGGTGCGCAGCGTGGGAGTTTTCTAGGCAGTGCACCTGCTGACAAGCACACGTCCAGTGCACTGCATCCTCCGTGTCGCTGTCGTCGCCACCACACGGGTACTTGTTCCCCTTCTTTGGTGTGGCAACCTTGGAAACCCCTGAGAATTGTTCGTCCCGTGGGGTGATCCAGCTGTAGTACCGCGCCATACGATAATGCAAGAGAGGCGTTTGCGGGGGAACAAGCGTGCACCACAAGTCACGACCGCGTATGGGTGAGAATTGCATATCAGGAGGAGACCGAGCAGCAAAGCCCCCAGAGTGTACAGTGCGAAGAATGATACCCACGACCGGGGGGACGTGAACAGTGGCGAGGACGGTGTGGGAACCCGTGGAAATGATGGAGTTGCCATGGCAAAACTGACGCAATGGACAATGCCCAAGGCTGGGTGCAGCGTCCCCCATGCTCTGCACTTCCGTGACTGCCCGAGGCATGTCAAGCACCGTGAGGTACAAGTGGGTATTCTCGTCGCACAACATGAAGAAGCTTGCCGTACTCGGTAGACTCGGGGCGTCGGTGACCGTCTTCGCCTTGAATTCCAAGTGCCAACCTGGGTTGGTGCGGCACGCCCCACAACATGTACCAGCCTTGGAGCAGCTCCGGCACACCAGCTCTTCTTGACGTAGCGTGCAAGGGGACCCCTTGCTGGCAGTTTGCTTCTTGTTGCATCCTGTGCATGGTCTCACTTGAACAAGATTGTCAACCAGGGGGGCCATGGTGCAATCAAGAGGCGGCAAAACTGGATATCCGGCAAGGTGGGTCACACGATGTGTCCCAAAGCCCATAACAATGAGGACCAACGGCTCATACATACGGTTGCGCTTCCCGGGAAGGCGAACAATGCAGTCCGATGGGCAAATGAACGACTCGCCGGCCACCGCGGAGAGTGGCAACGTGTTCCATGGCTGCGGCAAACCCCAAGAACTGAACGGGACGAAGTACCCGTTCATTGTACTATCCGCCGCATGTGACCCAACAACCCGAGTGTAGGACGTGAGGAAGATCCTGTCGTCCGGAACAAGGCGTCTTTGAAGTGCACGATGAACTGGCCCTGGTGATTCATTGAGAGGGCGCACCAACTTGACGAAAAAAAGGTGGAGCTGCTTTTGGGCACCCGCAAAGGCCGTTCGCACCCTGTCAAGTTGCTTCATGGCAAACCCGCGAACTTGAGGTAAAGCAGCCGTGTAGCCATGGGAAAGATTTGTCACTTCCTCCGCCGAAAGACCGGGCACGTCCGCAAGGTACAGATCCCGACGGGGGAGCTTCGCTGCGAGGGTCTCCCAGTGAAACTTGTTGTGGGTCGCCCTGACCTCTTGTCGTAGCTCGTCGATGATGTCGATTGATTCTTGCGCGAGAACGTATGACCAGCGTCGATCGGAGTCGTCCCCATGTGCCTACAGCGGTGTGGTACAGTCTCCCCCTTGACACGGTCGTCGGACACGCCAATCACGTGTGGTAGTGGTAGGGAGGGGATGGTGATGGGGTCGTTGTTGTGCGTCACCCAGAGCCCAGCTCACGTTGTTCCTGGCCCATGTTCACTCCATTGATGAGGGGAGTCGCTTCGGAGGGAGTACACGGGGCTTGACAAACTTGGATCCTTCTCCATGGACAGGCAGAGGCGGTGCTGCAAAGGTCCTTGCCATGGTTTGTTTTTCTGAGAGGCCCCTTGGCGGGCATTTGCTCCGAGTTCCAGGCACCCGTCGTCATCAAGGTTCTCAAGGTACACTGTCTCCTGGCGGCCATCTGCATCCACGGTAGCTTGGGCATAGTCAAATAGGTGCTCCAGGTCTTCGCCACTAGGCTGTGCCACCACCAGCTGCAGATCTGGGTTCCCTTCGAGAATGTTGTGGAGGACGTCGCTGAAGCACCCGGAGGATCGCTTGGCGGTGAATGCGGGCAGCATCTTGACATCCGCCATTGCACCATCGCATTGCATGTGTATACTCTCCCTTGCGAGGATGTACTGTGTGGGCATTTTGGTGGCATGGACCACTGCTGCCCCCGTCTTGGCCCCCACACTGCCAATCCACCCCTTGGCAAGGTTGTCCACTTTCGGCATTGCAAAGAGGACACAGGTGCTAAAACAAGACAGGTGCCGTAGACAGGTTTCAAGACAGGGGGCTGACCGTAGACAGGGGGTGCAGACAGGCTTCAAGAGAGGCGGCTGTCGTAAGACAGGTGGCAAAGATAGGGGTTGTCGCGAAAAAAAAAGTCGGTCCAAACGCAAGCGCAGAACACAACCACTTGTATATTCGGGCTAATTTCAGCTGCTCGACCGCACAGAAACCCGCAGAAGATGCACGGGTGCGGGGTGTGGGGTGCGAAAAATTTGCTACGACAGGGGGGGGGGGTGTCGGCCTCATCCTGTATGGGCACACCTCACACGTGGCGAACAATCCCACCGCGTGTGCCGTGGAGAGACGGTGATGACGTCGTCCACATGCATTTCGTTAATGCACAGTTGCCACACGTGGACGCCGGCGATCTGGCTTAGGGCATTCAAAAGCCAATAAACAATGGGCGGCTCGTTGGGGTGTATCCGGGGGGACCCTTCAACGTGCTTTCGCCCGGCGGTGTTCAGTGCTTGCAACAGCTTGGGCCCCCCAGCTCCCAGGGCTGCTAGCGCGGCTGCATCCCTGTCCTTAGCGTCCAAGGACTGCACGTTCCATGCACTGCAGAGGTGGCACATAACTTTGGGTGGTGCCCGTCTTACTTTCAAAAGCCGTACCGCAAGACGCGAAGCAAAGAGACACTTTCTTCTCCGATGGCAACGGCGAGCGCCTTGTACGTCTCGCAATGCTGCCAAAACTTGCGCACTTCCACCTGAAGCTGGCCTAGCATTTTCCGGACGACATATCCCCTGTCGTTTGCCTCGAAGAGGCGGCGGGACACCACTTGAGGTGCTTGCCGGTAATTTGGCTACGTGTCCTTTGGCTGAGTGGCGGTGTTCATCCACCTATTGAGCCTAGCTGCATGCTTGCCTGATAGCGAATCCAGGCGTGGCGGACAAGTGCCGTGGCGGCCAACAACGTCATCCCAAAAACCGTCGGTACGGCAATGTAGGGCGAATACCCCCGGGTGTTCACAGAACTCCTGGGGCGGTTTTTCATAGTTGCCCCGCATCACAGGGTACATTCACCGCCGCTGTTGCAACATGGGGGCCTGCCTACGAAGCACCCCGGGACACTTGCGCTCGCTGAGGGGAATCAGGCCGTCAAGGTCCATCTCCAATGCGGCATCTATGGAGCCCTCGGCGAGGGCTGCCACCGGGAGAGCGCGCGGGAGGTCCGCTACAATGGATGCGGCAGCTGCAACCATTGTAGATGCAAGCCGTACGGCCCCCAGGAGCTCCAGACGCTTGTCTACACGAATGAGCATGCTCAGTCGGGAAGTTGCCTCACATGTTCCTTGGTGGTGCTGAATGTTGGTGCTTTTCGGGAGTGTTACCAGGCTGTGTGGTCACACACATGGCCCGTGTGAGCCCATGGACAGTGCGAGCACCCCTCTTCCCCATTCCAGTTGCTGATACTACAAACCTTTCATTGCCTCCCGAATGGCTGACATGCGCGCATCTAGCCCCCATCCCCCCATGGCTCCCATGACCGTCGCGACAACATGGTGCGACCGCCACATCGCGAGTAAGTGGTGGTAGCCCCCTTGTGGTAGAATGAGTCCTTGAGGTTCCCATTGACCATATGTCTAACCACGCAGCCTAGACCCACTCTCCACTAGAACCCGCACTCGAAATAAACAACCTATGAGCAACATGCACAGTGTGGACGGCGCCCCCTCGGCCCCTACTTGGGCACTGCGCCCTGAAAAACAGGGCGTACAGCCCAAACAGTGGGACCTCTAGATTGCGGCACAGCTGCAATGGCGGTTCTAAGCTTCCGAGCTGAGGGAGACCCTATTTAATCAACCATCGGGCAAGAACTCCAATGCCGCAATCACTCGGGGGCAATTAATTGTGCGCAACTAAAATGCATTTTTTCAACCGCAGCAGTGGTCCCAGACATACCCCCTGAACCGGGCACTTTTTCAACTTTCGGTGTTTTTTTTTTTAACCACGAAACTTGTGCTCCCCGTACTAGGTTGAAATTTGGCCTGCCGCGGTGAACCCCCCCCCCTGCCTGGGGCCCGTGGTTCGCACGCATCAGCTGTAGTGTCTTGGCACTGTAGGGCCCGCGGACTGTAGGTTTGGGGGGGGGGGGGTCTTTGGGGACAAATTTGGAGGGGTGAGGTGGAGATGGTGGGGATACGGCGATGGAAGTGAGTGTCTCCGGCGGGGCTGCACAGGCCACATCATGTGCAATCAAGGGTTTTGGGGTGATGGTGGGCTTGGAGAGCCAGTGACGATGCATAGTGGGCCGCACGCCGGTGCGGAGGGGAGTGGGGTCATCATAGGGGCCTGGGGAGAGGGCAATTTATTGAGACACTCCTAAGCGTCCGAGTCCCATAGAGATGTGGGATGGTCGCCGAACTCCATGAGCTCCGGGAGGTCCCCTCCATCCAATTCCATGGAACAAGGGGCTGAAGTAGGGGAGAGCCGCAAAATGGCGTATGCTGCGCACCCGAGCAATGGATGCCAAACGCCTCCCTATGAGGGCTATGGCCAGGACCATGCCAAATGGGCACTGCCACTTCTTACTTGCAATGTGGTGGTTGCGCCACGCGGCCGAGACGTTCATGGGAGGCAAGCAAGGGGTAGATGCGCTCATGTTAGACATCCGTGAGAATTGGAAAATTTTGTGAGAAGTGGGGAAGGGCGGGGGGGGGGTTAATAGGAATGCTTGCACAGTCCGAGAAGTCATCACATGGCCATGTGTGTAACCACACAGCCCATATCCCACGCCCGAAAGGAACAAGCAGCCTGCACGAACAAACAATACATGAGCAAGATATACGGTATGGACGGCGCCCCCGGGGCCCCTCTTGGGGCAGTACGCCCAGGATAAGAAAAAGAGCGTGTCGCCGAAACTGGGGAGAGTTACTCTGTTGAACGAACTGTCCACCACGACCTCCAATGCCACTCACTCGGGGACGATTAAGTGCGCACTCCGTGCTACTACAGTACACGACATTTTTTCAACCCCAACAGTGGTCCCGGACATACCCCCAAACCCGAGCACTTTTTCAACTTTGGCCTTTCTTGTCAACCACGACACTTGTCCTCCCGCTACTAGGTTGAAAATTCGCCTGCCAGCATGCACCCCCATCCGCTCCTAGATGGATAGCTCTTTATCAATAAACTTATAACGGTCACCTATAATCAGCACAAAAACCAAAACCAGCAATGTTGCGAGGGCCCAAGAAGTCTCTGAGAAGCAGTTAAATCTTTTGCCCCCAGGACTGCGAGCAAGAAGAAATAGCTAGAACTAGCGATAAATTGAATAATAACAAAGGCAAAGAGAGAAAGGGCTCCAAAGGTTGAGCTTAGATAGAACGAGATGTATTCTCATGGCTAGCATGTACTTGAGACACCACCAAAAAAATAGCCATAGAAGAGTTCGGCCCGCAGATGTGCTCGAATACTATGGGTTGTATTCGATGAAAGCAACCCTGTACATGTACATGTAATTAGTATTACAATCCAGAGGCGGTACATCTAGTCCAAATTTGCAGATCCCGTGCAAATTAAGCAAGCAAGCCTGCTTCGTATCACCTTGAACATGAGGCCCATTCAGATTCGTGAACACGGGGAAAACTTTTTGGTTAGTTAAGTGCGGATAATCAAACTTGGCGTCTGTGTGCCAAAAGAGGAAATACTCTGCAACAAAGACACGTGCAACCCATTGCCTTGCAGGTGCTAGAGGGATGACCGAAGGATATCCAAAACAACGTTGCAATGGCATAACTAGATAAATTGGCTGGCCGCGAAAAATGAGATTTGCCAGCGCCCGTAGAAAAATTACGGCAAAACAGAGGCAATCGTGAGCAAGATGAGCGGCCGCAACCTTGAAATGCGGATCGAGAGGATGTAGAGCAGCCCGCCATCGACCACGAGAGGTAAGGAGTGGGAAGAGAGCGGAACCAAATTCCGGAAAAGGGGAGAAAAGAGAGTGACGGGGGAGCACATGCGCCGTGCGCGTGCCGCGGGCTACTTTAAGTGCACACGCACATGGGGATGGATTGATGAAACCCAACACATGAATGTGGTGCAGTGCTTTTTGGTTGTGCACTGTTTGAGTGTAGGAGGGATGTTTGCACAAGTGTGGTACCAAAGTGCAATTCTCTCCTTAGGGGGCATTCTAGGGTATGTGTGAAAGAACCCCGCTTTCGGGTAAACTCATAGGAATAATTATACCTGCCGTTCTGCTCTAATAGCAATTCATCCCCAAATGTGTGGGTGCTCAAACAGTCGCCGCGATATTGCACATGACATTAGAAATATTTCTTCATGCAACGTGCACACACCTCACCATCATCCCCATCATCATCGACTTGAATCTCCTCATGTACACCAACCCATACGGGGGGGGGGGGGGCACATGGGGCCAGGGGCCATAAGGGGGGGTAGCGGACCTGGCGACGAATGCAAAATGGGGTCAAGTGTAACAAGATGCGAACAAATTTGTGAAGGGTGGTCCCATCGCCCCTCCAGATATTGCGCATCAGCCCACCAAATGGCTAAGCAAATATTCTGGCCCAGCGCTATAATAACCGTGGACATCGCTGTATTGCTGCCACCGCTTTGTGAGGTTAGCGCGCCAAATGAAAGCCACATACGGCCTTGATAAACTTCATAATTAGCACCAAATTCATAATGTTTGAAATGGCTTGGTCCGTTGTGGCCTCTTGCAATCCCAACGAAGGACATCCGCGGAGGTGCCAGGTGCATAGGGACATATCCAAAAAATATTGCCATGACTGTCAATCGCGCCAATCACTTTCCAAATATGGCCTACATATTTTGGATTGAACAACACATCCGACAATGCACCTCCTGTTGAACCAACGGGCACAGAATCAAGATAGTCGGTGACAAAAAATGGGAAGTGCGGTGTATGGTTCCACTCATCCAAGCAATCCACCCACTGGATCTCTTGGGCAACTAGGTTCAGGTAGTCCCACACACAATCCACACTACTCCAAAAATTGTCTTCCCAAAAACTACTTTGCAACGGGTCTTGAGAAAATGGAGGTATGGAGCTTTGTGGCGTTTTCCCCTACATACGCCTGCCCAGCTTTCATCTAACAACCTCTGCGAGGTGATTTTGAAGCTTTTGGGGGGGGGGCATGGCGCTAGCTAGATGGGCCCAGTGGCTACTACGTGGGTCTCCAGGGGCGCTCAAGTACCCGTACTGCCACCAAATGATCAGCCAAAACCATCCTATGGGCAACAGAGGGGTTTCAGCAAAAAGTCGAAATGTGAAAAATTCTACTGCCTTCCGCAAGTCCCCCTCGCAGAGAAGCTCCCAATGCAACACACACCAAAAATAGGGTAAAAACTACATGAATACGGGCTAAAACATGCTTTACATATCTTGGATGGTCATCTTGAGTGATCACAATATCAAAACAATAAATTTCGGAAAAATTCAATTTTTGAGATGTATAGGCTGAAAAACTGCATGAGCAAGTTGTGTATCAATCCCTTAGGGGACCCCCCCCCCCCATGCGCGCGCCCAGTACCCAAATAAGGTGAAAAACACACAAATACGGCCTGAAACATGCTTTAAATACCTAGGATGGTCATTGTATATGATCACGATATCACAAAAATGAATTTCAACAGCTTCCGTTTTTGAGTTGTGCAGGGTGAGAACCCGCATTTGCAGGTTGTGTACCATTCCCGTTTGATCCCCCCCCCCAAGGGCTCAATACCCAAATAGGTTGAAAAACACACAAATACGGCCTAAAACATGCTTTACATATCTTGGATGGTCATTTTAGGTGATCACGGCATCAACAAGGTAAATTTCGAAAACTTCGATTTTTGAGCTGTGCAGGGCCAAAAAACTGCATCAGCTGTCCAAGGTGTCCAAGGTATAGCAGGTTGTGCACTGGCCCATTCACTCATGTAAGCCATTATTGGTGGAAACAGTTATTTCGCGTCTTTGGCACGGGTTGTGAGGCCCTAAGCAAAACTAGAGACTGCAAAAAACGTCCTTTAGTATCCTAGTAGGCATATACTGTCACAACATCCCCACTCACACCACTCAGAGTGGGTAGCACGCGGTCACCGAGGTCGCAAAACCACCAACATAGCAAAAACGGCTGAAAAAGTGCATAAACCTCACTAGCGCTCGTCCCACTCCGCCCCATGCAAACCCCATGGAGTCGGAAACACTTTTTCGGCTGAAAATCGAAAAAAACCAAAAGATTCATGATTTTCAACCCAAAAAAAGGGCGGGTAATTTTTTGACCCCCCCACCCCACCCCCACCCCACCTCCCTGAAAAGCTCCCAAAAGCGGGTTTCAAGTGGGGGGGGGGGGTCGGGACCAAAAACCCATTGGGAGATGCGTTTATTGGACAAAATAATGATTTTACAAGGTGTTAAACTATGAATTCAACCCCTTGCGGTAGGGTACGCAAATAGGCCCAAAAAGGCCCAAAATTGGGGGGGGGGGGGGCATGTGGTGTTTTCCCCTATATACGCCTGCCTGGCTTTGATCTAACAACCTCTGCGAGGTGATTTTCAAGTGTCTCTAAATAGCCTACACAACAACGATTTTGGGGCTTTCGGAGGGCCCATGGCACGGGCTACATAGGCCTAGCGACCACTACTTGAGTCGCCATGGGTGCTCAAGTACCCGTATTGTCAAATGATCACCCAAACCCATCCTAGGGGCAACGGAAGGGTTTCATGAAAAATCGAATTTCAAAAAACTTTCACGTGCCACGAAAACAGCATATCCAGTGTGAAAAGGGCAAAGTCCTCACTGGCAAGGGGCAATATGGAGGGGGCCGACTTAGGGTACCTGGAGTTGGGACCCGGGACCCCCGCCATGGGTTAGGGGGTCCATATACAAGAAAAAGTTCTTCAGGACCCAGGTCCAAATACACACACAGCGGCCACAACACGCAAAGAAGTTTTGACCCCCCCCCCCCAAAAAAGGGGTACCCAGGTGCGGGGGGGTACGGGGGTCAAAATCCAAAAACTCATTGGGGGATCATTCTAGGTCCTAAAATGATGATTTTATAAGGGGTTAGACGTCAGAAACCATACATTGGGGTATGCTACGCGAACGACCCCAAAAAGTGGGGGTATATGACGCTCACGCCTGCGCTTGATCTGACAACTTCTCTTCGAGGTGATTTTCCTTCGAGCGCATCCTATGGCGCCCATGGACTCCATAAGCCAGTACCTTAAGCAACCCTAAGGGGGGTCCTGGGACCTGCGGAGCCGCCCACCGGTGTTGGCTGCATAACGTTTTGTGCAGAAAGAAGTGGACACATGGGAGGCACACCTTCTTCTCCAAACCAAACATGAACTTGGTGTTAAGGATGCCAGCGCCAACCAGAGCGGGCACAACGGCACACGTCACCAAGGCAAGCTGCCAGCACACGACGAAACCGATGATCATCCCCGCGATCAAATTGACAAAAGCCTGCAATGTGTATGTGAGAGGAGGCTTGAGGGGAGTAGGCATACAATCTAAACCTGTGGGGGGACACCCAAACGTTCAAGAGAACAAGGATGTCGACACATCACATTGGGGTCAGCAATTCTTCAAAACAGTCACGCACACAATGATGCACGCCGTGAAGAAAGCAACAGCAGTGCTCACGAGACGTGAACTAAGTTGATGAAAACAATAGAAATTGAACAGCACGTGGAAGCAATTCTGAAATCACCTTCAGGTGTTGTTAAAACATGGAGAGGATGTGGTAGCGGCTGGTAGAGGCTGTGGTAGGGGCTGGTAAGGGCTGTGGTAGGGGCTGATAGGGGATGCTGTAGGGGCTATGGTAGAGGGCCTGCGAAAGAGCAGACTCGCATTGCATCGAATTGCATTTGTGGTGAGACAATTGGGGATGATAGAAAAAATCATTCACCCCCCCGCCTCCTCCTGCACCTCCCCTCCTGCCCACCACGGAACATTGCTAACTCGTGACATTAATCTAGAACAACCTAAGCAATGCTGTTTCCAACGCATGCATCATGACAAGAGCCGTCCTGAACAGGGAAAAAGCTCTCCCGTTCCAGTTACCAAAAAATGCCGCAAGCGACGACAGTCAATCAAAATGGGCCGCGCCAGTCATCAGTGATGGTTGACAAATCACGGACAGCAGTTTGCGAGACCCAACGGCAGTTAGCATCGATCTGTCTGACAGCATTTGTCGGTTATAAGGTGGCGGTTGGTGGAAGCTGGCAAGTCTTGCCAATACCCACAGGGGGTGGGCGGCTGTTAAACGCCATCTGTTGGTCGGTAACTGCTCTAAGCTGACAAAAAAAAACCAAAAATCAGGTTACTGGACAGCCCTGATTATTGCACGGATACTGCTGACATGGACGTACAGCTCCATGCAGACACTCACAAACACAGCCATGCATACGTGGTTGTCCCAGGCAGGAGCGAAAGGAGCGCACAACAGTCCATACCTGCACGTTGGTACCAATGGCACCGCCAAACACGTGCTGGATTTCAGTTGTGTCTGAGGCCAACCTGAGACGCAAATGCACTTATTCTGCAGCTTACACTGTGCTGTGCAGAGCTGTGCAGGGACGTTGCGAAAATAGACAGCACAACAGCACATTGCAGAGCCTTGGGGTGCTTGTACAAGTGAAGAAGGACATAATTCACAAGTCAGGGCTGGAGCTTGGCCAGGGTCACAGGTGTGGGTATTAATGCAGGCCGGTGACCCAAGCATTGGCAGGCCACAACGCGCAGTAATAGCATGTCCAGTGAGCACCACCCCCAGACCCAGGATGTAGTTCCCCCTCACTCCTGAAAATCCACTTTTTTGTGATGGGGGTGGGGTGGGGGTGGGGACGCAGGGGTGGGCGGCGTAAAAAAAAACAGACAACCCCATTTGTTGGGTGTAAAATTGCGAATCTTTTGAATTACGATGTCACATGCAGCCCTTTTTAGGCTGATTGTGTACCATAGCTCAATTGGGTTGGATTTGACCCCTTGTAGAATCATAATTTGTCAAAATAAAATATTCCCCGGTGACTTTTTGGTTGGGAGCCCCCCTGTGTGGCATTCCGTCTGGTTGTTGTTTCTTTACGGGGCCCCGGAGAGTCACCCGTTCTTCCCTTCGCATGTTCCGTCGGGTTGCTGCTTTCTGTCGGCGGCTGCGGCCGGTGCTCTTGCTGGTGTCCCTGATCCCTAGGTAAAAATATACTTTTCAGGGGGGGGGGTGTCAAAAAAATGAGCCCCCCATCCCACATACAAACACACCTTTCTTTGGGTCGAAAAGTGTGCATTGTTTGGAATTTCTCAATTTTGAGCCAAACGATTTTGTTGAATACCATTTTTGTGGGCTGCATGGGATGAATCCTAATGTAATTTATGCAGCTTTGAGCCAGTTTTGTTGCAAGGGCGTGTCGGGCCTCTCAGTGACCCTATGGCACGCCCCGATGGGGGTAGGACTAGGGATGTTTGGACAGAAAATCATATCAAGATACAAAAGAACATGGCTAGCAGCCTCTAGCTTTGCCTTGGGCTGGCTGTGCAATTCAAAAGTGTAAAACCACTATTTGCAATAGAAATGGCCCTTCAACCAAATGCCCAAGATTGTTTTCTTGTGGCCTGAGTGACCTGGCGGCAAACCCCTAGAAGTGGGATGGGGTATTATGTGACAGGATAATCATGGTGGGATGCAAAAGGACATGATTTGCACCCTCTAGCCCTGTGTAGGGCCAGCTTTGGCATGCTTGAAAGTTGCAAAATCATCTTTTGCACTGAAATTATATTGGCTTCAGCACGGCACCTGAAAGAGAGATAAGTGGCATGATGTGGAGGCTGAAACTGCTATGAATCATGCACTATAGGATGGGCAAGTTTTGCCCACCACAGTGCAAACAGGCCCAAGATGCATTTTGGGGCCACTCAGCACCACTAGGAGAGCCTAATTGGTGCTACATGGCTCCCCATGGGTTCATACGCACTCCCATTGTCATGAAATGATCACCCAACAACGGCCCAACGGTCCCCTTGGGTTGTTGGAGGTCACCCAGAAACCACCCAATCAACCCATGCCGGCCTCATTGGGGTCGTTAAGGGAAAAAAAAAAGGCTTCGTAACGCCAACATAAACTAGCGCTCACGGGGACGGGGACAGTCTCTGCTTCCTGGTCATGGGACCTTCTCTACTTCAAAGCTTGGCAGTTGACGGTTGGTGGTTGGTGGCAGTTGGCGGTGGTTGGCGGCGGCGGGTGGTTGGCGATTGGTGGTTGGCGGCAGTTGGCAGTTGGTGGTCCGAGGGTGAAAATTGAGAATTGTGTACAAAAAAATTGCCAGGTCGTGTAATTTTTGGTTGTTTGCGGTAAAGTCATGTATTTTTGTTTTTGCAGCAAGTTGTGTTATTGTGGGAAAAAAACCAAAATGGTGAAAAAACCTGCTGTCGCTGCGTGTAATTTTTTTCTGAGGTAAGTCATGTAATCTCGTTTTTAAAAAAATTCCCAGGTCCTCACGTACAAAGGCGGACCTCATCTACAAATGTGCATTCTGCAACTACTTGTAGCATGTGCATGTTTTGTGGGCTTTTCGCATTAGCATATTTTCCCCTGCCTATTTGGTGTACCACAGGTGGAGTGTATAAACATGCTATTGTATTGGCCGCATCCAAATGCCTTGGTGGCCACACACAGTATTTCCATTTGTGCCACTGCCTGTAGGGGTCTTCACAATGCATGCAGGAGCCTCCGGGCCTTGAGCGCATCTAAGTGGATATCTTTTCAGTCCCATCTTTCCATATCCTTATTTTGGTTGCGTCTCGATTAAATGGTGGCACTAACGTTGGCTATGGCCCCGCCAGGCTCTCTTTTTTCTATGACACCCAGTTTTGTTCCCTATGCACACTGATGTTGGCCATGGCCTTGTCAGGACTCTTTTATTGGGCCTGATTTTGTTTCCAGTGCCAAGTCCCAATTGTAAGCCCCCCCCCCCCCCTTGGACAAGGGCGTAGCTTGCGCGAAACACATACAGCTACCGACACAAACGTGCGCGCGCATGGTATGGGTGCACCTTGACCTCTGCCCACATTTCCAAGTGTATGCAAACACAAGACAGCCTTGGGAACATGAAAATTTCAGGTTCACACCCATGTTGGCACAAGCAATGAAGAATGCGAAGCCTACAAATGTTCGGCTTGGAAAACCCTTCTTGCGACCATACACCATGTGGAACAATAGCACATGCTCACCACTTGAAGATGCCTTTGGCTGAGGCTTAGGGGCTGGTTTGGGCTCGGACAAGTTCAAATTCTTGGGAATGAGCTTGCCTTGCATGTGGCATGTTGCATGTGTCCATGGCTCCATGTAATTGGCAACTGTGACGACAAACCCATGTCTTATGTGGCCGCACTGCATTTCGTACGTAATTAAAATTACGCACACAATTATTACGGTCCCTACGCCTATTGTAGCTTGGACAAGGGCGTAGCTTATACAAGGGGGGGGGGGGGGTACTATGTTATATTGGCTGAGTCCCAACTAATGGGTGACCACACAGAGTACTTGGTGCTTTGTGGACTTGGCGTCCCATCATTAAGGTCGCTATGGGGTGCCATACGGAACCGGCAATTGTACATATCACATGAGTATTGCCAAAATTGCATTTTTTTTTAATTTTCCAATCCCCGGGACTGGTGTGCCGCTGACAAGCCTCGTGCAACCCAGCTACCCCTTGCTTGGTCAGCTCTGCTTAGAACTGCTGGTCACGGTGTAGCTGTCCGGATGCATCTTTGGGGTAGCTATCCAGCACCTTGCGCCACTGTCCGAGGATGACGACCTTGGGACAGGTGTCCTCCTCTGTGGCAGGAGTGGCCATGGAAGGTTGTGCCACTCAAGAGAGTGTTCATGCAACCACCACCCAACGGCAAGGATGTCTCTTGTGAGCAAAGCATGGAAGCTGTAGAGCCCAGTGTGAGCGTGAGTCAGCCAATCAGTTAGTCAGTCAGGCAATCAGTCAGTCAAGCAGTCAGTCAGTCAAGCAGTCAGTCAAGCAGTTAGTCGGGCAAGCAGGTAGGCAGACAAGTAGGCAGAAACACACATTTTTGGCTTCTTGGTGGCAACCTACATCTCACACAGTGGGGCAGTGTTCCCCACTGCATGCATGAACAAACAGTGGTCGAGTGGTAGAACACTCACCTGACACCCTGCCTGGCAGCATGGCAGCAGGTCCAATCCCAGCCAAACGCCGCTGGCACGCTGGCGGTCAGCTCATATGCTTTTTTAAGACACGCTGGTTCAAATCCTTCAAGGCACAAACTTTTGACCCTGCCAACAAAATGTGGTATCCAGTTTCAGGGGGATAAGCTGTTGAGGCTGAAAACTGCCTGGACAGTTTCAACCCCTGTACCTGGGGACCCCTTTTGTTTCTGCATGGGGGGGGGGGGGGGGTCAAAACTTGGTTGGCGTACAGCTACCACTCGAGGTCCCATTCCACTTTTTTCTTCCACATGGACCCCCTGACCCATGACAGGTGCTGGGTGCTGTCTCCGGGTGTCCAAGATCATCCCCCCTATTGGGCCCCACAGATGAGCACTTAGCCGTTTTTAGGCCGGGCAGGGGGGGCCTTAAGAAGCCTGAAAAACGTTTGTTGTTGAGGACCGCCCTTAAGGACCACCCCCATGGACCATGTATGTTGTGATTCGTGTAATCACTTCGAAGAAAGGTTGTTAGATCAAGCGTAGGCACGGACGCCATGCAACCCCCTTTTGGGGGGTCGTTCGCGTAGCATTCCCCAGGCATGGTATTGGATGTTTAACCCCTTGTAAAATCTTTATTTTGCCCGACAAAACGATTCCCCAATGGATTTTTTGATTTTGAGCACTCCCGAATTCGAAATTCCAAATCTGCTCTTTTTAACATTGTGACCACTCACACTGGTCAAACATAACGTGTGATGCATGATTTGCAGCCTCTTTATCTGTTTTCGCTGCATTTGGCCATTGCCTGCTCGGGGTGGTGAGCACCTATTGCAAAATCAGGTTGAGCAGTTCTTCATCAACAAGCTGAAATTATTGGCCAACTGCGTGATATTTTGTTACAACAAACTTTCTGCAAGAACTTGCGGAAGGCAATAGAATTTTGCAATTTGAATTTGAGTCAATTGGTAAGGTGCCAACTATGTGGGACACTTGGGCAGTATGGGTATTGGTGTGGGACGTGCATGTATGCAGCTTATGCACATTCAAGCCATTTTTCGTTAAGGCAGCATTTGTGGCGGTCTTGGGGAGCCAGTGGAATCTCTATGGAGCGGCGGGGCTGAGGATGCTACCCAGATTGCTGGCATCCCTTGTGGGAAATGGCCACTCTGAAAAGGCTTTGGCTGACCAGCACAGTGCTGCATTGAGAGTGGTGGCACTCAACCGACGGCTTACGGGGCTGAGTTGGGACTCCCAGTACCTGCTCTGTGTGCTGGGGGACATATGCTGTGCTTAGTCACACAAAGTTGCCTTGCGACTGCTAGCAGCGTCGCTCCGGCACAGAGGGCTGCATGAAAGATTCAAGCAGTTGTGCTCCATTACACAGCGTTGCACAGGGACTGCGCCCTGGTGTGCAGGGGTGTATTGGAACTCCCAGCACCTATGCCCCAGTGCACAGAGTGCTTTTGGGGCTGCCACCCCAAAGCAGCATTGGCACTGCCAGTAGCTGCGCTTCCTGTCTTGGGGGTGCCAGGACCTTTGCTCGGCCATACAAGGGGCTGCACTGGGATAGGGTGCTGCCAGCGCCTGTGCTCTGGTGCACAGGCTATAGGCTGTGAGCTGCTGTGAATGGAGGGTGCTAGGGAGTGACGTCACTCCAACCTATGGCGCTGGCCATATCCTCGTGATCCCTGTTTTGCAATAGTGCCCCAAAGGTTATCTGGCTTGCGCCCCAGCATACCTGGCACAAAGAGCCCCGGATTCATTGCCTGGCATGTCAAAAAAGCCAATGTCCTGGCGTAGGAGGGCACGGAAGAGAAGTACACGGAGTCTTGCGGTCAGCTTTTCGCCGGCGCGGTTGAGGCTGTAGATTTTGACTAGATATGTAAGCAGGCTCATGCAGCCTGACGGACAGAGAATGAGAGGACATGATGACTGGTGCCACAACGACCAGGCAGACACTTGGCGGTTGGGGGAGGCGAACAAAGAGGTTGGGGATCTCTGACCCTTGCTTGCTGGCCACCACTCACAGCATCCGGTGCCCCTCTAGCTACATCAATGGAGAGTACCGTAGGGGGACGGATCCAAACACAGCCCCAGAAAGGAATTCTGGGCACGGTTGGAAAACAATGCAAAAACGAAGCATGAAAACAGAGGATGAAGCAAAAAGAATGGGTGCGGTGTGGAGAAAAAGTGAATAGTTGTTCAGTCAAAGAGGGCATGTTTGCCCGGCGCGTGCCCGGCACGCCCGGCATCCAAATGAATCTTCCGGCCATCTATCACCATGCTTTACCCCCAAATATCACTCCCTCCTCTAGCCCAGGAACCCTAAGCATAAGCACATTGTATGACTGTTGGCGATCAATTAAATTCCCATTTTTTCGCCCAACAAATGGGGCGATCACATGCACCCTACCCTTGTAGGCCCCATCATGGCCACCCACCTCAAAATCAAAGAATCCTGCGTGACGGACCACTCAAGTGGCCACGCCGAAGAGTGGGAGTCCTTAACCCCAACTCGAGGGGCCAGACCAAAGCGTGGGAAAACTTTGTCCGCCGCACCCGGCACGCCAACGTACTCTCAAAGGCCAAACACACTTTTGGGACCTGCAATGAGCCTAAGTTCTATTGCCCCGAAGAGGGACCAATTACTGTCCGTGCCCACAGTTCACAATCCAGTGGCCGTGGCAAATGATACCATGCCATCCCTTGCTTTACAGCTGCTATTTGATCACTGTGGGTGGTCACAGCAACGAAAACTTGGCTTGGAAAATTGGATTCTTCAGCTGTTGGGGCTGGAACCTGCAACACCAAAGTCCCTTGGAAAGGATCCCAACCCGGCACCCAACGGCCAAACGGCCAAACGGGGCGAAAAACATACAAAGAAGGCCTAAAACCTGTTTTACATGAGATATTTCATCATTGTGGGTGGTCACAACTTCGACAAAATGACTTCTGGACAGTTCCATTTTGGGGCACAAGGGGTCTAAAACGCGTGTAAGTGTTGAAAGCCCCCGTTGTCCAAGCAAACCCACCAAAATGGAGGGGTCTGAAAATCACCTCGCAGAGGTTGTTAGATCAAAGCCAGGCAGGCGTATATAGGGGAAAACGCCACATACCCCCCATTTTGGCCTTTTTGGGCCTATTCGCGTACCCTACCCCAAGGGGTTGAATTGTTGGTTTAACCCCTTGTAAAATCATTTTTTTGTCCAATAAACGCATCCCCCAATAAGTTTTTGGTCCAGACCCCCCCAGACCCCCCCCACTTGAAACCCACTTTTTTGAGGTTTTGAGGGAGGTGGGGTGGGGGGGGGGGGGATCGAAAATGTTGAAAAAATGACCCCCCCTTTTTTTGGGTCGAGAATCATGAATCTTTTGGTTTTTTTCGATTTTCAGCCGAAAAAGTGTTTCCGGGTCCGGACTCCATGGGGTTTGTATGGGGCGGAGTGGGACGAGCACTTAATGCAGTTTATGCACTTTTTCAGCCATTTTTGGTATGTTGGCGGTTTTGGCGACCTCGGTGACCCCGTGATAGGCTCTCTGAGGGGTGTGAGTGGGGATGTTGTGACAGTATATGCCTACTACGAAAGGACGTTTTTTGCAGACTCTAGCCTTGCTGAGAGCCGGTCACAACCCGTGCCAAAGACGCGAAATGACTAATTCCACCAATAATGGCCCAGTAAGTGGGTTGGTACACAACCTGCTTATGCAGTTTTTCACCCTATAGAGCTCAAAAATCGAAGTTTTCGAACATTATTTTTTTGATATTGCGACCACACAATATGACCATCCAAGGTATGTAGAGCATGTTTTAGGCTGTAATAATGGCCCAGTAAGTGGGTTGGTACACAACCTGCTTATGCAGTTTTTCACCCTATAGAGCTCAAAAATCGAAGTTTTCGAACATTATTTTTTTGATATTGCGACCACACAATATGACCATCCAAGGTATGTAGAGCATGTTTTAGGCTGTATTTACGTGGTTTTCACCCTACTTGGGTATTAGGTCCGGGGGGGGGGGGGTCTCCCAAGGGATTGCTACACAACCTGCTGACTCAGTTTTTCACCCTATAGAGCTCAAAAATCGAAGTTTTCGAACATTATTTTTTTGATATTGCGACCACACAATATGACCATCCAAGGTATGTAGAGCATGTTTTAGGCTGTATTTACGTGGTTTTCACCCTATTTGGGTATTAGGTCCGGGGGGGGGGGGGGGGTCTCCCAAGGGATTGCTACACAACCTGCTGAGGCAGTTTTTCACCCTGGGCGGCTCAAAAATCGAAGTTTTTGAAACTTGCTTTTTTGATATTGTGCTCACTTAAAATGACCATCCAAGCTATGTAAAGCATGTTTTAGGCCGTATTTACGTGTTTTTTGCCCTATTTGGGTATTGGGCGCACGGGGGGCGTGTCTCCCAAGGGATCGGTACACAACCTGCTGATGCATTTTTTTCACCTTGGGCAGCTCAAAAATCGAAGTTTTTGAAACTTACTTTTTTTATATTGTGCTCACTTAAAATGACCATCCAAAGTATGTAAAGCATGTTTTAGGCCGTATGTATGTGTTTTTCACCGTATTTGGCGATTAGCTCCGGGGGCGGGGGGGGGGGGGGGGGGTCTCCCAAGGGATTGGTACACAACCTGCCTATGCAGTTTTTCACCTTGGACAGCTCAAAAATCGAAGTGTTCAAGATTTTGTTATTTCAAGATTGTGCTCACTTAAAATGACCATCCAAGGTGTGTGAAGCATGTTTTAGGCCGTATGTACGTGTTTTTCACCCTATTTGGGTATTAGCTTTGGGGGGGGGGGGATTCTCCCAAGGGATTGGTGCACAACCTGCTTATGCAGTTTTTCACCCTGGGCAGCTCAAAAATCGAAGTTTTCGAAACTTTTTTTTTGATACCGTGATCACTTGAAATGACCATCCAAGCTATGTAAAGCATGTTTTAGGACGTATTTATGTCGCTTTTTTCCTATTTTGTGTGTGCGTTGCTTGGAGTAGATTCTCTGCGAGGTGGACTTGCCGAAGGCAATAGAAGTTTTTCAGCCTGAAATTGAAAAATGCCAAAACAAAAAATCATTCCGCCGAGTCAAAAATGTTGACGTCAAAAATGGGGGGGGGGGTCCAGTTTTTACATTGGTAAACCTCTTCCCCAACCTAATCCACTAAAGGAGTATCCAACCGTAGGGGCGGGGGGCGACTATTGGGGAATCGTGAAATGCATCTCGGAATCATTTTGTCTCCCATAATGATGATTTCACGATGAGTTAAAGATTTGATTTCATACATGGTGGATTGCCATTCAATTGCCCTGAAGGTTGATACACCGTCCTATAGCTTGCAAGGTCAATGCACAGTAGCATGGATGCCACAAGGTCAACATAATCCAACCCCCGTGCCGGCGGCATCTATCATGTTAGATACGGAGTAAGGCATAGGCCCCTAGACCACTTCCGGGCTTGTGGATGCACATCGCAGTTGTGGTTGCAGTGGATTTGTAGGGTGCTCTCAATGCACCCAAGTGCGCTGCATAGTGTGGTGCCCTTAAGGGTAGGGGCAGGGCCAATGCACACCGACCTAAGCATGTGATCTCCCCATTAGGTTCCAAGCTGTCCATGGCCCGCAGCTTCACAATTGATGGGGTACCAAGGCACAACCAACAGGGCTCACCACCACACACTGGACAAGGGGGGTGTAAACACAGCCGCGTGCGCTATGAGCAAGGGGGGGGGGGATTGGCATGACCCACCCCCGTGTTTGGTGTTGTGTGGGTCCTCCATGGGGCATGAGGCAACATGTGCCATGGCATTACACGATCACACGACCCTTGGACCCTTGAGTGGCATTCAAAAACAAGTGGGAGGGTAAAAAAAAGGGGTGATTCACTTTTAGCGGGTAAGGGGCTTGTTGGCACCTCGAAACATCCTAACAATGGTGGTGATTTGGTCAACCCATCCTTGCCATCGGTGCACATTTCATCAATCATGGAAGCCTTGAAATTCAATGGCCAACATTTCAGTGTGGGGCATTGGTCAAGCACTCTCTCCGATCGATCAGCAAGACATGGGGTTGCTCCTTGTAATGCATGGATGGTTAGACGAGTGTGTGACTCAAATGACCCCCAAATTGGGGTGTATATGGAGCCCACACCTATGCTTGATCCAACAACCCTCTTTGTGGTGGTTCCTCCCTTCCTTTAAAAGATTTGATTTGCCTGGAAGAAATCCTTTTTGGTGTGATGTCTACCACGTGGAGGGGGAGTGGAGAGGAACGGCCACACGCGTCAAGCTGGAACTGCTTCTGTTGTCATTGGCAATATCATACCCCAACAACACTGAAATTACGCAAATTTGATGCCCCGTCCTTGCCCTACCTAGCCAAAAACATGTACCATCGCATCAAGAATACACACCATTAATCGTACTTGTGCCACGGGGTAAAATACATACACAGGGGGACTATCAGCGCCGTGTGCGCACCGCGCACTACTTTGACGGCGTGCGTTCTCAGAATGGTCTAGGCTTCCCCTAAAACGGCCGCTATGGAGTTGAAACCCCTTGGTGGTAAGCATGGTTGCTTGGTAAGGAGACCATAGGAGAATTGCTGTCTTGTTGTTGTCTTCAGATGTGGTGAAATGTTACCACGTGGGTTACCTATCCCGCAGTACCCCACCGCTTCCATACCCTTATTGCAGAGTGGACATGCAAGAGAGAAAAGCAGTATCCAATGTAAAATTCAGCATTCCGGTTATAAGCAAAAACTGTGATTGTCCTTATGGGACTCCCTGCACAACCCACCCTTCATGGTCTGTGCGGGTCTGCTCGGATGCACTGGGCACTGGATACTAGGGGCAAGCCTGGAAGCGAGCCATGCATGTAATGGTTTGTAGTGGCTGAACAATGGTACATGGATTACGCGCACGACCGTAGCAAATATGGCGGGATAGCGATGAAGTGGATAGCACCCAAGACTAAGGACAGGAAGGGGGGGGGGGCAGTAGAATTAATATCGATACAAATTATTAAGCCGACATTGATGGGATCGCGGTGAAGCGAAAGCCACTTGCCAACACAAAGAGAGGTCGCCAAAAAGAGGGGCATAAAACAGTACCGGTACTTGACAAAAAACGTTGACAGGATCGCGAAGGCTTTTTGGGAACTTGCATGGGCTAATACATGGGTCAAATACAGCTCAAAATAGCCTTAACCCACTTGTTTGAGCACCCCAAATGATCTAGGTAGAATTATGGAAAAAAACATTTTTGACCATTTTTGGACCCTCGGGTGACCCCATAGCCCTAGCACCTGCACTATGCGCGCTCCATCACTCCCCGGTGCCCAAATGGGGCATTGAAGGGTGTTGACGGCAAATAAATAGCTTGCAACTGATTCTCTTCATCATTGTTTATCACCATAAGGGTGCCCAACACGATCCATGGCCATCAAACACAAATCACGAAGGTGGAACTGAAATTGCCATTCAAAAAGGGTGCCTTTCAAGTCTCATTGTGCGGTCTTTTGGGCCCAAAAGGGGGGTCAGTAGGGCACTAGTCACGCGCATAACACAGCAAGCGGGGATCAAAAGTGTTTCTTCATCATCCATGTTGCTTGCAATGCAATTGGACCCCTTCATGAACATCCTAGGCACCCAAGCGGCCAATTTTTGGCCGATTTCCACGGGTTTTGAAACGGAGGCCCACTACGTGTGACACCCGTTCCCGACCGCCACTATGTATGTTTTTGGCTCATACTTTGTGTGGTTGTCCCTCACACCCATAGGTAGCATCCACCACAATTGTGGCCAAACCCAACACCAACGACGGAGCTATGATTTCCCCCCATTTTGTGTGTGCTTGTTGCTTGCTTGCTGCTTGCTGCTTGCCAAACCTGTTAGGTCCACCCTAGACACTAAAGAGACGCGGAGGCGTATCCCGGT
The DNA here is from genome assembly GCA_964036045.1 of Eutreptiella sp. 'Long Island Sound 2002'. Classification (NCBI taxonomy): domain Eukaryota; phylum Euglenozoa; class Euglenophyceae; order Eutreptiales; family Eutreptiaceae; genus Eutreptiella; species Eutreptiella sp. 'Long Island Sound 2002'. The sequence continues at coordinate 34,764,000 of OZ038401.1, read as the reverse complement.
GATGCACCACACATAGGAGAAGGCTGAGGGTACTATGGAGGCGGAAGTTGAGCCTAATGCAGAGGGGTTTGAAGCTGTCACCCAGGTTGGACCGGCTGCAGACTAGAACATTGAGGTTATTGGTGAAGCAACAACAGAACTTGTTGCAGAGGAGGAGACTCCCTTTGCTGCTTAGGTGCAAGCGGAACCGGCTGCACAGGAGAACACCGAGGTCACCGAGACAACATTGGAGCTGCCGAGGAAGAAGCGTGGTGCGATGCACCAGAAGAGGCTCGGCATTCGGCTACGGCAAAAGTGTAGTGTGCCGCAGCGGAGACAGCTCAGGGGAGGGATGAGACACCAACGGAGACTTGTAAAGACAAGCAGGCTGCCCAACCCTACCGGGACAACTTCGATTATTACCATTTGTTGGTGTGGGGTGGGTAGCTTACTTTAGTTGTGTATGGTTAGCGGACCGTACCGTTTTGGGGTTTGCGATGGGGGCCAGTGTGTGTGGCTCTTGGCACGGTTGGCGGTGGTTAACCAATCACAGCGGTGGTCATGCAGCCAGTTGTGGGGTCTCACCCGGTGCTGGCTGCTGCCTCCCTAGGTCCGTGCGGTGTGGCTGCCTACCACATTTGCAGCACTGCCCCTCCTTGTTGGCATGTGCCGCTCGAAAGTAGCCCTCTTCGCTTACCGATGGTGACTGGCATACTATGTAGGCCCGTCTGCCGAACGTGCTCCATGTCACCATGTGACGTGACGCTATTGCTATAGTACCGGTTTGTATTGGTTTGCAGGTGTTTGCACTAAAGGGTGTGTTGACGGACACAGAGGGTTGGTGTAATGTTTGGTTTCTCGGGGCTCGGCTCGTAGGCAGGCCCAGGGGGCTCCGATTCGGCCCCACCAATGGGTGGGCGGCCCTATCCAAGCGCTTCGGAGGTTACCCGGACTCCACACCGACGGGAAGAGTGGCCTTGCCCGGGTAGCCGCGGCCGCCACGCCTCATGGAGGCAACGCAGCGCACAACACAGCGCAGCACGATAGAGCTGACAGAGGCACACAGCGAAACTTGCCAGCACACAAAAGCACGCATCACACAATATAGTAGGACAAAGCAGAGCAATGTACCGCAACAATGGCAGCGGAAAGCGACACCACCTGCCGCACGCACTAACACCAGCCCAACACCCAACGCCCAGGGTGGGGGCAACACCCACCACATGAGCACTTCACCCACACACACCCACCGCCGCCCACAAACAAGGCATGCGCGCAAGCCTCAAAGGCAGGCCCCGGGGGCTCGGACCCGCCCCCGACAATGGGTGGGCGGTCCTATCCAAGCGCTTCGAAGGTTGCCCGAACTCGGCCCCAACGGCGGTAGCGTCCCTGCCCGGGTAGTCGCGCAGCGTAGCACACAACGCAACGTAGCAGACCAAAGCCGGTAGAGGCACACAATAAGACGTGCCAGCACACGACAGCGCGCAGCACACAGTATAGCAAAACAAAGCAAAGTAGTGTACCACAACAACGACGGCGGACAGCCACACCACCCGCCGCGAGCACCAACACTAGCCCAACACCCAACACTTAGGGTCGGGGCCAGACCCACCACAGGGGCACTTCACCCACACACAGCCACCGCCGCCCACAAACAAGACACGCACGTGGAGCATCATCAAGGGCCCATGACCCCACGCCACAACGCCAACACGACGCACACACACAACAACCAAGGCCACACCTACACATAACATATAAGGGATGTTTCCATGATGCACCCCCGGGAGCCATCACCATCCCGACCACACCGGGAGGAGAAGGCAACCCAAACCCAATTAAGGGGGTTGCCCCAGCGGGGGGTTGGCAGCCGGCTACGCGGTTGTCCATTAGGCGGCGACCTAAAACATGTACTAGCCGCGGGTAGCTAAGTTGTGTCACCAGGGCCTAGTGCAGGGGCCTGGTGCACGATTCTCTGACACAGCGTCCAAATCATTGGTGGTCACTGCCCTAGAGACCCACGTTAAAACCAATGTGGGTAATTTTGATTCTGAATATATGAAAGGGGGTAAAAATGAACCTGTCAAATATTAACACGTTAACTGAATTTTGGCACATTTGCACCACTTTGCTTGTGCGCATACAACGCCCACTTGAAGTGTTTGGGTGGTCAAAGGGTGCCCAATGGGATGCTACAGGAGTTGCATAGTCCTTAGGTGGCCATGTAGCCCCACACATCGCTCTCCGGTCCCCCCACTCACCCCGGTCCCAACCTCCTTTTTCCCTTGTGTAGCTCTTGTTATGCCTTTCCCTCGTGACACCCTTCTCAAGCTTAGTATGACGCTCACGCGTTTGAGTGGGGCCAAGAGTTTGCGGGACTGTTTGGTGTCCCAACTCCTTGGTGAGTGGGTGGCCTCATCCCCTTTCGCCAAAGATTTTCAGGGAAGGTTAATTCTTCGAAAATGGGGTTAATATTTGACAGGTTAATATCAATGTCGGCGATGCTTTAATTTTTAATGTTTCAAATATTAAAGGAAAATGTCAAAAATCAAAAATCAAACCCGAGGAGCATTGTAATATATTTTCCATGGAAGCAGGTGAGACCCCCCTCCCCGACCCCCAGGTGAAAATGACACCCGATCCCCTAAGGCCCCCCGTGGGGGTAGAGTTTCTCTTGTCCTCCCCCCCAAGAAAAAAACGTCAACTTTGGGTTAACGCATGAATTTTTGATCCAAATATTAAACATATTGGGTTTAACATAGGTCTCTAGGGTGCACACGGCCAACTAGGGGGCGGACTCACACGAGTCCCTAGCTCTGAGGCGTGGAAGCCCGGAGTGAAGTCTTGAAACGGGTAAGGAACCAGAATTGAGGTGATGGTAGGGCGTGCACCTGGGAGGCGGCGACAATAAAGGGGATGGCTTGGCCAACCATCGTCGTTGCTAGTGCGTGCCAAGGCAACCCCTCCTCAACCGGCATAAGGTGGGGGGTGTCTCCCGCAGCCCAAATGGGCTGTTTGCGCAACAGGCACGAGAGCCCGTCATCGGCAGACCAGCCCTGAGGGGGAAAAGGACATGTGGTGGACCTCAGGGACAACACGTGGGGAAACACGGCACCCGGGCCTTACGCACACAAACACGGAGAGGCAGGCTACGGACGTCCTATGGACAGAGGCCGGTGGAGAGCGAAAACATTCAAACGACCCCGGCAACAACCAGCACATCCCCAATACGCCAATTGTTGGGTGCCGCTGACGCGCAAAGGGCACACCAGGCCACATTCAGCACAGCCCCAACAAACCAACTATTGGGCTCCGCGAACGCGGAAACGACACCAGCAAGAGCACCGGCCGTAGCAGCCAACAAAAAGCAGCAACTTGACGCAACATGCGAAGGGAAGAACGGGTGACTGCCCAAGGTCCCATAAAGGAGCACCAACGAAACGGAATGTCACACAGCGGGGGGTTAAATGCAAATTTAGTCAATATTGCTAAAATAAACAACAAATTTTGAAAAAACACTTGGGCCCCCCACTTCCGCAAATTGGGTGTTTACCACATTTATTCCAAAAAAATATTTCCCCGCTTTACAGGCAAATGACAAAATTTTGCTAACCAATGACGGCCTTGCAAATACGCAAAATTTTGTGTTTTGAAAGAATTTGTCGCCACAATGTTCTTGAATTTGTTTTATTTCTTTGAGCCTCGGCTTACATTGTTGCTTTTTTGTTATGGTGTTGCACATGCCGCCCTTGGGAAATCATATGCTAACCCCCTGATCTCTTCCCATGCCAATTCTCACCCCAGGCCATGTTGTGCCCCTCAAAGGGAGGGGGGATCGATGGCATAGTGGTGCCAAGCCGGGCCACCTACTAGGTCCCCGAGTAAGGAGAGAATGGAGGGGCAAAATGCCCCTTCCAAAGAAGATTCATCCGGGGGGAGGACCTCTCCTTTTGCTGGGTTTTCGCCATTACAAACACATGCGCACGCATGCGCATGCATCAGTAACTCTGAGCTCAAGGCTAGCCAAGGCAACATGCCCCACTTTTTGGGTGTTCTAGGGGGGAGAGGGAGAACACAACCATCCCCTCTCGAGGTAGAAACGCCCCCTTGCACCCCTACCCAATGCCACGCCGTAGTCCCACGGTGTAGTCCCGCAAGTGCTCTTGCACCAACATGGCCGAGCATCTCTCACTGACACTTAGATAGTCCCTCCGACGGATTCGTACCAACGGCGGGGTGCGTGAGCCAACTGCGAGGCATCCCTTCTTTCCCCCGGATGGCTGGCAACACACTGTACCCATGGCGCCAAATGGCCCACCCCACCAAAGGCCACATACCCAACTAAACCCACTTCCACACACCCCACTTGCCCTCACTCTCGACCGCTTATTGTTGTGACACCTTCATTATCCGGGGCAGACTACGATTGATCGTGTTGGTGGCCGTTGGTTCCAACATTGGGCAAAATTTTTCAGCACCAATGTTGGCGATGGTGATTGTAGAGGCTACAGCTGCTTTTCGTCAAGTTCGTCAAGTCAAGTCAAGCGCATAGCTTGCTCTTTGGGTACAACTTGAAGGCAGCCAGGATGGACACCGTGCTGCCGACTACAACTATTGCAACCCACTCCTTATTGGAGAAGGCATGGTGCTATAGCCCCCGCTGCTTTTGCCCTTGCTATATAAGCAAAATCCCGCACACCACTTTTGAACTAGCTACTTGGGAGACACTGCAAACTAACTACCTCACAAACACCCGCGGAAACTTCATTTTGAATCCGCCTTTAGCGCTTTACAACGTTAACATAGCACATTTCAAAACAATATCTGATGAACAAAGGCTCGTAGATTACTACTTTGTCTCACAAATCCTTGGGCCAACCCAACAAGCAAGTCGTTGCACGGTGTGTGGTGTGCACCAAGTGCCACCACTGCCACCATCCATACCTTTTCCGCCACCCTGACAAACACTGCCTAAGCAGCCATCACCATTGAGTACGCCATGGCCACGATCACCCTACCCGCAACCATCGCCAAGCTTCATCATCATTGTCGGCCACGAGACACCGTACTGTGCTTACTAGCGACGCCCACATCACCATGACTCCCATTAATGGGAGTGCCATATATGTGGCATGCAATTACCACAAGTACGGCCGAGTAATTGTTGCCATCATCTACTAACAAGCAGTCGATGGGGGAATCGGGTGTAGCATGTTGGTAGGGTGGTGGGGGCGATGTGCAACTTGTTATCATATCACAACTTGGCTAGCTCCAAGTGGAGAGTGCATGTGACCGCCACCTATCATTGTCACTACCTTCATGGCTAGGCGAGCAACCAAGTGGTCAATACGAACGACAGGGACCAATGTGGAGTTGTCGTTCTTTGCGACTGGCGTTGTGTTACCCATTTCAATATGGTGCAGCCTTGCCACCACTACCACGACCACTACCACTAAAATTATCCAATTGGGTATGCCCAGCGTGGGTTTCGCCGTTGTAATGGAAGTGGAGCTACACCATCCTCTTTGCAATAACCAACCTAGGATGCACCTTCCGGTTCCATGTGGGTGAGCACCTGACGCGGCGTGCGTGGTCTGGAGGTTTGGCCACCTATCCTGACCAAGCAACCATGCCTGCCACCAACGGTTTTCTCTCCGTAGGGGCCGTTTTAGGAAGGGGGTAATCCTGTTCCGGGAAAACAGACTGTAAAAGTCGCACAGGCACCCCAAATGTTCTCGAATCGTTTTTGGACAAACACATAGTTTTGACCCATTTTTGACCATTTTTTGTGCCAAAAAAGCCCATCCCATTCCATGTGGTCCGGGATCATTTTTGAAAAAAGCAATGTTTGTGCCCCCGGTGGACCTTGTTTACCCATTTAGGCACCAACCTCTTTGGGCAACCTCTTGCAGCTTAACGCAGCCCACTCGGCCTAGGTAAGGGGGCCTAGGCGTAGGTTAGTGAGGGGTGGAAACCACCAAAAGTGGCCAATATTTCCCTTCATTTGGCCGTGTTCAGCATGTTCTAGGAGGGCTTTCGGCAAACAACGGTTGATTTGGGCCCGAAAATGCGAATTTTCAAATGGAGGTGCGGCACTTGCTGCATCCGTTCCCGGCCGCCACCGTTGAACATGTGGCTCATACTTCCTGTGGTTGTCCCTCACACCCATAGGTAGCATCCACCAAAATTTTGGCCGAATCCAAAGCACCACGACGGAGTTGTGATTTTCCCCCATTTCGCGTGTGCTTCCTTGCTGCTTGCTTGCTTCGTACTGGCTGATGGCTGCTCGCTGCTTGCTTGCCAAACCTGCTACATCCAACTTAGACACTAAAGAGGGTTATAAAACCAAGAGTGGTTCCACCAGCTCGCTGACCCGAACCGTAACTTGGAGCAGGATAGTTGCCACATTGCAATGCTGGTGCCACCTCGACAACCAACCTTCCAAAGTTTTGCTATGACGGATTTCATTGGATTTATAGTGCCACCCTGTGCCATCAGGGCCGCGTATGCCCCAACGCATAACCCTTTGGTGCTTTGCAAGCAAGCCCCTGCTGTGCAACACGTTGTTGTGGAGAGGGCCCACGTGTTGCCCGCAAATAAATATGCAAAGTGAACCCCACCGCCTGCGCCTTCTTAAGTGTGACCAAGGTGCACCACAGCTCAACTGACTACTGGGTTGTAATACAACTTGGGCAACGGCGTAGTTTGGCTCCTGTTGAACTCCGAAGCCCCACCAGACACCTGTTCGTACCTTGGGCCGCATCGTCATTGAAGGTTAGGGCAAGTAACCCGGCTAAGCGGCATGAAGCTTGAGAAAAGATCCTGTAGAATGCTGGCGACTATATTTTTGGTGGCACCTTGTGGGCTCACGTTGGCCACAAGTGTGTCCATGCTCATGCTCCACTCCAAAACGCTACCCCTTCCTAACCATACCAACCGCTCCATGAGCCGCCAAAGTGCCACGTTAGTGATCACTAGTTGAGTCCACCGCACCTAATGGTCCACCATTGCCACTATCTTGTGCCGCACCCCTGGCTATCATCATCCACGACACCTCACTGATGGTGATGAGGTTACTTGTGGGCTGAGCTAGTAATCTACATTTCGTAGTACCACGGCAATACTGGCCGGGATAACCGTCAACTCTTGTCAACTCCCCCACCACAACCAACGAACTGTCATCCAAGAAGTGAATGACAACCCTAGTCATGCCACGGAGACGGTGGAATGTGCCATTGATCGTTGTGAAGAGGATGATTCCGCCCTAGACCATTGTTGTGGACGAGCACTGTTACACTTGCAATTGGTCATGTTGAAGAGGGTGGTGCAATCCCACACTAATCATGTTGAAAAGGATGGCGGAACTGCACACTGGTCATATCGAAGAGGTGTAATCTCAAATTGGCAATCCCCCATTGGTGATGCGAAAGATGATAATGAGACGCCACATAAGCCAAGTTGTCCGGCTATAGTGAAGACTGCAACATGAATAGTGAAGATTGCAACATGAATGTGTGATGTTAATGAGGAAAGTGTGGCTCTATGTCGCCCATGTTCCTGAGGACTGCAACCTCACATTGCCCACAAGGGGAGTGCTTGCCCCGTGCGCACACCCAGGAGGTTAGCAGTTAGGCATGCCTTGCTAAACAAGTGAAATGCGCCCAATTTGAGCCGATTGCATGCTATTTTGGCCCCTCCAAAGTCACAAAATACCTTAGAAATGGGTTGTTATCCGACCAAAAATGGGTCAAAAATGTGTTTTTCCAAAAATGATCCTAGATGATTTGGGGTGCCTAAACAAGTGAAATAAGCCCTTTTTGAGCCCATGGCAGCCCATTTTACTTTAAAATGGACTCTTGTGAGACCAAAAATCAGTCAAAAATGTAGCAAAAATGTGTTTTCCCAAAAATACTTTTGGACTATTCGGGGTGCACAAACAAGTGGAATGAGCCCGGTTTGAGCCCATGTTGAGCAATTCTGGCCCCCTCAAGGCCGAAAGGGCCTGGAAAATGGGCCACTTTGGGACCACAAATGGCTCCAAACGTGTCAAAACCATGGTTTTCCAAAAGGTTATAAAACGCTGCTTCCACTAGCTCAGTGACCGGAACTAGGATTGAAGATTGGGACCGAGATAGTGGGGGAAAGAACATCGTCTTGGAGACTTCAATGACAAATGAGGTACGCACTAGAAAGTGGATGAGAGCGGCTTAAAGGGGGCATAAAATGAGCTGTATTCATCCGTTTGGGATCAAATTCTTAGGCGGCTCTATACGCAGGTAGGCAAAATTGCCACATTTCCCAAATGGGTACCACCCCAAAACGGGGGCTGAAAAACGACTTTGAAAAATTGCACAACTATGCTCTGCAGGGAACACCCCCAAAAACCTGTGAATTATCCAAAATGAATGTGTGTAGGGGGTACAACATGTGCCAGTCAAAAGTCATGTATCCCCTTCAAATTTGGGCACTGCAGTGTCCATCCGAAGAAAAATCCAATTGTTCCAAATCATCCGCTGCTGCATTTCAAACCACACCGCAAAATGCAACCTAAAAAATGAAGCAACGAGGATGACAGGCAAACACGTGCAAAAGGCTCGTTTGCTTTTTGTTACCGCGTCTGCTGACCCAGTCACTGTGATTGTATGCGAAGCGTGACAAATAATGCACCAACAGTGGTGCCGACAAACAACGGAGGCGCCGCCAGTGCAGCCAATGCAATAATAAATGACGGCAACAATGCCTGCAAAAGAAATGGCGCAGCAGGGGTAAAAAAATGGCGAGTCGCTGAAGTTGGGCACTGCAGCGCCCAAAATTACCAAAACATGAAAAAGGGCACCAGTCTCACACCCGCATAGAACAGGACGCGCGACAGTGTGCAAATCCAGGCGAAAAAACTACTGACATGGACACAGGCAGTGCCAACCGCACAACGCAGTCTACTTCTTCTTTGGGGGAGCCTTCTTACCCTTGGCCTGACCTACTTTGGCGTGAAACATATTGAGGGGGGTACTGTCCTTGGCCTTTTTGGCTAGCCTTTTGGGGGGACCATCAACCTCATCCCCACTGTCGTCGGAGGATGGCTTCTTCTTGCTGGGTGTGCTCCTCTTCTTGCTGTCACCTCCTCCGACCAGCATGATCTCCTCCTCCTCCTCTTCCTCCACATCGTCCCCCCACTCCTCATCTTCCCCGTCCCCAGGCCGCTGCACCACAACTGGCATACAGTCCCTAATCCTTGGCATCCAAGCGTCCCAGTTAACCAAGTAGACACAGTCCATCTCCTGCACATACGCCGCTAGCTGTTCACAAAACTCGTTAAACAAGGCCTGGCGCCCAGTGAAACAAGCTACCAGACAGGGGGACTCAGGAAGGCAGGACAGGAGCTGTGCTGGCAATACAACCGATGCTGTCAAAAGCAGGAGCCACACTTCATCCTCGGACTGTCTGTCGCGTCGGGGAACAATACCAAGCACACGCAGGAGCCAACCAGCCGCTGCCAGACCAATGGTGCTGCCGTATGCACCCTGATCGCAAATGAAAATATTCGGGACCTTCACCCTAAACTTGTCTGGGACACAAAAGCAAATAGTCCTCTCCTCGAACCGATAGGTCGGGTGACCGACTGCCTGAGCAAAAAAAGAGGTCATAATATACTGCGAGCCTCCATACGCTTCAGAGTCGCGCAACTGATTAACCAGGAAATTAACGTCGGCCGCCATTCCACCAATAGCCACAGGTACCAACTTCCCAGCAACCTTCAGCACCACCGGATGGATATCGTCCATTTGTTCCTTCGTACACTCAATGAAGACCTGTTGTCAAAAGCACATTTTATTACAGATGGGCACTGCAGTGCCTAAAGTGACCAGCAATGCGAAATCGATCCCATTTTTGTGCCTAACGGTTGCATACCAGTTTGTACTCCCTCAATGCAATCGTATACGGGATAGCCTTGCCAGGAACCAACGCAATTGCCGCTGCCCGAGCTCCAGTTGCTTCAGTCCCATCCTGCGGCTTGTTGAGCCAGATAGTTGTTGATTTCTCCCCATCAGTCGCTGTCACTGCAGTTTCCTTGACAGGCCTCGCCAGCGCAATCCTCAGGTCAGCCCATTCCTCATCTTGCCACAGCGGTGCTTTCTGGATGGTGTCCCAGCTTGGTAAAGGATTTTCGGCACTCCAGGTCCATTTCCCCAGTGAGAATTTGGCGGCCCTTGGCGACTTTGCAAGCAGTTTGCGGACTCTTTGCATTTCATGCACGTTCACTGTTGGAACAGGAGACCACTGGTACCACTGGGATCCAAACAGCCTTACGCCGTGTGTTGGGGGGGGGGGGGGTCAACAGCGATCGCGCCGGACCCTGCCGCCCCATAAGCATACGTCGAGAAGGATGGATGAGCGTGTTGTCCGGTTGAAGGTACAGCATCTCCCACAGGCGGTCCCGGTTCAATAGTCTGGCCTTGGCATGTAGTCCTGCGATCTTGGCCCCATCTCCAGCCATGTACAGCAGCATTTCATCCATCTGGTCGCCATGCAGTCCCGTCAACGGCCGCAAAGTGTAGGGGTTGAGCACTGCAGTGCAAAAATTAGGGTTGCATCGAATTTGGGCACTGCAGTTCCCATGAACACCAAAAGACGACGAAAACAGGTACTCAGAGGACACAGTACCTTCACCGGCAGTCTTCTCAAAGGTGTCAATAAACTCAGCCAGGCGGCCACCAGATATCTGCAGTAAGCGGTCTCCAATTCTTCCAGATTGAAGCTTGGCAGGCATACAGTGTTGGACAGGCCACAGGTACGCAAAGGACTGACAACGGTGGTCTCATCGTGCATCTCTCATACCACAGATGTTTTCTCACCCAGCCGGCCACACTTCCGCAGAGCCACCAGCAGCATCTCTTTCGCTTTGCCCTTCTGCACTTCAGTCCAAATTCAAGCGGCCACTTGTCCCATACTCAGCTTGGTCACTGAGTGTTGTACGGCGTTGTGATCGCCTCCAATAATCTCTCTGATGTCAACAGGACAGTCGTGTCTGATCTCCTCGCAGTAGACGTGTTGTAACCAGTCCGGCAGTGCCCGTGAGTTCGCACAGTATTCTCGGTGAAGTCTTTGGAGTGCCGTCAGGATATGAGCCCCGCCCAAGCAGTAGGGAATTTTAGCTGATACAAAAATGCACCGGAGGGAGATGGGAGATGGGAGATATCAGCGAGATGTGCACTGTAGTGCCCAAACGACCAGAATGTGTGAAAATTACAAAGTGTGTGTGACAGGATGGTAGTGTACCTTCGTTTCGCCATATGAGAATGTTTGAGATAGGCCGGCAGTGTGGATTTGTCCTGAGGCTTGCGATCCGCGATAGTACTGAGTCCTCGTCCCTCTCTCTGGTCTGCCCACGCGTGAGGTCGGTGTCAAATGTTATCTTGGTCAGCAGTATCTTGACCAGTTCCTTTTTGATCCACGTTGTCCGGAATGTTTCCGTTGCCCGGTCTGTCCCCGTTCGCTTCACTGGAGCCTGCTCCGACTGCGCCCGTGTCTTCTCTGCTGTGTGAACGGCTTGCGATGCGGTCTGCTGCTCATCCCCTTCCGGCAGTTCGGTATCCGAAGGCAGAGCTTAGCAAAGGGGCTAACAAAGGGTCACACGGCACACTACAAAAGGCCACAGGGCTGCAAATTGTTGATTTACAGGCTTCTAATGTTGATGACTACTAGCAGCGCTCGACGATTGAACACGGATGGCAGAAATAGCATCACAGTCGGATGCACCTGGTAAAAATCGAGGGTCAAACTCATTCAGCTCCGAAAGGACAGCCACGGGGGCATCAGAATCATCATTGTGAACAGACACTGCTTCTAGAGGGGGGGGGTCCGGGTCCCATCCATCATGACCCACAAAATCAGCAGCCCTCAGGTCTGGATCTCCGGCTGCCCCACCAGCGTGGGGGGGGGGGGGTCCTCATCACTGTCACTGTCACCATCAGCGTTGGGGGGCGGGTATCCGGGCGGGGTCCCTTTGCGCAAAAGCGCGTGCTGGCCGGCGTCGCTTGTACTGGACTGGTGTATTACATGCGCGTAACATGTCCTGTGCCTGTGCTACTGTTGTGTCCATACCACTTGGAGGACGTTGTGGCACGTGTCTACCCAGCTCTGTCATCACGTTAGCATTAACTTTAACGAACCTAACCCTAACCCTAACCCTAATCAAGACTGAATATTGGGACCGAGCTGGTGGGGGAGGGAACATCAGCTATGATTGGTGAAGGACATCAAGAATGATTCACACATTGATGGCTCTTGACAAAGTGAAATCAGCTTGCAAGTGAACCCCATCACCATGAGGCCCACTTTCAAGGCTTTTTGGACTTCTGAGGGGCCAAAATGCCCCAAAATGGGCTCAAAATGGGCTCATTTCACCCGTTTGTGCACCCCAAATGGTCTAGGATGAGGTTTGGAAAAATGCGTTTTTGACCCATTTTTGACCCATTTTTGGTCCCAAAACAGCCCATTTTCAAGGCATTTTGGGATTCTCGGAGGACCAAAATGGGCCACCACAAGCTCAAAACGGTCCAAAAACACTTGTTTTAGCGTCGCACATGGTCTAGGATCATTTTTTGAGAAAAGTCATCTTTTTGCCCCTACTGGACCCTGTTGACCCATTTGGGCACCCACCTGTTTGGGCTTGAGCTTGCAGCTTGCTGCAGCTGAGTGGGCCTAGGTATTGGGGTCTAGGTGTCCGTTTGGGCAATTCTGAGGGGTGGAAACCACAAAAAGTGGGGGGTTGCGGGTGGAGTAGGTGCCCTCGGAATCGCATTTTGAGCCATGTAGCCAAAGATATGGCCTATTCTTGGTTTTTGGCTGTCGGCATTTGGAGCTTCTGGGGGCCTTTTTGGGCCGTTTCCGGGACATATCATGGAGTCAGAGGGCCGCAAAGAGCTCGTTGACACGGGGAAGTCAAGCCGCAGGTACAGTGTACCCACCGTTTCCCTTCGTTTGGCCGTTTTGAATGTGTTCCAGGGCTTTTTTGGCCCAAAAATGGCTGTTTTTGGCCCTAAGCTGCAGTTTTTGAAACTGAGGTCCGCCACTTGCGAATCCCGTTCCCGGCCGCCACTGTTGAGTTTCTGGCTCAAACTTTGTGTGATTGTACTTCACACCCATAGGTATCATCCACCAAAATTTCACTGAAATCCAAAGCACCACGACGGAGTTCTGATTTTTACCCATTTCGCGCGTGCTGCTGCTTGCTTGCTGCTTGCTGCTGTTGCTTGCTGCTAAACCTGGTAGGTCCACCCTAGACACTAAAAAGGGTTATAAAACCAAGACTGGTTCCACCAGCTCGGTGACCCTAAGTTCTGATTCAACAACTTGTTTTGCTTCTTGGAGACGTTGCCAGCTTGCGAGAAGAACCTCTCCACTGCCCCACTGCTGGTAGGGATGGTGATCAAGAACAACACCGCCTCCTTGAAAAGGGAGTCTGGCCGACTCTCCCACCATGCAAGAAGTTCATCACCGTTGTTGATGTTCCGGAACTCCGTTCTGCGGTACAAATTCCACTCCTCTTGGACGCCAGGAACTTCATCCAGCTTCAGCGACTTGTAGGAGGACAAGTTTGTATCCATGTCACTGAGGTTGCGTGGGTTGAGTGCTTCCCTCGTCGGAAATGACAAAGTTGATGCGGTCTGGATGAATCTGCGCAGTGGCTAAGGAGCTCAGAAGGGCACCCGCGATCTCTTTGTGCTCCACACCCCGCTGCGGACCCTTGCCCTCGAGGAAAGCAACGTCGATGCAGAACTTCAACCGGCCTCCAACATGGGCAATAATTGCAAGAACGGGCACCCCGCGTTCATCTGTCCACTCATCAAAAAGTAGTGTGGTGTTGCGGTCGGCAGTCTTCTTGTGAATTGCTCCTCGGTGCCCGTCAAGCACACGCTGGCCGTTGACTTTGGGGAAGTCAGAGCTGCCTTGCGGCAAGCAACCGGCAATGGTGGTGTACTTCTGCAACCAAGCACGCACAAGGGGGTGATCCAGCTTGTCCAACGGGATGCCGGCACCGGCGAAGGCAAAGACCGTATCATCAGCGGCCTTGTTCTTGTCGTTGCATGACGCCACAACGGATTGTAGGCTGGGCTGCCTCATTGCGGCTTTATGAGGTAGAGCATCTGCCTCTGCCTCTAGGCGGCGCTCGACCCGTGCCTTCTCCCTCTTCTGCATAGTCTCAACGGCCACCTGGTGCTTTTTGGAGTCCAAATGACATTGGACTGTGCTCTTCGTTGTGTGGCTCACGGGGCATCCACACGCATCGCACCATAGTACTTCAATACCAAGATCATTGGTGCGGAGACTCAGGGGATGGCCAGGGAATTGTTCCTTCCGCTTCCCAGGGCCCATGGTGCAATACTTTGCGCCGGCACCACCTCTCCCCTTACCACGTACTTTGCGGCGGGGTGGGCTATTTCCATCATCAGATGTGGGCTCAGAAGGAGGGCAATGGGAGGGCATAGCATGTGACATGTCTAAGGGAAAAGGAGCCATGTAACAAACAAAAGTGGCGGTGTTGGGAAGGTATGCAAACACTGACTTGACTACAAAACTACCCTTTAGTTGAACTACACAATGCCACTTGAATGTATCCTCTTGAACATTACACTAAGGGACCTGCCCAGAAAATGCGAAAAAAAATGCGGAAAATGCGAAAAAATGCGAATCGCATTTTCCCCCCCCCCCTGCCTAACCCTAACCAGGTTTAACAAGTGTCTGCAATGTCTTGGCACGTAGATCTCGGTAATGCTCTGCAGTGAGCACCGTATCTAGTGCGCAAGGAAAATCAATCTTGGCAGGATCCCACCCGTCTTGCACGATACTCGACTTCTGACTGGACCAGACCAGGGGGGGTATAACACCAACATCAAATCGCGCCATCAATCTGGTGAAACGACGATCAACCAGTTGTGGCAGTCCCTTGGGAACATTAACGTACTGCAGGTCCTTTGGGGTCTGGCCTGCAACGGGAGTGAGTATAAACAGGTCATGCACCTGTTGCAACGTACAGTTCCCAGGGTGTTGTGCCATTAAGTGCACAACACGGCTTAACAGGGCCCCACACGGTTCCTCACTGTGTGCCAACCCAGGTAAGCGGGCAAACCACTGGGACCACAACAACCTACCAACAACAATGGTGCGCACATATTCAACCTTGTCCCCATAACCTAAGGTGAGCCTCAGAAGTACGTGTAGGCAACGGCTCAGCAATGGCCCTGCAGCGTGCTGCTCTCCCTGTGCAGACCAATGACAATCCCTCACTTGCGACCCAATAATAAACAAGGCTGGAATGTAACAATACAGCATCGTTACCAACCCTTGCACCTGTGTAAGAAGTGTGCTGTGATTAGCGTTACCTGGTCGGTGCAAACCCCTTAGAGTCTGTAACTTCTGTTCCAAAGGTTGGCGCCACTTATGGGCCAAGTGCAAGAGCACCAGAATCATACGCTCCATATAGATGAGTTTCGGAAAGTTGGGCACTGCAGTGCCCAAATTGAGTGAACAATAGGAAAAATAGGTAAATAAAGGGAAGAATCTTCTGTAGCACAGGGTTACACAATATTTATATGGGTGCCATGTGCCGTACACTACCGGGGTACGTGTAATGAACAGGGGCACGTTGTACCGAGCATAGCTGATGCTGTAAACGAGCTTAAGGACACGGTAGTGAATATTTTCGTCGACCAACAGTGGAAGACGGTGCTGTGTGTGCCGCCGCACCTCCTGGAGCCCGTGAATAATAGAGACAAGGTCGGGGGTAGCGGACACAGTTAGGTCTGTGAGAAAAAAGGGGGTCCAAGCTGGGCTGGTAACATTAGCCCGTCGTATGTCCAAGGGACAACGAACATGTTGAAGGCGGATGGGGTCGTCCATCAACCCTTGCAAGCCATCAATGAAGTTTTTATGGCTCTGCACCAACAAGTCTGCAGTGTACCCAATCCTCTGCCGCAAAACCGAGAGGCTAGGAAAAGACGGCATAACGTCAACAGGTCGTTTCAAGAGTATGATAGCACCGGCTGTACAATTAAGGGACCGGTTCTCATTACCAGGCACAGGCCGGAAGTTACGTCTATAAAAATTATCGAACCATAGGACAGCGGGTTTACCTGCCAAGGTCTGCCAAAGACTGGTGCACGCAGTTGCTCCTTGAATACCAAAGGAGGGTACATTGTAAGAACATTGACCCATGTGAGCCAAACACCTACGTTGCACACGACTCTTGGGTTGGACACCTACAGCCCTCTTGGCACGTGAACGACACCTCTTGTGTAGAACAGACCATATATTAAAAATCTCTAACCTGTTGTTCGGCAACACGGAACCATTGGTCCGGCAGACAATTAACGGTCCGCCTGTCCCTTTGTTGGATGTATTCACCAACGGACCGCCTACTTCTCCACTCGAACCGGAGATCTAACACCCACGTACAAAACTCATCGGCACCCTTATCCCTACCCACAGCCTCAGATAGATCCTCCTTTGAAGCATATACCTTCGAACTAAGGAACTGCCGGAAGGGAGCCGCATCCATGGACAAAATTCCTGTTCGCAGGCAGCAAAGGTAAGGGGACAAAGAAAACAGAGACACTATCAGAAAAAAAAAACCTGATGCGGCATAGACCAAAAGCAGCTAGCGAAGATCCAAACAATGTATCCCCCAATGGACGTGGAACGTTCCAAAGCCTGGGTACACTCCAAGGTGGCAGTCAGACAACCGGCAGTATATTTCCAATGAGCAGAGGATGAGTACCAACGTCCGATGATTCATACGTCCTTTGTCAGGCGTTACGCAATGGGAACCAATCGGAGTGAAATGCGGAGTTTTAAATTTTTTGGACACTGCGGCGCCCAAAAGTAGTGGAAGTCCATTTTCAAGTGCACATTTGGACAGGAATGGAAGTGATTGGGCAAGGTACATTATACGTGGCCTTCCGAGTATAAAACCGCAGTGCGATGACCCATTGATAACGGGTATGCCAAGTCTTGATGCCTGCTGCTGCAGTAGGACATCACCTGTGGAGATGACTACAAAGGTGTACTGGAGAACCCACTGAAAAAAGCCATTTCAAATTTTTGGGCACTGCAGTGCCCAAAAATTTTAAATCATACCATTTTCAGCCCGGAATAGGGGGTGTATTTGTGCACCCCTGGAAGCAAGAAAAGGCGAGGTTGTTGTATCCCACGATGAAAATATACGTGGGGTTGGCCGAAAAAATGATATGCTTTTTTTGGGCGCAAAAAACAGATGTTGAAATCGCCATGAATCGTGCCTTTTAGCAACGAAGTCTACGTGCGTATAAAGCCGCCTAAGAAATTGAGCTTTTGCCAAAGCAGCGGCCTGGACAGGGTCTCAATAGTAGCTGTAGCTTTCTCAGTCTAGGTGTAGCATGTTCGCCTTCCAGCTTGGCAGCACATTGAGCTTGCTCCTGTGTACCAGGCTCGGCTGCTGCCTCAACAATGACGCCACTGTTCTTCTCAGCAGCAACTTCCGTTTCTAAATTGGCAGCAATCT
Source organism: Eutreptiella sp. 'Long Island Sound 2002' (assembly GCA_964036045.1). Lineage (NCBI taxonomy): Eukaryota > Euglenozoa > Euglenophyceae > Eutreptiales > Eutreptiaceae > Eutreptiella > Eutreptiella sp. 'Long Island Sound 2002'. Next base: position 34,746,482 of record OZ038401.1, on the reverse strand, counting down.
CGGCTTTCTCCTCTATAGCAAACCCCTGTGCCGGCGCTTGGATACCCATGCCTGAAGGCGATACCCATGGCATCATCGATGACGAGACCATACATGGTGGCGTCCCGACGCACAAGGGCAACATCTATCATGAGGGTAGAAAACACTATACATACAAGGCCTAACATGGCACATTGGACCTATGGGAAAACATCTGCGGAGCAATTAACCGCAACAGTCAAAGCACCTCGTTCCCTGGCCACGTCATGATCACACTACCATTTGTGTTATCATCTTGCCTCCCCGACTAGAAAGACCTGCTAGATTGGGTCCGCCGGATGTCAAATGTGTGGGGATCTCAGGGGTACTCCTCGTGTGCGACGAACCGGCACGATTGGGTGCTTCAACCCCACCTCTTAGCACAGGCAAGGGTGGACTTTCGGGCGTGCAGCTTGCCCGATTTCGATTTTGACTCAATGGTGTGTGTATACCACACCTACTACTTGCTATGTAGCTGCGGCTCACTAGTGGCTAAGTGGAAATGTGAAGTTGGGGCTCATTCAGGGCTCAGTTGTGCATTGCGATGTCTTTGTGCTTGTTTGTTGTGCTTTTTGCATGCTAGGTAATGTGCATTTAATGTTTTTAGAAGTTTTAGATACTCACTTGGTCAAGGTTCAAGGGGGGGGGTACTTTTTTTGGCGACGGCTCAGTTGACTGAGCGCCCGACCGAGCTGTCACTGAGCCGTCACTGAGCCGGCTCGCAGAGCGCTCACTGAGTGCTCACTGAGCGCTCACTGAGCGCGCCAAACGGCTCAGTGAGCGCTCAGTGAGAGCTAATTGGGGGCTCACTCAGAGGGTTCCCCCCCCTTTCCGCCTCTCATCCGCCCCCCTACCCGCCCACCCATCCATTCCTTCTCGCTCCCATAGGTCCTCTCTTTCACACCATGTCTAATGTCGTCCCAGGCCTGGAACCAGCGGCTTCAAAGGCTCTCACGTCTTTCCTTAGTCGCCCCCGGTTACCTACCGCTTTCACAGAGGCAGCGTACCCGGGGGTGCCTTCGACGGACCTAGAGCCCTTGAAGCTGTGGGCCCAGCAGCCCCCTGCCCCTTCCCCAGAAGTGGTCCACATCACCGTGTCCGATGTGACCCTTCTTGGAAAGAGCTGGATGCACCGGCGCAACCAAATGTTGCGCCAGGTGCATCCAGCTCTTCGTGCCGTACGCTTCCGCTTTCCTGTGGCTGCAGTCCAAATTTGTTGCAGCAGTCCTCAGGGAAGCTGATCGGTACTGGCCACGAGTTCGGGACACGGGTTCATGACACCAAACATCTGCAGCATGGTTGGACTGCAGATCTTGGTGTCAGTAACGTTGCACCCAAGAAGGGACTCCTTGAGGCCCTGCCTTTCGGGGTCGGGGTGGTGTCAGGGGAACGGGGGAAAAGCCTTTGGGCTTGTCCCATCATTCCCGAGTGGTGCCATGTGGTGCCCGACTACACCACCCCAGCCCTATATAGGACCAAGGAGTCCGTGTTCCTCCGCGGTGCCGCCTCCCCTCCCCCCTATATCTCCCTGGCTGCCCCGGTGTTCTCACATGAACTCCCGGCTCATGACCTTGAGTCGGATGAGTCCTTGTGCGACTTGGGGCTCCGGGTGGTTAGGGGGGCGGTAGAGGCCAAGGAGTGCGAGAACTGGTACCGCATTCTCATCGACTCCTGCGGCACCCAGTCGGATGCAATTTGGGATCTGCTGTCCAATGCACACTCTCGCAGGGAGTGCTTGGCTGATTGGGAACCATCAAGCGGGGGGCAGGCCATGGGTTGATGTGTGCACGGAGTGGTGGGAGGCGTTTGCGGCCATGGCCGAGGTGGGCTGGAAGAACAACTTTCTGAGTGGTGCGGAGCAACGTGCCTTGCTGCAACGCCAACTGACCATGGGGGCAAGGCACCTTGACCTGGGATGGGGGAAGACCTTGTGGACGCACATGTGGGTTGACCACATGTATGCGCATGTTGCACGGTGGGGGACCATTGCAAGGTTTAGTTGCTTTGCATTGGAGGGCAGCCATGTGCGACTGAAACGGTTGCTTAGGAATAGCGGGGGGGTCAGCTTGCTGAACGATAGGTCGGGCTTGCAGTGTGTGGTGGATAACCACACATTAGATGATAACCTCCGCAAGGAAGATTGGGAGGTGGAGAGTACGGCTGTGACCAAGCAAAGGGGGTTCCAACGACGTTGCACGACTTGGTCACGTGCCCGGCGGGAGAGGAAGGGGAGAGAGAACATGGTGGGGAGGATCGTGGAACGTGCATTGCGACAAAGGACCAAGTAAGTGCTTATGATGGAAGATTTGTGCCCGTGCATGTTAAGCGAGCCCAGAGTGAGCCCCCAATTAGCTCTCACTGAGCGCTCACTGAGCGCTCACTGAGCCATTTGGCGCGCTCAGTGAGCGCTCAGTGAGCCCACTCAGTGACGGCTCAGTGACGGCTCAGTCGGGGTGCCGTCGAAAAAGAAAAAACCCGGTCATATCCTCTTGGCCTAGGGATTGATATCCCTTTGGGGACATTCCAAAACCCCAACCCGGCCCCGAAAGCCACAACTTTTCACATTAAACCCCTTGAAAAACACCACTTAGCCCCAAATGAGCCGTTTTAGCCCCAACTGAGCCCCAACTTCACATTTCCAAGTGAGCCGCAGGTACATATTGTTGGACACATGAAGAGGCTTGGGCTTTGCCGATGGGTATGATAGTGACCATGGCATCAGCAATGGCAATGGCGGCACAATAGGTCCGTTGCTCTCCACTCCCTGTCCCTCGCTCCCAACCATCTTTGAAGCTTTGTTGCATGGGCCATAATGCATGGCCCTCACCCAAACCCTCACCCTATTCAGCATTGAATATTTGGACCGAGCTGGTGGCGGAAGAAACATCGTCTAGGACACTTTAACGGCAAGTTAGGTACGCATTGGGAAGTGGATGACGGCGGCTCAAAGGGGCCTAAATTTGAGCTGCATTCATTACTTTGGGCACCACAACTCGACTAGGATCATGTTTGGAAAACCATGGTTTTGACCCGTTTTTGAGCCATTTGTGGTCCCAAAGTGGCCCATTTTCAAGGCCCTTTCGGCCTTGAGAGGCGCGAAAATTGCCAAACATGGGCTCAATATGGGCTCACACCACTTGTTTGTGCACCCGAAATAGTCCAAAAGTATCTTTGGAAAAACACATTTTTGATCCATTTTTGACTGTTTTTTGTCCCAAAACCCCCTTTTGCAAGGCATTTTGTGACTCTAGAGTGGGCAAAATGGATTGCTATGTGCTCAAAAAGGGCTCATTTAACTTGTTTAGGCACCCCAAATGGTCTAGGATCATTTTTTGAAAAACACATTCTTGACCCACTTGTGACCCAATTATGTCCAAAAGGAGCCCATTTTACAGGAGTTTTGCGAATTTAGGAGGGCCAAAACAGGCCACCACGAGCTCAAAACGCGCCAAAAACACTTGTTTGGGTATTCCGTGTGGTCCGGGATCAATTTGAAAGAAGGCATTTATTTTTGCACCCGTTGGACCTTGTTCACAAATGTTGGCACCCACCTCTTTGGGCTACTTCTTGCCGCTTGTCGCAACCCACTGGGCCTAGGTATGGCTGTCTAGGCGTCGGTTAGGGCAATTTTGAGGGGTTGAAACCGCCAAAAGTGGGTGGTTGCGGGTGGATTAGGTGCACTCGGAATCGCGTTTTGAGCCGCGTAGCCCAAGATATGGTCCGTTTTTGGCTTGGGGCTGTCAAAGGCAAATGTGCACAAGATTTGGGGCTTTTGGGGGCCTTTTGGGGGCACTTCACGGACATATTGTGGAATTAGAGGGCACTAGAGGGACCTTCGGCACAGGGCAGTCATGCGGCATGTGTAGAGTAGACACTATTTCCCTTCATTGGGACGTTTTCGGCTGGTTCTGCGTGGATTTTGGGCAAAAAAAAAAGGCTGTTTTAGGTCCTAAATTGCACGTTTGGAAATTTGAAAGATGTCCGGCACTTGCGACACCCGCTCCCGGCCGCCACCGTTGAGTTTTTGGCTCATACTTCGTGTGGTTGTCCCTCACACCCATAGGTAGCATTCGCCAAAATTTGGGCCCAATCTGAACCACCACGACAGAGCTGTGATTTTTGCCCGTTTCCCGATGCTTGGTGCTTGTTTGCTGCTGGCTGCTTGGTTGCTGCTTGCTTGCCAAACCTGTTAGGCCCAACGTAGACACTAAGAAGGGTTATAAAACCAAGACTTGTTCCACTAGCTCCGTGACCCTTACCCTAAGAGATTATACTCCGTAGGCCGGTGACAAAGGTGAGCTGTTGGCAAAAAGGGCGACATGTTCGAATATTGACACCCACTTGTATGCAAAAACTTGTAGGGGTGGGAGGGGGCAGTCCGGAAGGATGGGATGGGACGTGTCTACAGCCAGTTTTGACGGTGTCCTGAAGCGCTGGGCCACTCTACCGCCTTAGCTCACCTTGAAAGGGCGTCGCAGGGCACCCCTGACCCTAGGCGGCCCAGGCGCAGTGAACCCTGATACTCTCGTGTTTTGCCCCCCCCCCCCCCCGCCGCCGCCGCCTGAGGCGGCGGTTTGCGTGCCGGCTGGTGTGTGCATGTTCTTCCTCTGTGTCTCACTTGATCCGGTCGTCACACCCTTTTGGCTCCAAGTGCAAAGGCGCAGAGGCAATATAGTCGGCATAGGTATTCACACGGCACGTCAAGATCGAGTTGTCCACGGGGTGCATAGCGCGTGACAGTCCGAGACATGACCACGTACACGTCGCCCACCGTGAACCAACGCATCTCCATCAATGTGTGGCTGAGTGTAAATTCCGTGGGACCCTCGAAGACCCAAACCACTCACTCACGCACGGCCGCCAAGGCCTCAACCACTTGTACTACTTATTATGTGTCATCCCCTTAACATGCGAAGACATTCGACACCAGGCCCACTCACGTGGGCAGCACTTGGGGTGGCGGATAGGCAAGCGTGCCTCTAACATGCAAGTGCCACACCCTACGTGCATGGTTAGATACCGATGGCTAAGCTTTGTCCAGGGGGAGAGAGCCAACACTTTGCCCCAGTACTTGTGCATTGACACCTGTAGACGCCGAAGTACTACTGTAGGCGTGAAGACGCCACTGCCAATGCAGTCCAGGGCGGAATACAATGTACGCCATAAATGAGCGCAGGCCAGCATGATGCTAACTGTTTTCGGATGTACACCGGCTCCTCCATCCTCCCTACCGGGTACACATGGTGTGTGACTGGAACGCACACCACCGATGATGGCTCCGTGCTGGTGGTCGGTTGTAAGCCTATTACTCCTTACTCCCGCAACACAGTCGTGTCCCCATCCGGTGCCCATAGATAGAACCGGAGTTTGCCTCGATGCGGTGTGCCTACTTTGGACCTCGTGCTGTAGACACACTGGTTAGCTAGGTGGATGGCTTTGTCTATTGAGGGGGCGCATAAGCGACAGATGTCCGAAATCATTAGGGTGTTGGCCAGCAGTAAACACCAGACGGTATGTGCAACTCTGGGAACACTGCCAGCATGCCGGAGACCACAATGCACCCCGGCAGGTACGCTTCACTTGACACATTATCTCCTTGGTTGTACCCGTCCTCCGGCACAAAACTTTCCATGAAGCCATCTTCCGTCAATGCATAAGTGCACATACGGGAAAAATAGGTTGTCGCCTAGGGACCAAAGTCCCGCATGCGGTACTGCAAGGAATTCAGGCACCATTGGTCGTCCCTCTAGGGCCGCAAGTGTACATCTCACTCATCCCAATCAGCTGTGGCACACCTGCGTAGGGTGAGAAGTGTGGGTGTCTGGGCTGCTCGTAAAGTGTGCACCATGTAGGCTGGACAAAACTCCCTCCGATGCGAAAAAACAGCATGTGTGCGGCGACCACTCCGCTTGAGGGCTGCCGCTAGTTTGCGTTGTCCCGCACGCCACTCTACTTGAGGAAACGGGCTAGCGACCGAGACAGGCCTGCGGCCTTTGTATAGGTGTGATATCCCCTTTCCTTTATCTATGCCCACCCGCATTGCCCTGGGGCTGATTGATGGGAGGCCCGCACGTATGAGGCGCAGTTGCGCTTGTACCCCATGCACGCCCCCAAGCCCAAAATGCGACAGCAGGGTCGGAGGTACTTGGTCCATAGATGTGAAACGTGATCCTGGAGTGGCCACTGGCGCACCGACTCAAGAGGAATAGGGGACATCCGGCGCTAGATGGGAGGAGATAGTGGTCTGGACCGCCTGGGACTATACTTCATCTCGGCAGGCCTAGGCTATCGGGGTGGCAATACCCGCATCCGTGGTCATGCCTTTGTACTGTCGGAGGAGCTTGCCCATCCTACCCTGTGCCCTGCCATGTTGGAGACCCGCCGCCAGTCCTCATGTGCACTGCACACGACCCCGTAGACGCTTGACATGGGCGTACGCTGGGGCTCAAATGTCCACAATTCCTGGAGCAGAAACAAATCTATCTGTAGTGCAATGGCAATGTGTGTGAGCAAGTCCGCTCATTGCACGACATGTCCCATATTGTTCACAAGGTCTTGGAGGCCCTCCGGGGGGGGGGGGGGGCAACATCGGCAAAGCAGCGAAGCGGTTGCCGAGTGAGGAGTAGCACTGCAAAGTTTGGCCGGGGTTATGTGGCATGCGAGCAGATAGAATCAAGTGGCACCACACGCACCAGTCGCACGTGGGGTAATGGAAGTGCAGACCGTGCCACAACGTACTTCTCTCGCGGATACCTGCACTACACGAGCCTTGCAGACGGAAAAAGTGAGGCAGCGATGTGGCCACATCTCCACACACCACCGCATCTGATGGGGATGATTGGCCACAAAAGACACGGAACGATGACGATATGGTGACCGAAAGGGCACGCGAGAGCGGTTGCAGCCAGTGAAGATCACTTGTGGTGTCCTGAGGCAGCCTAGTACAATACATGCGGTGACCTTGAAGCGGGAGGCGTTCGAGCGGTGGTCCATAAGACACCACTAGTTGTTGTCGCACGAAAAGTAAGATTGTGACCTGGAAGTGTGTACGTTCAATTGACCGCTTGTGGGCCGTGCGAACAGTACGCACCAATCGTTAACGACTGCAAACGCCGCAGAAGCAGAACGGCAAGGGAAGCAGGGAGTGACGTCACAAGCCAGCAAAACGCATCAGGTAGGCCGTGCAGAGGAATATCTTGCTGGCCACATGGGGGGCCCTGTATAGCCGGGGGAAGGACGTGATCGAGCAAAAAGGGCACGGTGCAGAGTGGCCTGCCACCAGCGAGGTAGGGGCCCAACAACATTTATGTCGACTGGACCGGTCTGGCGCAGCAGCGTGCTGTCAATCTACCCCGGCTACTTTGCTTTGTAAGGGGGTGCATTGTGTGCTCCAGTACCTCTAGAGACGGGACTTGAGGCATACCTTGAGCAATGCACACGGCTGCTGCAAGATGTGGTGTGTCCACCACCACCCCGGGGGGTTAAGGAGGAGGGAAGCAGTAGTCAGTGGTGCGACCTTCCCTCAAACGATAGGCCTCGGGCTACTACCGGGTCGAGTGCTTGGCCCTATCCGTCCGTGTCGCGAAGCAATGTGTCATAGTACCTGTGAGCATTGTGTTTGCGCGTATAGCGGGTTCCAAAGGCCGGGCGCTCCTGCCTTCTCTCGTAGGATGGTGGGGGGTAGGGGGGCTCCGGCTGCTTCTCCTGCTTCTTTTCCGATTTAGCTGGCCTGTCCATTCTTTTAGTCTTCGGCACCTTAGGCTGCACTGCGAGGGGTTCCGGGCTGTCTAGGGGCATGTCACATGGGTCACCGCAAGCCTGCCTAGATTCTGTGTCCCATTTGTACGCGTTATCCAGAGTCGACATAGTGGCGCATCGGGGCCTGGGCAAAAAGCAGCTGGAACGTGGTCCGCGGTACTACCACACATTTGTGGCCTTTAGTCATATGTTGGTCGCTCGCCGTGATTGGGGCGGCCAAGAAATATGTAATCACAGACGACACCTGGTTCCTGTCGTTCACATGCCGGAGTCCCCGTTTCCGCACTACATGCCGATGCTCGTCACCCTCAAGGGGCAACAGTCTTGAGAGCGTCGGCGTCGAGGGGGCTCAGCACATGGTGGGATTAGGCACTAGGTACTGTGAAGCTGCCAATGACAAGGATCTCTGGTCTGCCCGATGCTGGCGGAGGGGTGGGGGCACTGGGGGCTGCACAAGGGCCACCGGCATCGTGTACAAGTGTAGGATTGTGGGTGGGTGGGGGGGGTTGTTAGAAACCATGAGACGGAAGAAAAGCAGTGCGGCTCCAATTGGCGCCGGACCTCCGTCCGAAGCATGTCTAGGTGGGCTTTAGTACGCAAGCACTTGTAGACCGCTGACCTAAAAGAGATTTCATTTGTCACCACAAGGAGGGAGGATATCGTACTGCATGGTGCCACTAGCGCGGATGCTGCATTGGACTAGGAAAGGCGTGGTGTGGTGCGAGCCCGCGTGACCAACGGGTCTATGTGGCGGGGGAGCTCCGCCTGCAAGGAAATGGCATTGCCCGATGCATACTGGGCCTCTATCCCAACCACAATGCGTTGCACGTGACTGCGGACCACATGTTGCTTAGGGTTGGGCGCAGAGAGCCACTCACACTGCAGCCCAGCCACTACAACCTTTGCCGAAGTGACCTTGCCAAGTGGAGCTGTCAAGGACTCACAGATGCCCTCATCTTGGAAGAAAACACGCATAAAATGGGCCACGTGTTGGGCATGCGCGTCTGGCACAAATGAAGCGCAGTCGATAGCATCCATGAAGTTGGAGTGTGCGGCCCCAAGCTCCGGGGTTGTTAGCATCTCCAGCCACATGGGAGTAGCTGATTCAGACGCACCCGCATTTGGAAAGGCAACTTCCTTCAGGGCTATGCGGGATGGGAGGCCGGGGAATACTAGCGCATTAGGCCTGACCATTAATTCCGCCACCCACTGCTTCTCCTTGAGAGGGGCTAGTCCTGGCATGCTCGTTCCTGGGGTGCGCGTCGGCGCCGAGGGTACATTTTTGTTCTTTTCACCTACACCCCAGTGTGACAGCCCGTACAGCAGGGGGACGCATAGATAAGGCTGGGAGGTGTCCTCATCACCCGACGGCACCATGAGAAAGATTTCTGTAGACATGGCATGGAGGTCAAGACCAAACTCTTTCACATCCGCCGCGGCATGATGATGGAGTTTACCACAGGCAAGAAGCAAAAAGCAAATCTGGCAGACAGACATCTCGTGGTGATGATGGAGGTGTGACTTTAGCTCCTTGCCAGAGGCAAGTCGATCAACTAGGAACAGCATCCTTTCTTGGAAGGGGTTCGAGAGATGGTTGGGGTAGTAATCCCCGAGCGCCAGTACGTCTAACGGCACGGCGGCGTCCACCAAAATAGCCCACCATAGAGTCGGCGAGGACACAATGAGGTCTGTTGCTCGAATACCCCTGAGGTCGACTGACGCAGACATGCGTCTGCAGCTCACTAGGATTTTCCCTGCTTCCGGGCTGCACATCACCTTGGTAAAGGGGAAGATGTCAACGGGTCGCAATTTAGTCGCCTTTGCTGAAGGCAACTTAGCAGCAAAAGGGTGGGGCATGTTGCTGAACAACAGGCATGTAGGGGCGGTAGGCCAGAGAAGGATTCGGAAGTAGGGGCTGGCAGTCTGAGCTGATTGCGTGACTGGAGGGCTGCGTCCCATCGATCCGGTCAGGGGAGTACTGCGCTAACCCGCAAAGCAAAACACGAAAGGGAAGGGATGGTTGGGGGCTTTGGGAGGACGCCTCGGTGGAGTGTACGGGGGGGGGGGGGTGCTTTCTGGGTGGTTTGAGAGGGGCAGGGGATCAGTTACCTCCGAACAGTTGGGTATGCGGCCACAGTAGCCTAATGCACGCACCGCCCTGAACCAAATGGACGGTCATGTGACTCTCCACCCTTCAAACCCACAGCCAAAGGAGGCAGCCAGTTCGAATCAAGAAACCCAAGCCGCCGCCCCTTCCCCCCCACCCCTGGACCCCCCAAAGTTTTCGAAGACGTCTTTTTCTAAATGAAAATTTTTGGGAAAACCAGTGGCACCACAAGCACTGATGAAAATTTTCCGGGCACATGGTATGGAGTAAAATTGTTCATCCCTGGTATGTGTGTATACTCAAAATGCCCAGCGCACACTGGGGATTTCAGGAGTAGTGCATAGTGTGCTGGGTGGAAACCACTTTCATCTATCCCCACCATGCGGACCCCCGAGAACGTAGGGGTAATGTAGCCATACTCATCTATCTCCACTTCCTGCCGGGCCGGGATACTGTCAAACCCCAGATCCGTTTCACAGAAGATGCACCCCTTTGAAGCCAATTCTATAGACTATCATTTGAACTATTGCGCCACGGTATTCCAACAAACCGTGTTGTGCCCCTTCCCTGAGGTTCTCGGGACCCATTACCTGAAATACCCAAGCCAGCGGCACCCCACACAAAGCAGCCACGATTCGCCTTCCAGGATCCGATCAGGGGGTGGGTAAAAAAAAATTCCTGATACCGGGCTACAGCATTATTTTCGCGGGGAGCGCCAAGGACCCCCACGCCCTTCGAATTTTTTCCCTTGCACATTTACCCAATATTTCCTTTCAACGAAGCCGGTTCAAGGGGGATGTGTGGTTCATCAGGGAAAATTGGTGATTCTAAAGTTGGTGAGTAATTTCCCAACTTTCTAGGCCCCTAAGGATTGTCCTTGCCTACTTTTCTGCTCCGCCACCTCAACAACACTTCGATGATATTCTCTGGGGGCTGCCCCGGCTACCATGGCCGGGCGTGGCCAATCACAGGCCCCCAATCCTAGGGCGGACTCACGGAGCGCCGGGTTCCCAACCCCCTAGCCCGCCGCCAATCCCCCTGCCCTGCGCCCTTCACTCTGATCCACCACCTGTCCACCATTTGTCCCACCCACTGTTGTCGTCTTCCGCCTGTCCTTGGCAGTAGGGTTGCCCCCTTCCCCCTTCCCTCCTACCTCGTGGGGTGTCCCTTCCCCAGAGGTAGTTGCTTCGAGATGTGTCGCGTTTGGGTTGGGGGTAGGTGCAAGGGTTGAGTGCCTACCCCTACCTCAGGGGGTGCCCATTCCCCGGAGGTAATCGTTTCCAGACGTTCTGCGTTTCGGGTTGCGCGGCTGCTTCTTTTCTGCCTACCGCCCGGGACCCCAGCCCCCCGCGAAAATTTTTCCTGGCGTGATTTTTTTTCCACCGCCCCCCTGAATCCGATGGACGTGCAGTACAAATGGTGGGCCCCGTGGATGGCCACATAGGCATGTTCTGCCTACGACAAAGAAAATCCGTACACCCCGGACTTGTTGCAAGGCAAATAGATACACGCCCCGGAAACGGCGCCGCGGTTAGTGGCACCTTTGTGGCAACGGCGCAAAACCAATAGACCCTGCCGCCTAGGACACCTGGGGTAGCCTAACTTAGGCAGCGGCGGATCAGGTGCTGCTAGTGAGTGATAGGGCCCCAATGTAGGGGCTGAAGTGCGGCGCTTTGGCGGCAGTGCAGTAGCACACGGCATCGGCACAACTGATGCGTGCAAAGATGGCGGCAGGGGGCGTGCCACTTGGGAATACGGGGTCATTCCGGCTCATGAGCAACAATTCCGGCTCATGTCACAGCTGCTGCGTACGCAAGCGGCCGCGGGGCCCCAAGTATCCAAGACCCACACGGCACCGGCTTCTGTTGTTCAACGGAAAAACACGCCCCCCCCCCCCCTGAAAAAAAAAACCTTTTGTTTTCCATTGATCAGCCAGTCAACCCGCCAAGAACCCTGTTGGCGGGCAGTTATGGATGCCCTGGGATCATTAGAGCCCCTAAAAATTGGGGGGAGGGGGGAAGGGCCTAATTGATCCATCGGTAGCATCCTTGGGGCCCGTCAATTGAGCCTGTGTTTGTTTGGGTTCTAGCCTATGGCTGTATCGCCCCCCCCCCCGCCCCCCAAGTTGAAAGCCCGCCCACCTCAGGCTTGGTCGCGATGTCGTTGTGCAGCAGGGTGTCCGCGGAGGTGCCCGGGCAGCACAAGTGCACTGCTCCCATCATCACGGCCTCGCATGCTCCTATCGTCACGGTCCCGCAGGGCCTGGCGGCCTACACTCGGCCCGTTGCTCGGGCTAGTAGGCTTGCTGGGCTGCGGTGCATTGGGGTGGGGCCTACTGTTTAAGGGCAGTGCATGCCAGGCTGACCGGCACGGCTTGGCGCCCTAGGCAGGGGGGGGGGGGGGGATGCGGTCGCCGGGATTGGCAAAAAATGCGGAAAAATGCGGGAAAAACGCGGAAAATGCGGCAAAAAAAGCGATAGAAAATGCGGTCTTGTTAGAATGGCGTTTGCCCCTCGAACCCCTATGTTTCGTCTCGTCTTGCACGATTGGGCGCTCAAAGCATGGACGGTTTGAAGGAACAACTTAGTGCATTAGTTCAACTCAAGAATATCACGCACCAGGCTCAAACCGCTAGGGGTAGAAGCTGCAGCTGCTTGGTCAGGCTAGACCGCTAAATGTTCGCGCCGCATCAGGTGCTCCCCCATTAACCCAAACCGCCGGGCGCCCCGGGGGGGGGGGGGATACCCCAACATACATACCTCAAAATGATCCCCGTGACACGCCATTCATTTTGAATATACACAACCGGGGAAATTTTTTTCAAAAAAAATTTGCCCATCAACTCAGGCTCCCATCAGCGAAGGTCGGACCCGGAGGTCGGGTCGGGGTCGATATCCTTTTTTGTGTTTTTCATCCATTTTTGAATTATCCACAAAATTCTGAGTATTTTGAGCAAAGACACATAGGGTCAAACAAAAAAAATTTCCCCCTGCCGTCTGCCTAAAAAAAAAATATCCAGCGCCTCTGGTGCCCACAAAAGCTATTGTTCCTCACAACTAACTGACTACAACACAATGCCACTAGAATGTTTCCTCTTGAACATTACACTAAGGGACCTGCCGGGAAAATGCGGGGAAAAAATGCGGAAAATGCGGAAAATGCGGACCGCATTGCCCCCCCCCCCCTTGCCTAGGGCGAGCCGGGCCCCACACACCGGGCAGGCTGCCATGACTGGTGGTCTCCGTCGCACATGCTGTAGTGGCATTGAAGGGGGTTGACCCGTCGTAAATACTCAAGTGCAGCCCGTTGACTCGGCCGTGCATATTGCCCGTCCTCCATTGCTGAAAATTCCACTACCTTTGGGGTAAGAAGTCACACACATGATTGGCAAAAGCCTTTTTACTGTATTCTCGGGTCATTTTTTTCAAGGCAACCTAGCTCATCATTAGTTCACACCACTCGCTCCTTACCCCGCCGCCTAGTGAGATTTACCGTCGATGCCACAACAGTGAGACACACATATTGTCTCCTGCCACGCAAACAATACCGACCGCTACACAGTTCAATTTTGCATGGAATGGCTTCCTGTGATAGTTGGTGTGACCATTGTTTGTTTTCTTTTTGGGGGTTGTTGTTTATTTTTCACTTCACTTCCCGTCTAATTTTTGCCCAACATTGTTTATTACATGGAACACAACACAGGTCCCCAAACCCACACCCTACCATCCACGAAGCAGTGCTGCAAAGGGTTGAGGAATCTTTGTTACTTGCTTGTTGACGTCGAAAATCTTCAGAATGAACAACCATGGTGCGGAGTGAAACGTGAATGGCACACCCAACAAAGGCACGCGACAAAAGGTGGTGGTCAAAAACCAGCCAGTTCAAGATGGAAATCCCGCAGGATTGAACACAATCAATATTGGGATTCAAAGTTTGGTGGCCCCGCCAAACCAAAACAAACAGGTTTATGCGTTTTTTGGTTTCTTTGGCCGTTTTTGCCCCACGTGGGCTATTTTTCTTCATCTTTTTTTTTGTGTTTTTTTTTGTGTTTTTCCAAAGTCATTTGCCTTATCACATTTTGGCCCCTCTTTTTCAACCAACAATGTATGTTTCACCTTGTACCACAATGATTGCAGCTGAAATTGTTCACGGGGGTTTGCGGGCACACAACAACACTTGTGAGATTCATGCCACAATTACATACAAGAAAGAGAATTAGAAGCAGATGCGTAAATCGAAAAGCCGAAGAGAGTCCCGTCAAGAAGTGGGTGGCCATCATGTTTTGGCATGTGCCGAAGGTGCCGAGGTGATGCAGTCCACGAGCAATGAGTTCGCGGGACTGTTTATGTAGCTGCAAGCTAAAGTTCTTGGCTACAACGTCATCGTCCCAATGCACGCCAATTGCCAACGGACTGATTCGGCCTTCCAGGATGCCATGGGCTCCACCCACGAGTTCCTGGACACGGTGGCAGATTCCATGACCGCCGTGGTTAACTGGTTCCGCAAGGCTCCAACGTGTTTGCGCAATCTACGTCGCATGGCCATCAACTTGGACATGTCCCGATTGTAGTACCGGTCCCTCAGCCAGCGCTGGGGGCCCGTTTTGTGGTGTGCAGTCCGCCACATGCAACACCGCCCACTCTGCGGACGACTTATAAAGCTCTCGCCGATGCCTAGCCCGGTGACTGCACTATTTTGCCAGGCATGCCTTTGTCTTTTAGGTCACAGTGGTAGTCACAATCATCGTCACAATCATAGTCACGGCCGCAGTCACACCTGCACTATGCTACAGCTGAGATCATGTTGCCCCCCATTGATGCATAGAGGGGAAACAAGTGGGGATTAAGTGTACATTTTGACTGGTTGATGGTGCATTGAGGGAGAAACGGACTGGGATCGGTGAAACGGTATGCTGTAACAGTTTGACACCGTGCCTCCATTGTGTTGCAGATGTGTGCAGTCCTCGGTGTCCGGCACCGGTGTAGAAAATGGACGGCGAACACCCCCCACATGTCTTAAGGTGAACTGAAGTGGGGGATGGCTTCTAACCACGATGAGGAAGCAGATGCCCAGCAGCGACTCTGGCTCCTTGGAGTTTGGCATGCATCCCGTGTAGACTGTGAGGTGATGGCGCTGGCAGACTTGCTGGGCACTTAGGTATGCCCTGATTGACCCCGCCTCCAGCCTGCCAGTTGAAAACCTGCCAGCACCTGGCACGCTAGCAGCCAAAAGGTGGGTGTATAGCTCTCTTGTACCACAACCACTTTGCTGAGGCTGCATGAGATTGCAATGGCCCACCACCTCATGCTCATGGCATGGCATCACAAGGGAGACGCTCAGCCACAATGCTGGGAGTCGCCTCGACAATATGTGCGAGAAGCTTGGCATCCTTGGCAGCCCAGGACGCCGGCAGCAACATCAGGTGCCAGTGGGGTGGGCGGTAAACAACAGGCCAGCGTGGCAGCTCTGGGTGGTGGTCTGCCCCTGTTGCGCCCTCTGATGGCGGCTACCATCCAGCCCACTCAGGTACCTGGAGCTGGGTCCCAGTCCCAACTGGTGCCGCCGCGAGACCCGACGACCCGCTGGTAGTGTGGAGACGCACTTGCAGCGCACATGATGTGGGCACCATGCTGCGTCTCAGCCGGGATCAGGGTGCACAAAGATAATGCCCTCCATTTGCTGCAGAAATGGTGGGCCAAGTCACTGCTGTGGATTTCGGACAGGCCGTTCTGCCCTGACAGAAACGACCTACGCCTGCTGCACATGGTGCTGTATGAGCTGCCGATACAAGGGCCGCCTGAGGATGCCAGCTTGCCAATGGAGCTGGCTGCCAAGGGCTGGGGGCCCCAGGGTCGGTGAATATCCCCCCGGCCCCCCGACCTGCGGTCCAGCTGGGCTAACCCATATTTCGCTCAGGCCGGCAGGCGAGCCCCCCACCCGCATTCGGAGCGCCTGAAAGCACCGGCAATGATGCATGCACTAGAGCGCCAGGGCCTGGTGGAAGCCACTGATAGTTGCTGAAACGTAGCAGTTTTCCTGAAGTGGAAAAGCGAAATCAAAGCTGCCCTGATTGTCGCAATGAAAAGCTTCAACCACACGTGTGCGTATAAAGCCAGGCCGTTCCGCCCCCCCACGTTGGAAGGCCTGGCGAAAATTGACCTGGAGAACTGCCATTGGCCAGTCCGCCCCACCCCCCTAGCCACCTGACCAGAGCCATCTGTTTGGGTTCAACAGGGCTGATTAAGGATATGGTGGATCATATTGAGGTGAAAAATCATTTCCCCTAATGCAACAGACCCTCCTCGTGATCCTGCCCTACTGCCCATTGCAAGAGGCAACATACCGAGACCAGTGAACAACAGGCACCATTTCCAAACTTCATCTCGCATTTCAGGAATTGGTTTGTAAAACACGTTCACGATCTCAGAGAAGAAAACTGCATAGAGTGGATACACCATGCCAGCGATCGCTGATGCTAGGGTTCCAAGGATGACCCAAACCACCTGAATACAAGATGCAGGGCCATTTGTGACCAAATCCTCCTATCCAGCACCATGGGATGCTATCCAGACCATGGAGCAGAGAACGGAGTTTTGTGCGTGACGTCAACTCATATTGGCAGCATTCTGCATCTGTGTCCACTCCCTGCTGATTCTAGCAGGCCTCACTTTTGGCCGCAACCCAGGACACTGGGAGGCGGCTCAACCACTTGTTGAAGCTCCCCTGCTCCTCCTGAGCAGCTGCAGCTGCAGCTGTTCCTCCCAGCTGCAGTCAGCAACAGGCACCAACGGTACCCCAGAAGTTTGCTGTGCTACGGCATGCTGCGGCGTACCGCGGCATGCCGCGGCATGCTTCAAGCCGTTGGTGGGGGGTAACCCAAATTTCCAAAAAGCTGCAAAGGTGATAAAACACGACATCAAACACAAAGGAATGCATCTCCTGACACCCTGCAAAGATGGACACATCAGAATCATTTCAAAGATGGACACATCAGAATCATTTCGTGAGCGGTCATATTGCTGCTCCTGCTCGTCACATTTCCGCCGATCATCAGACTCATCAGCAAAAATCACAACAAAATGTTCCCGTTTCCCAAAGATCCGCTTGTTTGTCAGAACCCACCTTTGGCAACCATGTCCCACAATAATTGTTGTGATGGACCAAGGGATATTGCGCCAAATAATTGGCAAAAAGGTCCTTCATCTGCAGGTATCCCAATTTCTCCAGAGGAATATTCGTGGCAGAAAACGTCCGGGTGATGTCCATTTGGAACTCCTGCAGGGCGGCCCCCTTTTCAAGCATTGCCTCCAAAATAGAGGCAGCAGACTTGGGCTTTTCCTTATTTGTAGGACTGGACGTTGTGCTTGACCAGACCTCAGACAATTGTTGTCGGGGAACGTTGACGATAATTGCTGGAGGTTGCTGCAATTGTTACCCTTGTTCAGCTTCAGGGGCAGGTGCAGGTTGTAGTGCAGCTTTGCGGGCATGTGTTCCAGGCTGGCGGGCATAGAAACCATCTGGTTGTTTCTTGTTTTTCCCCAAAACATGGTCCTTCAAGATGGCACCCTTTGATGACAGCCAAACTGCACATAAAGAATAATACAGTTTCCCATTTTGACTTTCACGCTGGGTGTCTGTATAACATAGGTACTGCCCGATGCCTTCTCCAATTGCCCACTGCAAACAGTCTGTAGTACTCCTGGTTGTCTCCTTGTTCTTCTTGGGTTGTGTCGTCCCCTCGTCAGTGGGTTCAACAGTAGACGTCAGAAGACAAAGTAAAGATAACGAGGACCTGTCAAAGCACAACACAGCAAAAAGGGGAAAAATAGGTGGGATGAAGTGCTGCTATCTCTGCCTGTGTTGCTACAGACTGACAGCTCCAAGAATTGAACCAGAGACCTATCATTCACAGACGCTACATTTTACTACTAGAGTACCAGCTATCTCGGCTGAATGACTGCTCAGATGTGGGATTCATATTTTGGTGTGACCTGAATTTTCTGTGTGCTGTGGCATGCTGCGGCATAGTTCAATAGCCCCACCTAAAGGCCACAAAATCAGGTGCTGTGGTATGGTGCGGCATGCTTCAACTGTTGGCGCCTGGTCAGCAACCTTGCGCTGCAATTGCACCTTGACTACCTCGGCCCCATCGTAGGGCACTGGTGGAACAAATACCTTTCGGACATACTGTGACCACATAGACTGTGCTGGAGGATGTGGAAAATTGAAACGCAGGGCTGGGGGGTTCCCTGTTGCCCATGAAAGTGCGCTACATTTCTTAGCATTGGGTTATTAAGGTATTTGTTCCACTTGGCCTAGGCAATCATGTGATTGGTATTTGTTCAGGGGTGCAATGAGATTACCGTTCTCATATTTAAAATAATTACAAAATCTAATGGTATAGCATCTGATTAAAATTACGTTCATTCCAGTTCGTTTTTCTTCTTGATTCTTGGAGGTCTATGGAAGGATGTTGTCATTTCTTGGAGCTCTTGGTCTAGATGCTATTGAGGCCTCGAGGTCTCTTGATGGATGTTGTTACTTCCCGGAGGTATCTAGATGGATGCTATCAATGCCTAGAGGTCCCTAGATGGTTAATCCTAGACGTTGCTTGATAGATGCGGTCATTTCCTCGAGGTCTCTAGATGGATGATGTTTTTGCTAGAGATCTATGGATGGATGAGGCTCTTTTTTGGAGGTTACTGGATGGATGCCATTAATGCTTGGCCGTGGGAATGAATGCAAACGAAGAAGGGCACCAGTGCCCAATATGCAACTCCCAACAAGGGTGGAAGGGAGGGTGGGGCTGTTACAGCCATTATTATACAAACAAACGGACTGTACAACAACAGGACAAGAAGACCCTAGGCTAGGGTCAGAGTTATTGTTTGTGTCCAAAATGAAGAGCAATGATGTGACAGAGGGAGCCATTAACGAAGTCACCTCAAACAGAGGTCGTTAGATCAAGCGCAGGCACGGGCGTCGTATGCCCCCCCTTTTTGGGGGTTGTTCTCGTAGCATACCCTAACAATGTATGGGGGAAACTTTAGTTGAGATGGAAAGACTTCAGTTTCCCTAACAAAGCAACACCAAAAGCCACGGGGGGGGGGGGCGTACCATCGGGCCATACACCGATTCCCTCCCATTTTCCAACCAATTTCAGGGCAGGGGGGGGGGGGGGGGGCTGGGGGGGCTGGGGCCGGCTGAAGGGGAGGGGGGCACCCGGACCCCAAAAATATGGCTTAAAATGACCCCCTCATCGCGCTAGACATTCTTGCGGTGTGTATGTTGGCAAAAAAGAACAGGGGGGGGGGGGCGATCAGGAATGGCGGCCTAACCCCTGCCTTCTGGCTTCTGCACATGGTGCTGGGACGCACAGCATAGAAGGTAAAAAAATGGTAGGAAAATGCTGAGCATATTGCTCAGGATATTTGGGGATGCTCAGCATTCATGCTCAGCAAATGGGACTCATATTGCAGGGTTGATCTTGGAAGTCCCAGCCAAAATTTCTTCCGAGCTCCCCCGGCACGGTCGGCTGGGAAGCCCATGGAACATTCCTACCGATATCGGTTGCGTTTTGGGACCCGATCTGGCTGCCAAAACTTCCGAGCATCTTTCCGAGGGATTTCAAAAACTTCCAGGCGTTTTTCCATCGGTTTTTTGTACGATGAACTACACCGTTCTTGGTTCCCAAATCCCACACCTCAGCAAAGAAACACACAAAAAGACAAGCATGACCGTTCACTTACGCTTGAAATGTGAATGCTCAGTGGCTTGCCTGTTCATTTCAGCTTGAACTGTGAATGCTGTACTCTCCTTCGCTGAGCATCTGCACAGGACAGCCATCGCTTGACATGGCATCCACATCCACCACCACACGGCGATACTTCTTGGGTTGAGGTTGGGGTTCAGGGTTGTCACTGGATGATGAGGAAGAATCTGAGGCACTTACTGTGGAGGCACCAGATAGGTGCACAGCATCATCATCCGAATCATTATCCTCAGGACTGCTACTGCTCCCACTATCACCGCTGCTGCTGCTAATGCTGCTGCTGCTGCTGCTGTTGCTACTGTTACTGCTGCTACTGCCACTGCCACGAGGGCACACAAGTTGCTGCTCAATGTCGCTATCAACAATGGGTACACGCGCCAACTTCGTACGTCTCATGGGTTGAACACGCTGCTGCTCGTTCAAACCCGTAGGACCTTGAAATGAAGCAGCACTGTCCTCGCCCTCCGAAGGGGGTACAATATCAACTGTCGCAGGGTTAGAAACTCGGCTTTGAGGGATGGGCCCCACACGTCCCTTACCCTTTCCCTTGTCCTTCAGCGCCTTACGGCGTGCAGCACAGGACTTAAATGTGGCACGGCTCTTCAAACCCAGTTTGGGCCACTTGCAGACAGCTTCCCTGTCCAGTGGTACCCATTGACGGACACCACGCTTTGAGCCACAGGTCCCACACACACATACCACATCACTCTCGGGATTTGCACCTGGAAAGGCGCATTTCACCGAACGGGTGTCTGGGTGCATATATAGGGAGCAACCACCTCCATCCTGGAAATGCAGCAAATGCTCTAAGAGGCGTTGGAAGACCACATGCCACACGGCATTGGCAGCAACCATGCACGCCTCCAGAACAACGTTTCGTTGCACGGGCGCCCAAATTTTGGCACAGGGGATCTTCTTTTTTTTCTGCACGAACTTTTGATACAGCTCATGCTTCAAACTTTCACTAATACTGGCATCTTGCCTGGTACTAGTGACGGGGGCATATCTCTTGGCCACCCTGAGATCCCGCTCGCCGGCCTCATCGGAATACAGCATGGGTGTCCGTGGATTAAACCATGTGTGGGACCACCCATGCATATATAAGGTTGTAGTGCAACCTTCTTCAGCAAACTCGGGGATGATGTGCACAATATATGTGTACAACATCCCCATAGCTTGCCATGTGACAGTTGCCAGGTTATTACAACCATAGCATAGATGCACCATGTGGCAAAATGCCACCACCAAGGAATGGAAAGGCAGGGGGAGCACCATACCCCCTGCTAGTCTGCCCATGACTGTGCGGGCCTCGCGACCTGTGAGGCTAATGCCTGCGTGGAATCTACCTCGTACGTGACGCATGTGCTGCCTGCTATCAGGTGGCAAAGATCCAGGATCATACCTCCTTGCCACATGTGCTATGACCTGGAGCAGGTCATGGTTGTAGGGCGCTGGTAGTGTTCGACCTATGACACCCAGGATCCTGGAGGCTGCTCCTTTGGTGTTGTGCAATACAGGTTGCACAATATATACCTCTTCCAGGTTAGAAACCCCCTGAAACTTATGGGACCCACGCACACCATTGAGACATCCCCCTTTGTGCAAAAAGAGTTCTCCCGCCCCATCCTTATTCACCCAGGGACACCATACAGCCCTTTTGCCGGCACTCAGACTTCAAATGGTGGTGATCGGCCGTGATTGCCCCGAGCCTTATCTGCAGGGTGGTGTTGTACACTGCACCAGCATACTTCATACGTTGCTTAAATTTACAAGAAGGCAGGGCTTGTAAGGCCTCTGCACGTTTGGGTAGCCACTGGCAATCACTGACCTTGGGAAGCTCTTGCCAGGTCAACATGTCTGTGCACCTAGGCACATTGCCAGACATTGGGAACCAGTGTCCCTGGAAATCAATTATACTGATTTTTGTGTTAATATTTGGACGGCCCCGGGGCTGGTAACCGTCTGCGTAGAGGCCTAAGGTCAGGGTGGCATGGGGTGGTGGGGGTTTCTGCCGGCCTTGGGCAGCCAATGAGCCACACTTCTGTAGAAGTAGGTGGCACAGCTGTGGTAACAACTTCCTTTTGTCCAGGGAGTAGTCCACTGCAGGAAGATGCAGGTCCTCCTGTTGCCTTAAAGCAACCATTGACCAACCAACCCCTGGTTGGAGATGGTCTAAGGTGCGCAAGACAGCGGCTGGCACCACATGCTCATGGCGAAGGCGAAGTGCAGCAGCCTGGCACTTTGGTGCTTGGGTGACTGATGTGGCCTGTGTGGTAGGCAAAGGGCCAAGGGACCTACGCACAACTGTGAAGGTGCCACTTGGGGGGCGCTGTAGCTGGTCTAGGTCCTTGGCCTGCAAGGGGGTGGCCGTGGGGAAGTTCATGGCAAAGGCTGACACCATGAATTGATCAGCTGGAATAGGGCATATGCTGGCAAATGCCTCCAGCTTGGAGATCTCCCCCTTCACCCATATAGCATGGTTGCTTGACTATCCGCCCCCTCCCTCTGCGCCACTGTTTTGGTTGGTTTCAAAGAAACCATGTATGGAAAGCCCCAACCAGTACCTTTCACCAGAACCTTGAATTGCCAGGATTGCTCCAACCAGTTTCGAGATCCAAGGGTCCAAAGTGTGCTCGACTATCCGCCCCCTGCCACAGGCACAACAAGCACAAGCTGGGCTGGAAGCATGAATGGATGCCAACAGGCAGTTCAGGTGCAGCTGCAGTTCATTTCAGTGCCTCGAATGGGAATATATACCTCCCTCTCAGTCCTCCCCCTCAGACTCAGGCTCAGGCTGAGGCTGTGCCTTGTGAGAGGCCTTGGCCTTGGTCTCAGGGGGCACAATGAGGAGAATCAACTCCCCTGGCCCGGAATCACCCCCGTGGATGAGGGGGAAGGACCTCATCCAATTGCGAGGTCGGTGGCCAGACCCCTTCACATAGTCAAGGACAGTCCTGACCTGTGTGACTATGCGAAGGGGCAGTGACCCCTGGTCCCCTGACGCCTGCCCTGTGCCACTCCAGCCTACATATGGGCTGCGGCTGGTCTTCTTCCTCCTCTTACCTGCAGGGGCCCCAGAGTCAGGGGCCGCCCCCCCTCTCTTCACGCCTGTGGAGGAAACAGGCACCTGGGAATCTGAGTCAGATGACTCAGGGGCCACCTGCCCTCTCCTCACCCCTGTCGAGGAAATAGGCACGTCTGAGTCAGATGACTCAGAGTCTGAAACCACCACCACCTCCTTCCCCTTCCCCTTCCCCTTACCCTTACCCTTCTCCTTCCCCTTCCCCTTACCCACTGCAATCTCTGGGGCAGAGTCTGAAGAGTCTGAATCACCCCCCCCCTTCACCCCCCCCCTTCCCCTTCCCCTTACCCTTACCCTTCTCCTTCCCCTTCCCCTTACCCACTGCAATCTCTGGGGCAGAGTCTGAGGAGTCCGAATCACCCCCCCCCTTCACCTTCCCCTTCCCCTTCCCTTTCCCCTTACCCACACCATGGATAGCAGGGCCAGAATCAGGGTTCGCGATGCAAAAAAGTACCACAATGGGCACCATGTTGCCGGAGAGGGGGGCAAAGGGGACAGGCCCTTTGCCCCCCCCAACTGGGGCCAACTGCCCGGAGACTTCTTTCATCTCCTTCAGGGCCTCAGGGCCCCAGCCAGTGCAGCGGCACTTCCAGTTCCCTTTCACCTGAACCCATGCCAGAGTTTTGTCCAGCAACTCCCGGCACTGGCGCCCCCGCGTGGCAAAATGGCTCAGGGCGGGGGGGGTGTCCCAAACACTCACAGGGTGGCTCATGTGCCAAAAAATTATCTTAACCGCCACATACATGCAGTTGTGGCGGTTGCAGGAGTCGGGGGCGGTGTGCAGCCTCACCGAAACCCCCCTGTCCCTCAGCTTCTGGGTGCACGACCTTGAAACAGCCGTAGCTGCAAGGTCGTACACCTCCCAACCCCCAGGATGCCCTGCAAAAACCACCCCATGCAGGGGCTCCTCCTGGTGTCCCCCTGTCACCTCCCATTTCCCAAAGGGGGGGAGGGTGCTGGGGGGCATCTTGGGGAGGGGGGCCTTAAGGAGGCGGCGTTTCTTTGCCTCCTCCCAAGCCCCCCGCATCTGTCCCAGCAGATCCTCTGCCCTTCCCTGCTGGGCAGTAGCTGCTGCCCGCAGCTTTCCCTCCCTGCTCTTCACCCCCTGCCCCCCCTGCCTCTTCCCCCCCACCCCCTCCCGGACAGCCTGCTCAGCCTTCTTGAAGGACTGGGAGGCCTGCTCAAACTGCCCTTTCAACTGGGAGTACCGATCAGCTGGTGATCGGTACTCCTTGAGGACCAGTTTCCTCAACTGGTCCGGAACCCCGAGCTCCCCACACACTGCCACACTCCGATCAAAAATGGCCAGGTCCAGAACCACCTTGGCCAGGTTTGGGGGCATCTGCCCAATTGGAGCACGATGCTACCCGCTAAAGGAAGGGGGGATCCAAAAATGGACTTTCGTGCCCGGCCCTTTGTTTTTTCTAAGGACGGATGTTGCCGTGTACGGCGCTGGAACACAAATTTTGGACCCAAAAGCCTCTTCCACCAAAAAATTAGCCCCCCCCCCCCCACACACACATGTGGTCAAAATGATCAATGCGACGTGGGGATCATTATGAGCCACACAGGTTGGGGTCGAACCCTCCCCCCCCCCCCGGCACAGCAGGTAGGGCACCCCCGGCCCAAACCCCCTCCCCGGTACGGCGACCAAGGAGGGGGGGGGCTTGCGCAATTGGGCTTCTGTGCCATTCCCCCGCAAAGCAATGTTCTTCCCGCCAAGTGACGAAACAATCTGGTTTAGAGGATGAGAACCAACCACAATCATCAAAGGCCATGGACAAATTGGAAATAGAGGTTCGATAAACCCTTTAATGGCATTTTGTTCGGTGCAAGGATTCCTTTGGAGAATATTGACCACCCCTGAATACGTGTTTCTTTGAAGAAGTACACCCCCACCTCCGGTATGTTGCACTCTGCCCATGAGTTGGTGCTGAGGGATGGCAACATTAAAATAGTTTTGAGCATGATAAATGTTCCATATGGTGGCACTGCATTGCAATGTTCATGTAGAGGGCCGCTTCCAAGCTCTCGAGAAGCAATCGCCCCTCCATATAGGGGTGTGTTGCCTGTGCTTGCAACGTTGTGGTCATACAGATGATTGCCGGCGAATGATTTGTTTTGCGAACTTTTTGTTGTTGGTTGGTGATGCTACATGGGGGTCCAACCTCCATCCGGAAACCTACAAGAACTTCCTGCATCCTTCTAGCGGCCTCTTGGAAATAGCATCATCCGTGTAGAGACCTTTGGAATTGTAGCATCCATCGAAGGCCATGTAGGCATTAACGATATCCATTCAGTGACCTTCCAAAATTAACAGCATCCTTCAACATACCTGTGAGAAATAACAAAATTCCGACCAACGACCTCCAAGAAGTAACAACATTCATTTAGGTACCTTTGGGAACCTCCCTTTAGGAAATAGCAGCATCCATCTAGCGTCCTCCAAGAAGTATATCATCCGTCTAGAGAGGTCTCTAAAACAACAACACCCACCAACCCATCTTCAGATACAACATCCATTATTCAACTAACAAAAGGAAATAACCGCATCCATCTAGAGGCCTCCAAGAAATAATGGGCATCCATCAAGCGATCTGCAAGCATTAATGGCATGCATCGGGAGATCTCTAGGAAATGACCTCCTCCATCCAGAGATCTCAGCAAAAACCATTTTGATTATCATGGCTAGAACTACTGAGCTTGGTGTGCCATTTCCAAAGTATGTGGAAAGATTGCGTCCGCAGTTCATTTCGGGTGTGCCGTCAGCAGTCGTGGGTAAGAGGAGGATTAGGCTCCAAGTGCCGCCGTCCAAGCTAGACAGGGCTCTAGCGAAGTGGCTACATGGGAAGAAGTGTGGAGTGTCAGGGTTGGATGATGACATGCTGCTAAAGATGGGGGGGTACATGGAGTTCTAAGAGGTTGCGTTGGACATGTGTTGGACAGAGGTGTATTCTATGTGACCGAAGGGAAGGCGCAACAGGCGAGCCAACAAGTGGTGGTGAACAAACGACCGGAAGATAACAACGCCATGATGGAAGCGCCGAGGAAGCAGATTGACGACCCGAAGGTGGTAGCCTTGGGGCTTGTAGGGCAGCTGGTGCCAATCAAGGGGTGAATTGGTGAGGTTAAGGTAGCTAGAAAGGACATCCACAACGGATATATCAGATGGCGCAGTTGTTGAAGATTGTAAAGGAACAAAAGAATCATATGGTGCACGACTTCGCAGTCAAGAAGGAGTTTGATAATGTAGCAGAGGAGCACGCATGGGTGTACGAGGAGAAGAACGAGGCGCATTGGGCCATCCGGCGCCCCCAAGGCGGGGATATGGAGCCGGAGATGCTAGACGCCACATTGGTGAAGACGGTGGACACTGCGGGCACTATTATGTGGTTGGCGGCGCAAGTGTACGATGCAAGAGTACAATGACCGGCAGATGCGGGCACGGCGGGCCTCCAATGCAAGCATGGAAAAAGTGGGGAGGAATTGTTGGGGAACCAAATCAGGTACATGAATGGGCTGAGGTTCTTTGTGGCCAATGCTGGAGTGCGGCCAATAATGGAGAGTGGTTGGACAGTGCGGGGGCACTAGTTACACCCTGCAAATGGTGCCATGGGAAGGCTTTCCATTGGTTCTTCGAGTGCCCCCAATTTTAAAAGCGATGACTAAAGGAAGGTGTGAGTGCCCGCAAAACGTTCGAGCGCGGCGATTTGGTGTCAAAGGGGACGTGGAGTGGCGCATTATCCACTGCCAATGGGACCCACAAGAGTGCGCGGATTCGTTGGTCTTGGCAATTTGGAGGCCGGGAACGGTGGCTTTGTATGCTACAAACCAACAGGCGCTTCGGCCGCGGTTTCTACCGTGGCTAGAGAGTGGGGGATGTGTTGCAGGCGTACCTCCTACGATTATTAAATGTGCGTAGGAAGGCGGCAACGACATGGGCGGCCATCATCGCGGTGCGGCTTGTGGAGACGCTAGGATGGATACCCGGATCCGTGAAGGACAAGCACTGTCGCACGGTAAGGTCAGCGCAAGCAATATTGGGTGACAACCATCAAAAGGTCGAAATAGTTGGTCTTTAGGCAGCTGAGATCGGTGCCCTTGGCCTGGATGCGATGGTTGGCAAGAAAGACCAACAACGAGGGGAGGCCATTCCTGCAGGCTGCAACACAAGTGGAGTCCATCATGGTGAAGATCGTGCAGGCATCCCCTTTCCGAGGCCATAAGTGGCACTCATGGCGAAGGGGTGGGGGCAGTGTACATGGTATGGATGGGTGTCCCCATGGACAGGCACATGTAATGGGGTTGATGGCATAGTAGGCAGGTGGCGGTGGATCACACGACGGCATCGGAAGACCATGTCATGGTGGATGCGGCCTGACTGCCACTGCCACCGCAAAATGGGGAGCCCCGATATTGGGCACAAGCAGCTTTGGAAAGATTATCGCCGGAAGAGGTAGGAGGACAAGCGGTTTGTAGAGCAACCGGCATCGACTTGGATGGACCAGGCAGACCCTGGAAAGGAGATGTGCTCAGTGGCGGTGTCAGGCAAAGAGGTCTCGGAGGACGACATCTCCAATTATTAGTGCACGCATCCATAGCCGCATGGTGAAGGTGATGGGGCATGAGTGTGAGCGACCACGGTTAGTCCCAACCAACTTGGAGCTTCCATTTACGTAGCCACAACATATAGCGTCGGAATGGTAGGGTACGTTAAAGGCACAATCGACGTTACCGGTCACCTTGACGGATGACGTCCTTGCGAAAGGAGTGGGAGATCATGGCGAAATCAGCTCTAATGGGTATGGGACGAATGCATACAGTCTGCATGTGTGAGTATCGCAAGGCAAGATTTTTGGGGTCTAGTCCACAGGCGGAAGTTGTGGCATGGGCTTTGGTCCAGGGGGGCCATTTGGTTGTATGTGACAGGTTCGTGGAGAGGCCGCACCATGCGCACACAACCGTTTTCCCCGTCCCGAAGAATTGGGAGATAGCTAGCTTCATCGTGAACAGCATCCTGGTAAATGAGAACACAATCCTACTCTAGTCAATTCGCTTGCCCACCATGGAGGTGGCATCATTGGTGATGCAGATTGTGCGTAGTGGACATCATGTGCTACCGGCGGGGCTTGAGGAGCACGGGTATCTGCAGGGTGTGCATAGGCGAGTCACCAGGAGGAATGAAAAGGTGTGCATCATGCACATGGACACTAGTAATTGTTTTAGGTCCCTACGATTGCCGGAGGTGGCGGTGGGATGCTTTAGGATCGCTGTGAACGCGTTTCGCAGTCTGCCGTTTGCTTGGAAATTGTCCCCAATAATCTATCTGGAAACACCGCAGTCCTTTGTTGCGGAGGCGGGGATCATAGTAGTGTTGTTGCTGCATTATTTCGATGAATTCTTGGTCATCGGAGTGGGAAAGGAGAAGACTACCAACGAGACGCGGCTCTTGGTGAAGTACTTGCAGTGAAGTCGCACGTGCTATGGGGCTATGGAGAAGAAGGATATGGCGCCGCTAACGGACGGGTGTGACGTGAGGGGGAGGGGGGTTTGTGTCAGCCTGGGTTTGGTTGAGTGTGCTGGTTTTCGTGTTTCGGTGCTTCTACCGGGTGATGGTGTTTTGTGCCACGTGTCCTAGTCGCAGCCCTTCGGATTTGTTTCGCATGAGTGGGAGGGGGGGGGGGCGATATACCCCCCTTTTTTTGGGGTCATTCGCGTAGCATACCCCAAGGCATGATATTGGATGTCCAACCCCTTGTAAAATCATTATTTTGCCCAATAAGACCATCCTCCAATGAATTTTTTGATTCTTGAGGCCTCTATCCCCTAAAACTGGATATCACTTGTTGGGGGGGGGGGGGGTGGGGGGTGGGGGGGAGGGTCAAAAGTTTTTGTTGAGAAGGCTCCAAGCAGTGGGGAAGCGTATCGCTAACACACAACTGCTGGTCGAATGGTAACGCAGCAGACCGTAGCAACGATGGTTGGTGGTTCGAATCCTGGTCGGCCCACTCTTTGTGGCGGCGGCGGCGGCATATTCACCGCACCGGGGTTCGAACCGCCGACCAGAAAGTCCGCAGCAAGCTGCATTACCATTGAACCACTGCTTCATTACCAGGACAAAAGAGTCCCCACTGCTTGGGGCCGTGTCTGCCACTGACAAAAAACCCAAGCTGTGTGTTTCTGTCTCACTGAGTGCTGGCGTGGCTAAGGGACTGCTTGGCTGACTGTCAAGCTCTCTTCGAGGTGCACTGCCGAAGGCAATAGAATTTTTCTTGAACTAGTAGAGGGTGAAAAAATGGGTTTTCACCCCCTATGTCTATACTCAAAATACTCAATTTTTTTGGGTGAACCCAATAATGGATGAAAACCAAATTGGAACAAATATGAATGCCACCCCTATGCAGAGGTATGTCAGAGATGGCCCATACCCTAGTGGGTAAAGCAGTGCCTTTGCAACTGAAAGGTCCTGGCTTCAAACCCCAGTGGGGGCAGTCTGCAGGTATCTAGGCAGGATCAGGGACACCATGGGAAAATTTTTGTTGTTGTTTTTTTTGTTTTTTTTGTGCTTTGATTTTGTCCCCTTTGTTGGGGATCCCCGAGAATGTAGGGGTGACGTAGCATTTCCGCCCTCTTGTGGCCCCCCCACATGTACCACCGGTGCCCAGCATAGAACATTGGAAGAGAGACCAATATTGTCCGGTTACCGGTGGCATTTTTAGGAAATCTGTACCGACGTGCATGCGATATGCTTCGGTCCGTCGCTTGGAAGTTTTCGAAAACCCTTGGAAAGATGCTCGGAAGTTTTGGCAGCCAGATCGGGTCCCAAAACGCAATCGATATCGGTAGGAATGTTCCATGGGCTTCCCAGCCGACCGTGCCGGGGGAGCTCGGAAGAAATTTTTCAGCCCGAACCCAGTGGAATCTTGGTTGGATGCTTGGTGCCTACCTTGCCTGCAAGATGCCATGGAGAACAGCACGTTGAAGCTAATGTTTGTCGACCCTTTGTCTGCTTTGCCTACAAAACTGCATGGAGAACACTGTGCTCAAGCTTATGATTGCTTGCTCCTTTGTGAATTTGGACTTTTGCTTTTGACATGTGCCACGCCAGTTTGATCCTTGGTGGCTGCTTTGCCCCTAAACTTGCATCGAGAACACTGTACTCAAGCTGATGAATGTTTGCCCTTTGTGCCTTGTGAAGCGTTGTGCCTGCTTTTGTGGTTTTCTTTTTGCATGTGTGTCGCTTTCTCACCTAGGCCCCCTTTGAGTAGACTCACTAATGTATTCCATTTTTGTGCTCAGAACACTTTTTGTCACCTGCAAGAGACATGTCTAGTAGTCAAGGCAGTGCCGCTAGTGCCTCGTCTTCGTCCGCTCAGCCCCCCTAGCCCGTTCAGCAGCTCCCGGAACCAGATTTGGAGCTTGAGGGCGAGCTCATTGACGCGGACACAGCCAATACCGAAGTTCCCGAACCGGGTGATACATAATCGCGCCTCCAACACGCCCTAGCAGCACTGTGCCTGCGGCATAAGCCGTCAGAGACGATTGAACCCAGAATGCTAAGGGTTTTTTTGGACAGGGTCGTCCCTGATGCATACCGCATCCAGCCGAAGGATACCTTGCTGGCTGTGCTTATGCATAAGCATTTTTCAATCCCTATCTTGACGACACGGGAGGCTGTGCACAAGACAAGCCCCAGCAAACATGAGACTTCGTACGGTGTACAATACAGAAACCTCTGCATTGTTGGTCCGGATCCGAAACACAACACGGACCGGAACTTTGCAGAGGAATCTGAAGAGAGGCTGCGTGTACATTACATGTACTTGAAATCAGTACTGTCCACACACCCGGACAGTACCATTCGCGAGTTAAAGTGGACCCAGAGCGATGTAGTTACTTGGTTCAAAAAGTCCAAGATCAAGAAGCGGTCCAAAAAAGTAGTTACCTGCAACGTGCAGTCCCCCCCCCTCTCATTTATTCATGTTCCGTTCGAGGTTTTGAGGTTTATCATAAACGATGCCTTCTGCGAGTCCCCACATGCAACGATTCACAACGCCCTCAGAGCCACCATCACAGGTGCACATGTGGTAGAGGTTTTCGGGGAAAAGGACGGCTGGCGGGTGTGGGACCAAGCCCCCTCAGGCACGTGGGAAAAGGTGGTTACCCCCCCCGACGGTGAGGTTTTCAGAACATACCAGCAACCCACGTACCATGCGCACGGTGTCTTGTGGGGCATTGAGTTTCTTTTGGCCCCAGCCCCCAAACCTTCTTCCGAGGGCGCACCAAAGCGGCAGCCACTTACCATCTTAGGTGCATGGTTGCAGTCCAAGGGTGAGGTCCAGGGCCTGGTTGAGACCGTAGAAGCCCCCCCCCCCCCTGCCTAAGCTGGGGACGCACTGTGTTGGGTCTTCATCAGCCCTCTTTTTCGCTCTGATGTCTTCCATCTCTGCTGCGCTGGCTGCCCGCGCCCAGCCACCAGCTCCTGCCGCCGTCCCAATCTCCTCGGGTCGACTGGCCGAACTTGGGAGTGGGAACCCCAGCGCCGGTAGCAGTGCCGGTGCCAGCAACCCTTCGCAAGCCACCCCCACTTTGTGGGAGGCGCCAGCAGTCGGAGGAGCAGCAGGAGCAGCAGCAGCAGGGCCCGCCGCCGCAGCAGAAGATGCGGAGGACCCCAAGGCCATGCAGGCTGCCCACTGCGCAGCTTTGTTGGCGGCTGTTGCAGCTGTGCAAGTCCAGATGGTGCTTGCACAGCTGAGTAAGAAGACAGTGTCCTGGTTCGCGGCCGGGGCACACTACGGGGCAGAGGGGGAGGGGGTGGTGGTGTGGGTCACTCGGGGGGCCGTGACCCCCCGCAAGCAGTCCGTGCCCCCCCCCCCCCCCCCACCCTGCAGAGCAATGTTCGAGTCGCCCTTCACCAACATGTGATATGTGTTTTTTGAGGCGAAATTCATGTGCAACACACCAAAGTCCTGGTGGTCATACCAGACAATTGTATCACAAAGTGTACACCACATCAACCCATCTTTTCATGCGTTGTCCAACCTTTCATAGAATCGGGCGGCATGTGCCACGGCAATGATGCTTGGACAATAATTGGCCTTCGATGGACTAGGGGTGGGATTGTGATTCCTTTGTTTCCAATTTCTGTGGGCCATGGAGACTTTGCAAGTGCAAGAAAGGTAATGGCATCACACCAAAGCCCGACCCCAATGAGGATTCCATGGGGCACAATGTTCATCTCACATGTTGTAAACTTTGCTTGTGCGGCACATTGCTTCCATCCCTTGCATGGCAAATTTCATTATCCGAAACACACTTTGCATTTCTCACATTGGCGCACTTGAAATTGGTTGGGCATTTGCAGCAAATTACGGTAAATTATGTAAATTGGGGTACAAATTGTGAATTAACGAAAAAACATAAGTGTAATTGTGACTCCCCCCCGCCAAACAAAAAGACCTTGTCAAACTTAAATCAACACAACACCACAATTTTTGAAGAAATCTACTGTGGTTGACTGCCCTACCCCTCTTAGCAGGCATAAACAAGCAGTATCGAGTGCACCACGCTCCCAACACGGCAATCGATTTGTGGTTGTACACCGCCTCACTATTTGGGGGCATTGCGTAGTGGAAGTCTTGTGGCACAACGCCTCACTACCTGGGGGTAGTGGGCAATGGGACTCCTGCTTTAAACCGCCTCAGCACCTGGGGGTAGTGGGCGGTGGGACTCTTATAGTACATTGCCTCATTGACCCGGGTTACTGAGCAATGGAACTCGCAGTGGGCAAGGGACGCCCCCCCATACACTGGCCCTTGTTTAGTGGCAGTAGGCGTCCTATTGCAGTATTGTACACCACCTCACTGCTCGGAGTTACTGGGTAGTTGAACTTTTGCTATACACCTTGGGTATTGGAACTTTGGCCATACATGGCCTCACTGCCTAGGGGCTGTGGGCTGTGGATCGACTACTATACACCGACTCGAGGCTTTGGGGTAGTGGGCCTTGTAGAATGCACAAAATGCCTAGAAGAGCTACGCATCACCCATGGAAGCCACTTGGTGTTGCACAATCGCTTAGCCTTGTTTTCAGTTACCCACATTAGCCGTGAAGAGCACCTTCAAAACTCACGGGCTAGGAATGACAGAATCTGAAGGCCGTCAGTGCTGGCAGGCAAGTAGGCGCCACCAGGGCAGAGGGTCTCAATGGAGAGGAGTGGCTTAGACACTTCCCGGCTCACCCACGATAAAGTGCGCCTCACTTGCCCCTTCCCCCCACAAACAACCCCAAAAACGCACTAGGCCCTGCTGCACGCCTCCGCAAAACACGGCAAAGTGAGTCAAACTACAGGTACCAGCTCTGCCGCCCCCCCCCCCCGACGCCCAATCAAGGAGTGGTCGCGCGGGCCGTGTGCCTTAAGGGCACCCCCGCGTACGCGGACAATAGCACCGATACCAGTGCAAGTAGCCCAAGTAGCCCCCGGGGACAGCGCTTGGCGCGCCCCAAGGCCCCTCAGGAGCCTTCCCTGTAGGCCACATCACTAGCCACAAGCATGGGAGGGTTCCTCCCAGCACAGGGCACCACCCACAAGTATCGGCGTAGGCAGGGCAGAGGACCACGTGTGTTGACCACTGGGAGGTCACCTCTCCTTTCCCCGTATCTCCGTGGCCACTGCCGCGTGCCGCGCCTTGAGAGCGCCCGGGTAGCCAACGAATGGCCGCCGTGTAAAGGCCTAAGCTGCCGTGGAGTGGCCACCCACAAGCGCCTAGGCTACCAATAATTGTCAGAGCGCAACAGCTCGGGCGCGGCTCATGGCACAGCCTGTTACTGGCAGCAAAGGCACTTGTGGGCGGCGGCTAGGCGGCGGCTTAGTCACTCACAGGGTGGCCACTCATTGGCTGCCTATGCGCTCTAAGTGGGCCATTGATTGGTCGCGTAGGCACATAGGCAGGGGAGGGTTCCACCAGGCATTGGGCACCACCCACAAGCATCAGAGGGTTCCGCCCGGCATGGGGCACCACCCACAAGTGTAGGAGGGATGCGCCCCGCCTTGGGCCCTACCTAGAAGGCTTAGTGGAGGGGGACCACCTATGCTGACTTCTAGGGGATCAGCTCCGCACTCTCCATATCCCCATGGCCATCTCCTTCGTACGGTCCGGAGCCTACAGCCATCTGCTTCAGCACAAAACGAAGACACACAAGCACAGACACCGAAGCAGGCAAACAACTCGACAGTGTGCCGCCCCCATTGGGGCATGTCACATGGGCCCTGAACAGGGCGATATGAGTCGCGCAAAGCGTAATGGGTGGGACTGGTGGGCTGCAGGCTCAAATGCAACAATTGCACTGTACCAACACACACACACACACATGCACAGCACACACACACACACACACACCACAAACAGAGCTAAACCACAAGTCATAACGTGATCTAAGATTTAGCACAAAATGAAGGCACACAAGCACGGACACCGAAGCGGGCAAACAACCCGAAAATGTGCCGCCCCCCCTTGAATTTGGTTCATGCCAACCCTGCAGCAAAACATACCCACACAGCTTGTCCCTTACCGATCACACAGGTGGGCCACGCCCACCACCGGCCGCGGGGAGCCTTGCACGAATACATATGGCAGGTGCCTGCCTTCATGCACGCAGGCCTGCTGATCGTGAAGTGGACGGGGCCCAGCTGGTACACCAACCGCCACTTGTGCGAGCACATGTGGGGCTGGCCCGCTGGCTTGACGTTGGGGGTGCCCTCTGGGCGGAAAGCCTGGGCAGGCCTCCCGTGCAGGCGCCGTGCAATGTCCAGTGCGGCGTCCCGCAGCACCGCCGGCGCAAGGGCCTCGGGGACATCGACCTGGAAGAAAGTTTTCGGGCCGTCGCCAGCAGCACCTGGTGAAACAGGCCTGCGGGCCAGCAGCTCGCGGAGGGCCCCGCGCAACCGCTCCCCGCCCCGTAGCCGCCTCCACCCGGTCGCCGCCGAGGATCGCGGGTGCTGGCGTCGCCCGCGGTTGCGCTGTTTGCCTATGTTTCATGCCATGACGGGGGCAAAGAAAGACCGGGGCACAGGCTCAGGCAACACACACCACACACAGGTCTGGCGGAATCGCACAGTACCCCCAATCTAGACCGCGCATGCTAAGTCATCGGCCCCACCGACTCCTCCGGTCTGTACTGTAGGAAACCTTCATGGAAGTCCGCCCCCTCCCCCGCCCCACACCTCATACGAACGGATTCCTGATCTCCACGCCTGCGGAAGCACAAAACGACCGATGGGAACACCCAGGGTCTATAGAAAAAACGTCTTGCGGTCCGGAAAGGCCCACAGATCGCTTACTCTACGCCTCACAGCCTCGCCCGCCACGCCCAGATCACCATCAAATTGGCCATCTAGCCTGCTGATTGGGTCTGCCGGATTCACCGCACCACGCACCCAGCGAACGTAAATCGTTAAACCCGGGCAGGCTGCCCAGAAGTACGTGAAACACTTGAGCAAGCACTGCTGATAAACAGGTCTTCAACTCGCCTTACACCGCAAAAACTGGACCAGTGCCGCCGCATTGTCCCCAAACAAATGCGCCTCGCGGATGCCCACATTAAAAATAAACTCGAAGCCCCACAAGACAGTTTCCCATGCCGGCAGCACAAGCACCAAGAGTATTGCGAGCGGAACAGTCAAAGCCCCGGAGGGCAACAAGTCCATCCAACTTGAGCTCTCAAACCCAAAGGGTCTGAACAATAGGAACTGGGCGGGTTAGGGTTGGGTGTGCACTCATAAAGGTAAAAGACCCTATACACAACAAAAGGTGCCATGTCCCAAGGAGACCCAGGGGAAACAACTGTCCAGCATGTGAGCCAGACAGTCGTTTCCCATGCCGGCAGCACAAGCACCAAGAGTATTGCGGGAACAGCCAGCGGTATATATTCCCACAACTTCACACCGTCTTGGCGGGCATAGGGTAGCCAAACTTTTGGGCCTAGGGCTTACCCTCACGTGCGTGATCCTCCCCCCCTGTTCCCCACCCTGACACATACAAACACCGACCCTCTGTGTCACACAGTCCACCCCTCAGGAGCACACCTGTAGTGCAATACTAACCGCTACCCCAGCTATAGCAAAAGCGGACGCTCGTAAGGGGCACGTTCTGCAGACTGGCTGCATACTAGGCCAGACGCTTGCAGTAAACCACGCCGAGGCCGCACACCAAGGGCGGCGTTCGAGCGGCACAAGCTTACAACCTGAGGCCTGGCTGCAGAGACAGAAACAACTGCTGTAAAGCCCAAAAGCCGACAACAAAACAACGAAGCAGGGGGACACGGCCCAAAGAAATTCGCTGTACTACAACACTTCAGGGAGACAGGCATCAGCACCAGGCGCAACCCCACAGCCGGCGGAATGCCCACCGTTGTGATTCTTTGAGGTGCTGCAGGGTGTGCCCTGTCACCGATGCCCACCCCCTCGCACAGCGCCAAAGCCACCCAGGCCTGACAAGACTGAGCCTGGGGCCACAAAAAACGCACAACACTCACCCCCTTACTAGCAGGTCCTTGGGACAGGCGGTCTGCCTCCGCCTGTGCACAAAGGCCTTGATCGAAGGTGAACCCTGCTGTCCCCATTCCAGTTGAGGAGGAGTGGTTGGTGGCACACAGGAGTGGCTGCCCTGCATTTGAGGGGAATGTGTGTCTCCTCCATCGAGCATGGCCTCCATGAACTGCGACACCTCGAGCCTCGCCTCCCCAAACACATGAACATCTCTCGTTTTGGCCCGGGCTCGGAGGTTGAAGTCCAGAAGCCGCCGGGCCGCATCCGAATCGTCGATGCAGCAGATCTTCAGGTCCGGGGGGAATGCCGCTTCCTGATCCAACGCGGTGCTTCACTGTTGCCCATCCGCGAAGACATCGTTGCGGCAAGCTCGACGTCGGCCATCGCCGTGAAGACCACCGTCATGCCGCGTTATGTTAGCGAGGCCGTCACGATGAGGGCCTGGCACGCCGACAGGGAATGCTGCAGCCCGATCCGATCGGACAGGGCCCCCACGTTCTCTATGGCTTCCCCCTGCAGCACCTTGGCAATGTAGTCGTCGGTAATCCGAGGCCGCGACAGGCTCGCCTGGTTGGACAGCCGGACCGTGAGCCTCACGCGTTTGTCGTCCGCCGAGGTGGCCCCACCGTCCAGAGGGGTCGTGCCGACCGTCAACTGCACTTGGGGGTCCTGCGGGCGGCCATGCTTGAAGGCGTTGTTGACTGTGTTGTCAAGGACCAGGCTGTACAACGTCTCATCGAGCAGCACAACCTCCACGTCAACTTGGATGTCTCGGCCGGCTGTGACCTCATCCACCAACGTGCTAAGCTGGACCGGTTGCAGCGAGGGCTGGTAGCCCCCGCTTTCCTGGTTGATGTACGCCTGCTGCCGGCATGCGCGCATCCCGTGCCACAACGTGGCCATCGACAGACGCAAGTGGCGGACGGCAGGCTCCGGCAAATCAGTGTTGGTGAGGAACATTTCTATGTCGGCCGCGGCATCCGTCATCGTGTTCTTCAGGATGTGGTTCAAGATGCTAGAAAGAGCAGCACTGATGTAGATCAAGGATGGGTGCGCCATGGGGTTCCATCGTAGAAAGACTCCTATACACAACAAAAGGTGGCATGTCCCAAGGGGACCCAGGGGAAACAGCTGTCCAGCATGTGAGCCAGCCAGTCGCACGCGCCTCCGCGCATTGTTGGTTTGGTGGTTGCTCAAGGGGCACCCCTGACCGCGAACCAAGCTCCAGTGAAAAAAGTCCCAACCGGTACACCCCCCCCGTCGAGCGCCGCATCAACATACACAGACACCGGCTGTCTACGCACCTCCCCCGTCAAGCGTACCACCGACCAGCTCGGCAAAACCAACACACACGCCAGACACATAGAACGCAGCAACTTAAGCGGGGTAAACCGGCCGGGGTGGTGGGGGCATAACACATGGGCCCAGACCCCCGACAAGTGGGGACCATGCCCAAAACGAGGCTGACAGACCCATTGGCCCCGCCCCAGAAAATGCTGCAAACGCCGCACACTATAGACACCGACGAACAATCGCAACCAATGGGCCTACAGGGCCTCCCACGCATTCAGCGCCGTCCACAGGCTGCCCCCAACCAGGTTCACGTCGTTTCCGAGCCACACCATGCGTGTAGGCGGCTCCAGGGTGCTCTTTGGGCGCATAACTCCACCCGCCGCACGCAACGCCTGCACTGCGCGCATAGCCTGCGAAAGCACACGCCCTTTACCCCGTCCATTGATGGGCACATTGTCGATGTAGATCAGAACCAACATCCCCACCAAACCAATCTCCCACTAAACGTTCCAATGCCTTTTGGCACAGAATGGGACTATACTTCCCACCAAACGGCAAGCACCCGAACGACAAAACTCCTCCCTCACCACCAGAGATACGGAAGGCTCCCCGAAATGATTTAGGGAGGCGCAGCAACCAAAAAAAATTACTGAGGTCAATATGGCACATACACAGTTCCTCACCCCCCCCCCCCCGGGGAGCTCTAGCACCTGCCAAACCGGCCGGAGGCATCGAGCTCTATTACAGAAAGGGGGGAGGAAAAAAGAAGATCCCTACGGCGCCAGCTACGCCAAAAGGGCAAAGGCTTCTCAGGCATCTCTCCATTCACCGGCACCAAGTTCACAATCAGACTACATTTCTCAAGCGTTTTTGGAATGGCGAAAAACCCCCCGGTCGGACCTGGTGACCCCAGCACGAGGGGGAACAACAGGTTCTTGCTACGCAAAGCATGCGGCATGACCACCGCCTCGTCCGACGGGGGCCCAACTCCCGAGAAATGCCGGCATGCAACCGATGCAAACGACTCGGGCACATAACGACTCCACATATCAGCCGGGATAGGAATATGCCCCACTACTCCCAACCCCCTGCGCGACACTTCGTCCCGTATGCGCTGCATCAGCAACTTCGGCGACGTAGAATCGTGAAGCTGGGACTCCCAAACCCTAGAGTCCAGGGAGGACAAAGCGGCAGTAACGAAGGGCAAGAAATCCGGCTGCCGCAGGTCCCCAGCTACCTCCACCACACTATCCACAAAATGGATCAGGCGCCTCTCCAGCAAACCCGGCGGGGCTCTAGGCAGGCATGCACGCAGGTTACGCAACCACGCATCCCACTCACCGCACCGCACGCGCTCCCGAGCCCACCGACCCACCTCCGACGCGGGGGGAAACTACCGCTCGGGCAGCCGCACCCACGAGCCTGGCTCCCATACGTAGCCCCAGCAGGCTGCGGCAAGCTGCAAGCTCAAGCCCGAACGGGTGGGTGCCAAATGGGTCAACAGGGTCCAACAGAGGCAAAAAATGACTTTTTTCAAAAAATGATCCTACACCATGTGTGATGCTAAAACAAGTGTTCTTGAACCGTTTTGAGCTTGTGGTGGCCCATTTTGGTCCTCCGAAAATCCCAAAATGCCATGAAAATGGGTTGTTTTGGGAGCAAAAATGGGTCTAAATTGGGTCAAAAACGCTTTTTTCCAAAACTCTTCCTAGACCATTTGGGGTGCACAAACGGGTGAAATGAGCCCATTTTGAGCCCATTTGGGGCGGGTTGGCCCCTCACAAGTCCAACAAAAGCCTTGAAAGTGGGCCTTGTGGTGAAGGGGATCACTTGCAAGCTGATTCCACTCTATCAACGGCCTTCAATGTGTGACTCATTGGTGTCCCTCACCATTCATAGCTGATGTTCCCTCGCCCACTAGCTCGGTCCCAATATTCAGTCTTGATAGGGTTAGGGTCACCGAGCTGGTGGAACCAGTCTTGGTTTTATAACCCTTTTTAGGGTCTAGGGTGGACTTACCAGGTTTAGCAGCAGCAGCAGCAGCAGCAAGCAACAAGCAGCAAGCAGCAAGCAACACGCGCGAAATGGCTAAAAATCAGAACTCCGTCGTGGTGCTTCGGGATCGGCTGAAATTTTGGTGGATGATACCTATAGGTGTGAGGGACAACCACACAAAGTATGAGCCATAAACTCAACGGTGGCGGCCGGGAACGGGTGTCGCAAGTGGCGGACCTCAGTTTCAAAAACTGCAGTTTAGGGCCAAAAACATCCATTTTTGGGCCAAAAAATCCCTGGAACACATTCAAAAGGCCCAAACGAAGGGAAACGGTGGGTACACTCCACATGCGGCTTGACTTCCCCGTGTCAACGAGCTCTTTGCGGCCCTCTAACTCCATGATATGTCCCAAAAACGGCCCAAAAAGGCCCCCAAGAGCTCCAAATGCCGACACCCGCAAACCAAGAATAGGCCATATCTTGGGCTATACGGCTCAAAATGCGATTCCGAGGGCACCTACTACACCCGCAACCCCCCACTTTTTGTGGTTTCCGGCCCTCAGAATTGCCCAAACGGACGCCTAGACCCCAATACCTAGGCCCACTAGGCTGCGGCAAGCTGCAAGCGCAAGCCCAAACAGGTGGGTGCCCAAATGGGTCAACAGGGTCCAGTAGGGGCAAAAAGATGACTTTTCTCAAAAATGATCCTAGACCATGTGCGACGCTAAAACAAGTGTTTTTGGACCGCTTTGAGCTTGTGGTGGCCCATTTTGGTCCTCCGAAAATCCCAAAATGCCTTGAAAATGGGCTGTTTTGGGACCAAAAATGGGTCAAAAGTGGGTCAAAAACGCATTTTTCCAAACCTCATCCTGGACCATTTGGGGTGCACAAACG
Source organism: Eutreptiella sp. 'Long Island Sound 2002' (assembly GCA_964036045.1). Lineage (NCBI taxonomy): Eukaryota > Euglenozoa > Euglenophyceae > Eutreptiales > Eutreptiaceae > Eutreptiella > Eutreptiella sp. 'Long Island Sound 2002'. Next base: position 34,706,017 of record OZ038401.1, on the reverse strand, counting down.
GGTAAAATGAGCCCATTTTGAGCCCATTTTGGGGCATTTTGGCCCTCAGAAGTTCAAAAAGCCTTGAAAGTGGGCCTCGTGGTGATGGGGTTCACTTGCAAGCTGATTTCACTTTGTCAAGAGCCATCAATGTGTGAATCATTCTTGATGTCCCTCACCAGTCATAGCTGATGTTCCCTCCCCCACCAGCTCGGTCCCAATATTCAGTCTTGATTAGCCGTAGGGTTAAGGTTAGCCCTAGGGTTAGGGTTAGGGTCACCGAGCCGGTGGAACCAGTCTTGGTTTTATAACCCTTTTTAGTGTCTAGGGTGGACCTACCAGGTTTAGCAGTAGCAAGTAAGCAAGCAGCAAGCAGCACGCGCGAAATGGGTAAAAATCAGACCTCCGTCGTGGTGCTTCAGTTTCGGGTGAAACTTTGGTGCATGATACCTAGGGGTGTGAAGTACAATCACACAACGTTTGAGCAAGAAACTCAACGGTGGCGACCGGGAACGGGATTCGCAAGTGGCGGACCTCAGTTTCAAAAACTGCCGTTTAGGGCCAAAAGCAGCCATTTTTGGGCCAAAAAAAGCCCTAGAACACATTCAAAACGGCCAAACGAAGGGAAACGGTGGGCACACTCCACGTGCGGCTTGACTTCCCCGCGTCAACGAGCTCTTTGCGGCCCTCTAACTCCATGATATGTCCCGGAAACGGGCCAAAAAGGCCCCCAGAAGCTCCAAATGCCGACAGCCACAAACCAAGAATAGGCCATATCTTTGGCTACATGGCTCAAAATGCGATTCCAAGGGCACCTACTCCACCCGCAACCCCCCACTTTTTGTGGTTTCCACCCCTCAGAATTGCCCAAAGGGACGCCTAGACCCCAATACCTAGGCCACTAGGCTGCGGCAAGCTGCAAGCTCAAGCCCAAACAGGTGGGTGCCCAAATGGGTCAACAGGGTCCAATAGGGGCAAAAAGATGACTTTTCTCAAAAATGATCCTAGACCATGTGCGCAGCTAAAACAATTGGTTTTGAACCGTTTTGAGCTTGTGGTGGCCCTTTGGTCCTCCAAAAATCCTAAAATGCCTTGAAAATGGGCTGTTTTGGGACCAAAAATGGGTCAAAAACGCATTTTTCCAAACCTCATCCTAGACCATTTGGGGTGCATAAACGGGTGAAATGAGCCCATTTTGACCCCATTTTGGGGCATTTTGGCCCCTCAGAAGTCCAAAAAGCCTTGAAAGTGGGCCTCGTGGTGATGGGGTTCACTTGCAAGCTGATTTGAGTTTGTCAAGAGCCATCAATGTGTGAATCATTCTTGATGTCCCTCACCAGTCATAGATGTTCCCTCCCCCACCAGCTCGGTCCCAATATTTAGTCTTGATTAGGGACACCGAGCTAGTGGAACCAGTCTTGGTTTTATAACCCTTTTTAGTGTCTAGGGTGGACCTACCAGGTTTAGCAGCAAGCAAGCAACAAGCAGCACGCGCGAAATGGGTAAACATCAGAACTCCGTCGTGGTGCTTCAGATTCGGGTGAAATTTTGGTGCATGATACCTATGGGTGTGAAGTACAATCACACAAAGTTTGAGCGAGAAACTCAACGGTGGCGGCCGGGAACACGATTCGCAAGTGGCGGACCTCGGTTTCAAAAACTGCAGTTTGAGGGCCAAAAACAGCCATTTTTGGGCCAAAAAAGCCATGGAACTCATTCAAATCGCCCAAACCAAGGGAAGCGCTGGGTACACTCCACGTGCGGCTTGACTTCCCCGTGTCAACGAGCTCTTTGCGGCTATCTAATTCCATGATATGTCCCGGAAACGGCCCAAAAAGGCCTCCAGAAGCTCCGAATGCCGACATCCACAAACTAAGAATGGGCCATATCTTTGGCTGGATGGCACAAAATGCGATTCCGAGGGCACCTACTCCACCCGCAACCCCCCAGTTTTGTGGTTTCGACCCCTCAGAATTGCCCAAACGGACGCCTGGACCCCAATACCTAGGCCCACTAGGCTGCACCAAGCTGCAAGCTCGAGCCCAAACAGGTGGGTGCCAAAATGGGTCAACAGGGTCTAGTAGGGGCAAAAAGACGACTTTTCTCAAAAATGATCCTAGACCATGTGCGACGCTAAAACAAGTGTTTTTGGACCGTTTTGAGGTGGTGGTGGCCCGTTATGGTCCTCCGAAAATCCCAAAATGCCTTGAAAATGGGCTGTTTTGGGACCAAAAATGGGTCAAAAGTGGGTTAAAAATGCATTTTTCCAATCCTCATCCTAGACCATTTGGGGTGCACAAACGGGTGAAATGAGGCCATTTTGAGCCCATTTTGGGGCATTTTGGCCCCTCAGAAGTCCAAAAAGCCTTGAAAGTGGGCCTGGTGGTGATGGGGTTCACTTGCAAGCTAATTTCACTTTGTCAAGAGCCATCAATGTGTGAATCATTCTTGATGTCCCTCACCAGTCATAGCTGATATTCCCTCCCCCACCAGCTCGGTCCCAATATTCAGTCTTGATTAGGGTTAGGGCTAGGGTTGCTGTTAGGGCCTGCAGCCCTCCTGTACTCCTCCTTTAGGTCAAAATTTGTTCTTGTTGTTTTAACACAAATATGAATTTTCTACAAAATTTGGAGAATTTTCAGTATAAACACATAGTATGGAAAAACAAATTGGCGCCTTTGGCGCCGGACAGTTTTCTCTAGGGACACATGCTGGTGGCCGACCCAGCCCCACTATCTTTCAAAACCCGGGGGGGGGGGGGGGTGTCGCATACAAGGACACGGCCCGGCCGCCCCCCCGTGCCCGGCGCCTGCATCTGCACCCCTCCGGCCCCCTAGGTCTTCTTCTGGCCCCACATCCCTCTCACGCACACAAAGGGCCAGTAGCTCCCCTGGGAAAATATCTTTAAGGGATACAACCCTCCACTCCCACGCCATATCCCTTTGCGCACTGGGCTACGCCAGCTCCACGTTGTCTGCCACGACGAAGTCGTCTAGGGCGTCACCATAGTGGGCCGCCACCGACTCTGACATCCACCGACCCGACCAGGCAAGCCATCGGACCGGCAAACCCAACGAGCGTAAGGCCACCGACCCACCCCGCCTCCAGGCATGCCACCGTGCGTGGGCGGTCTCAGATCCGCTGAGGGCAGTTGCCATGACCATCTGGAGGTAGGCGGACCCTTGTGGGCAAAAGTGCGGCAATGGGATCGCGGACGTGGACCTCTCACACTCCAACCATCGCCGCCACGCCCTGCCATAGCTTCCGAGCTTCCTTCACACAAAGTGCGGGTCACACATGGCAGTGTGAAACCCCAGGCCCGGGACCCTGCACGCCTGATGGGGGCTGCTTCGCCCACCCGCAGCAGGCATGTGAACGATAGGACCGCCATTCCGCATACCGTCCACTGTGCCTTGCCGTCACACTCTCTCAGGAAAATCCTGAGCTCTTCCAGACCCGCGTAGGGGCGTGCCACCGCGTGAGATGTGGGCCATTTTGCGCATCTCCAAACCACTCCTCTAACGAATTCAGGGAGCCACCCCATCTCTTCAAATGCACGCATCGCCGATATCGCCCCCTGAGGAAGCTCCTGGAATATGCCAATCCCCAAAGTACGTACCTGCATGCTTCGGACTCCAAGCCATCGATCGGCGTGTATCCGACCCAAAGGGCCAACTTCCTGTAGTGGGTACACTATGTACCCATTGTGCTCTTCGACCAAGACGACGCTTGCAGGGCATCCACGGAGGTGATCTGATCCTCCTTCGGCAACCGTCTCCACGCTGCCCATACCAGACGCCACACGGCGTCGCCCCCATCCTGGAAGCCGGCTGGCTGTAACACCACCGGACCTTGTTGGGACTTGACCGCCTGGCGCCCAACTAGGCAGCGCCCCCATCATTCAAACGCTGGGCATTCATGAAACCAGTGGTGCTTCACGCCCCTCCCTGCGTTCTTACAAGCCCGACTCGCTGTCACCGGCGCGCTCGTTACGTCCATCAGCTCCGCGCCAGGTTGCGTCGTGTACAGCCTGCGGTCTCCCTCTATCCTGAACTTGGCCTTCATGGCCGGCAGCCTGCGTGCCACCACTTCTTCCTCCGCGGCCCCTTTACAACCGTGCGACCTCGCCGGCAGATTGGGGTCGTCGTCTTCCGCCTCCGCTAGTGAACTGCTCCTTTGGGGTCAAGACCCCTTTTACCGCGATACGCGGACAGGGACGTCACCGCAAACGTCCAAACCGCCAGGACAAAGGACTTTAGTCTGTCGATCTCGTCGTCATTAATGGACTCGAGACACCAAACCTCGGTGTCAGCGGCATCAGAGTCCATCACCGGGGCCAGATCATCCAGAGTGGCATCTGTGAATTTGTCCTTGTCCCGGAAGCGCGACACGTACTTGTGGGTTGGCACTTCTCTGCGCCACAGTAGTGTGGATAAGGCCAGCCAGCTTGCATGCACCCACTAGGGCTTGGCGTCCAGCTCCCGGACCTTCGGCAGCTCCACCTTGCTCAGCGGGGGCAGCCCCGCCATCTTCCTCTCCGCTGCGGCCTGGGACTTCGCGCAGACCTCCGCCAACTCTTTGCGCATCCCCTCCATGGCCGTACCCTGGTCCTCCACCAGCTTCTTCAACTCCCGCAGCTCAGGCGCTGGGGCCGGGGGTGGCGCCGACTTCACGAAGCCTACTCCCTCCACATCGAGGCTGCACTGTGCCATCGCGCAGAAACCTCCTATTATTTTTGGTAATCCCACCTCGCTATCCACTGGTACCCCAAACTTCGTGATAAATCTTTCCTCCCACTCCTTTCTCCTGTCCATCAACACGCACGGCGCCATTTCAACTGTCGACGTTGAGCTCGCAATTTCGATGAGGGGCACCGAATCGATAAAGGTGGAGCAAATACAGCCCCTGGCAAATGCCGCGAAATCTGACATCGACATTACTGCTGGCCGGTCTAGATTGAATTATCACGGAGCTTGACTGTACGTGTGACCCCAGTCAGGCCTGCAGGCTCAATTGCAAAAATTGCAATGTACCAAGACACACACGCATGCACACCACACACACACACACAGACACACACACACACACACACACCACAAATAGAGCTAAACCATAGATGAGAACGTGATCTAATAGTACGGCCCGGAGGCTGCACCTTAGGCGCAGCCCATAACACAGCCAGGAACGGGGGGGCGGGGGATCTTTGGTTTTGGACGCCAACTAACCCCCCAATTAACCGTTGGCTGGAGGGGGGGGGGGGGGGGGCTTGGGACTTAGGCGGCTCTATACGCACGTAGCAAAATTGCCACAGTTCCCAAATGGGTACCACCCCAAAACGGGGGCTGAAAAACCACTTTGAAAAATTGCACAATTGTGCTTTGCAGGGAACACCCCCAAAAACCTGTGAATTATCAAAAATGACCGTGTGTAGGGGGTACAACATGTGCCAGTCAAAAGTCATCTATCCCCTTCAAATTTGGGCACTGCAATGTCCATCCAAAGAAAAATCCAATTCTTCCAAATCATCCGCTGCTGCATTTCAAACCACACCGTAAAATGCAACCTAAAAGATGAAGCAAGGAGGACGACAGGCAAACACATGCAAAAATCTGGTTTGCTTTTTGTTACTGCGTCTGCTGACCCAGTCACTGTGATTGTATGCGAAGCGTGACAAACAATGCACCACCAGTGCAGCCAACAAGCAATGGGGGCGCCGCCAGTGCAGCCAATGCAATAATAAATGAGGGCAACAATGCCTGCAAAAGAAATGGCGCAAGAGGGGTAGAAAAAAGGCGAGTGGACGAATTTGGGCATTGCAGCGCCCAAAATTACGAAAACATGAAAAAGGGCACCAGTCTCACACCTGTGTGACACAAGACACATGGCAGTGTGCAGTCCGCGCCCAAAACAAAGCAGAAGGTTACACCAAGCTTGCGACCCTATTGTGAAATGGGTCGTAATGTGTTGTTGTTGTTCTCATAGGCGCTTGTACGATGTATTGAAACGGAACTCTCACATTCATGTACCCCGTATGGGCTAAAATTTGACTTTCACTACTTTTGAGCACTGCAGTGCCCAAATTTTTAAAAAGTTGGCAAATTTACCCGCTTCAATTCATTGTGGTGCATAGGTTCCTCGAAGGGCAAGAAAGGCCAACGCCTGTGCTTGCGTTGCGTTGGGTGGCATTCATGGTACCAAATATTTTTTGGCTACGGAGAGACAGACAAACCGACACGCAAGCAGACAAACGGACAGATAGACAGAGAGACAGTCCGATGGACACCCCGACAAACGGACGAACAGATAGACACATACACGGACGGACAGACCGACAGGCAAACAAACAGACAGACAAATAGACAGACATACAGGCAAACAACAGACAGACGGACGGACGACTGGACGGACGGACTGTGGGACAGAGAGACACAAAGAGAGAAACAGAGAAGACAAACCGTCAGACAAGACGGACGGACGGACGGACACATGGACAGACGGAGAGACAGGTACAATGGTTGTCCTCCTACTACCACACGGTTGCTCCCTCATGCATCTGCACAACGTTGCGCACAGAATATTGACCTCCTTCCGCCCAGATTATATCATGCAAATGGGTTTTGAGTTCATTTGGGAGCTGCAGTTCCCAAAATATTACAAACCAACATTTTGAGGTCTCTAATGTACTATGTCGGGTGCCTGCCTCAAAGTCTCACCCCCTGTAGCAACCATTATCGGGTCTTGCCATCAGTTGTGCACGATATGTGCAATGTAATCATCCACGTGATCAAATCCCCCCCTCTAAACTACTGCGCCATTCCATGTTGATGAAATACACCCCGTATAGGTGTTGCCTTGATCTTCAAAACTTTGGCACACTTATTCTAGTAGGGGCATTGTTGGTTGATGGAGTTTGGTTGTCCGTGTGTAGTGTAATGGTTGATATGATGAACACCCCCACTCTCCAGTGCACCACCGTTGCGCGGTGCTGAGGTACACTCCTGCACAAGTGTTATGCCATTGGTCCAACACTTTCACACGCATTTTTTACTGGGGGCCTTGAAGGTGGATGCGGATTCGGTCGTGTATAGGGTGTCTTCCAACACGGAGTCAATCGTGTTTTCGAGTGTTTCATCACAATTTGTGGTTGTTATTTCTAAAATGGCTGTAGATGGTGCAAGACTCCGCACAGACAACCAAGTTCGTCTCTACCTTCAATGCCCCTGGTAAAAAACGTGTGTGAAAGTGTTGGACCGGTGGCACAACAATTGTATAGAGGTCTGCTTCATCACCGCGCACGGTCGTGCTCTAGAGAGGGGTGGCATTCATCATGTCAACCATTATACTACACACAGGCTACCAAATTGCATCGACCGACAATGCCCCTACTAGAATATTGGTGCCAAAGTGTTGAAGATCTAGCACAACACTTATACGGGGTGTGCTTCATCACCGTCGAATGGGGAAGAAGAATAGAGGGGGGTATTTGATCATGTGGACGATTACATTGCACATACCTAGCATGAATTGTGGCGAGATCCGATAATGCTTGCCATAGGGGATCGGACTATGTGGCATGCACTGGACCAGACATTAGAGACCTCAAAATATTGATTTCCTAAATTTTGGGAACTGCAGTGCCCAAATGAACCCAAAGCCCATTTGCATGATCATCTGGGCGGAACGCTGTCAATGTTTTTTGCAAGGTTCTGTACATGCATGATGGAGCAGCATTGTGGTAGCAGGAGGACAGATAGTGTGTCTATCTCTCCGTCCGTCCGCCTGTCCATCCGTTCGTCTGTCTTGTTTCGTATGTCTATTTGTCTTCCGTGTGTCTATCTATGTGTCTCTCTGTCTATCCCTCCGTCCGTCCATTTGTCCGTCCGTTGTCTGTCTGTGTGTCTATTTGTTTGTCTGTTTGTTTGTTTGCCTGTTGGTTTGTCCGTCTGTCTATGTGTCCATCTGTCTACCTGTCTGTCCGTCTCTCAGGGTGTCTGTCGGACTGTCTGTATGCCTCTCTGTGTCTATCTGTCTGTTTGTCTGCTTGCCTGTCGGTTTGTCTGTCTCTCCGTAGCCAAAAAATATTTGGTACCATGAATGCCACCCAACGCAACGCAAGCACAGGTGTTGGCCTTTCTTGCCCTTCGAGGAACCTATGCACCACAATGAATTGAAGCGGGTAAATTTGCCAACTTTTTAAAATTTTGGGCACTGCAGTGCTCAAAAGTAGTGAAAGTCAAATTTTAGCCCATACTGGGTACATGAATGTGAGAGTTCCGTTTCAATACATCGTACAAGCGCCTATGAGAACAACAACAACACGTTACGACCCGATCGACAAGAGGGGGGCAAGCGTGGAGTAACTTTGTGCAATATGGATTCACCTATAGAGACAACTAGACACACACTTTCAATGACCCCCCTAAAAAGTACAACCAGAAGGTTTGGGCACTGCAGTGCCCAAAAATTTCAAATGCTAAGATTCCAAGCCCTGAAGCGGGGGTGTATATGTGCAGCTCTAAGAGCAACAAAAGGCGAGGTTGTTGTATCCCACGATGAAAATCCACGTGGGGTTGGCCGAAAAAATGATATGCTTTTTTTGGGTGCAAAAAACGGATGTTGAAATCGCCATGAATCGTGCCTTTTAGCAACGAAGTCTACGTGCGTATAGAGCCGCCTAAGTGGGAGGGGGTATTGGATTGGATTGGATTGCTGGTTCGTTCTGTTTGGGAGGGGCATCCTAGGTGCACAGGTCACGCAGCCCACCGTAACTCTAACATGCGAACGGCCCGTCAATGCTTGGAGACCGAGAGTCGGTGTCCCCGTGACTACCTTCGTGAGCTCTGCCACCACCGCGCTGCCGCAGGGGCGCCAACCCTGGCGCCCCATACTCTCGTATCCCCAAAGGCCGCAACCGGGATCCCACACACGCAGTGCACGCACTCATCACACTACAGGGGCCCGGAGCCAGTGCCCCACACACCCTCCATTGGCCCATAGCCGGTGCCCCACACACACGCCGCTTCATGCACGGGTCCACAGCCGGCATCCCTACCGAGAGCAACCAGACAGCAAGGGCAGCACTTCAGCTATCATTCCAGGGGATCGTCACGGTGTGCAATAGCCTCACTGCAGCACGAAGCCCAAGAGTCCGAGGCGGCGGCAGCGACTCCATCAGGGGGCAGGGGCACAGGCGGCCTAGCCTCTGGCCACTCATCCATCCACGGCATGGTCAATACAAAGTACAGGGGTGGGGCGGGGAGAGCCCCAGGAAAAAAGACAAACAGGGCGTCGGCCACATACAGCACTGTGTAGGCAGCGCCATCATAATGGTGTAGGGGGGTGGAGGACACCCAAATCACCAATCCCCAAGAAGGGGCAAAGGCTCAACCCCGCAGCATCGAAAGACTCCACGGGCAGGTGCTTGCAGAGGGCCCCGAGCTCGTTGACCAGCAGCAACAGGTCTGTGGATGTGGACGTGGTGTAGGGGGGGAGATTGGGGCGCAGATCCCGACCCGGTGGAGGGGAGGTTCTGGGAGGGGCAATGGGGGGGGGGGGTCGGGGGGCTTTTGCCTTGGGGGGGGGTCCGGGAGGGTTGGTTGGTTGGGGCGGGGGTCTACATGGGGAAATTTGGGGGGCACATGCCCCTAGGGCCAAGCAGTGGTCCATCAAAGGCTCCACTTACCTCCCCTTGCCCTCCATGTAACCATATCATCACCATAAACCTAACCCTCACCTTTGCAGCGAGCCGGTTGGGCCATGCCAGCCATGGTGATTAGGTTGAACAAGATCCCCGGAATTTCGTTCTTGGCGCCTTTTGCCACATCATTGTTGTCCATTTTAGACCCCAACAATACCTATGACCCTAGCCAAGGGTTAGAGCTAGGGTTAGGGTTAGGGCTAGGGTCAGCGAGGTGGTGGAACCAGTCTTGGTTTAATAACCCTTTTTAGTGTCTAGGGTGGACCTACCAGGTTTAGCAGCAGCAGCAAGCAAGCAAGCAAGCAAGCAAGCAGCAAGCAAAAAGCACGCGCGAAATGGGGAAAAATTAAAAGTCCGTCGTGGTGCTTTGGATTTGGTTGAAATTTTGGTGCACGATACCTATGGGTGTGAAGTACAATCACACAAAGTTTGAGCGAGAAACTCAACGGTGGCGGCCGGGAACGGGATTCGCAAGTGGCGGACCTCGGTTTCAAAAACTGCAGTTTAGGGCCAAAAACAGCCATTTTTGGGCCAAAAAAGCCTTGGAACACATTCAAAACAGCCAAACCAAGGGAAATGCCGGGTACACTGCACGTGCGGCTTGACTTCCCCGTGTGAACGAGCTCTTTGCGGCTATCTAACTCCATGATGTGTCCCAGAAACGGCCCAAAAAGGCCCCCAGACGCTCCAAATGCCGACTGCCACAAACCAATAATGGGCCATGTCTTTGGCTAGATGGCTCAAAATGCGATTCCGAGGGCACCTACTCCACACGCAACCCCCCACTTTTTGTGGTTTCGACCCCTCAAAATTGCCCAAACGGACGCCTAGACCCCAATACCTAGGCCCACTAGGCTACGGCAAGCTGAAAGCTCCAGCCCAAAGGGTGCCCAAATGGGTCAACAGGGTGCGAGAGGGGCAAAAAGATGACTTTTCTCAAAAATGATCCTAGGGCAGGTGCGATGCAAAAACAAGTGTTTTTGGACCGTTTTGATGTTGTGGTGGCCCATTTTGGCCCGCCAAAAACCCCAAAATGCCTTGAAAATGGGCTGTTTTGGGACCAAAAATGGGTCAAAACCGCATTTTTCCAATCCTCATCCTAGACCATTTGGGGTGCACCAACAGGTCAAATGAGCCCATTTTGACCCCATTTTGGGGCACTTTGGCCCCTCAGAAGTCCAAAAAGCCTTGAAAGTGGGCCTCGTGGTGATGGGGTTCACTTGCAAGCTGATTTGACTTTGTCAAGAGCCATCAATGTGTGAATCATTCTTGATGTCCCTCACCAGTCATAGCTGATGTTCCCTCCCCCACCAGCTCGGTCCCAATATTGAGTCTTGATTAGGGTTAGGATCACCGACCTCGTGGAACCAGTCTCGGTTTTATAACCCTTTTTAGTGTCGAGGGTGGACCTACCAGGTTTAGCAGCAGCAGCAAGCAGCAAGCAGCAAGCAAGCAAGCAGCAGCACGCGCGAAATGTGGAAAACTCAGAACTCCGTCGTGGTGCTTCGGATTTGGTTAAACTTTTGGTGGATGATACCTATGGGTGTGAGGGACAACCACACAAAGTTTGAGCAAGAAACTCAACGGTGGCGGCCGGGAACAGTTGTCGCAAGTGGCGGACCTCAGTTTGAAAAACTGGAAGTTAGGGCCAAAAACAACCATTTTTGGGCCAAGAGAGCCCTAGAACCCCTTCAAAACGGCCAAACGAAGGGAAAGGGTGGGTACATTGTATGTGCGGCTTGACTTTCGCGTGTCAACGAGCCCTTTGCGGCCCTCTACCTCCACCATATGTCCCGGAAACGGCCCAAAAAGGCACCCAGAAGCCCAAAATTTTGTGTAGAATGGCTGGCAACAGCCACAAACCAAGAACAGGCCATATCCTTGGCTACATGGCCCAAAACGCGATTCCGAGGGCACCTAATCCACCCGCAATCCCCCACTTTTTGTGGTTTCCACCCCTCAAAATTGCCCGAACGGACGGTTAGGCCCGGTAGGCTGCGGCAAGCTGCAAGCTCAAACTGAAACAAGTGGGTGCCCAAATGGGTCATTAGGGTCCGATAGGGGCAAAAAACTGACTTTTCTCAAAAATGATCCTAGACCATGTGTGATGCTAAAACAAGTGTTTTTGCACTGTTTTGAGCTTGTGGTGGCCCATTTTGGTCCTCCGAAAATCCCAAAATGCCTTGAAAATGGGCTGTTTTGGGACCAAAAATGGGTCAAAAATGGGTTAAAAATGCATTTTTCCAAAAATCATCCTAGACCATTTGGGGTGCACCAACAGGTGAAATGAGCCCATTTTGAGCCCATTTTGGGGGCATTTTGGCCCCTCAGAAGTCCAAAAAAGCCTTGAAAGTGGGCCTTGTGGTGAAGGAGATCACTTGCAAGCTGATTCCACTCTGTCAACGGCCTTCAATGTGTGAATCATTCTTGATGTCCCTCACCAATCATAGTTGATGTTCCCTCCCCCACCATCTCGGTCCCAATATTCAGTCTTGAATAGGGTGAGGGTCACCGTGCTGGTGGAACTAGTCTTGGTTTTTTTACCCTCTTTAGTGTCTAGGGTGGAACTACTAGGTTTAGCAAGCAAGCAGCAAGCAAGCAACAAGCAAGCAAGCGAGCAGCAAGCACGCGCGAAATGGGGGGGAAATCACAGCTCCGTCGTGGTGCTTTCGATTCGGCCAAAATTTTGGTGGATGCTACCTATGGGTGTGAGGGACAACCACACGAAGTATGAGCCAAAAACTCAACGGTGGCGGCTAGGAACGGGTGTCGCAAGTACCGGAACTCCATTTCAGAATTTGCAATATAGGGCGAAAATCAGCCTTGTTTTTTTGCCCAAAACCCCCCTAGAACCAGCTGCAAACTGCCAAATGAAGGGAAACAGTGGCTACTCTACACATGCAGCTAGACTTCCCCGTGCCAAAGGGCCTTCTAGGGCCCTCTAATTCCACAATATGTCCGCGAACCGCCCCCAAAAGGCCCCCGAAACCCTCTGAATTTGTGCACATTGGCCGCCGACAGCCCCAAACCAAAAACACACCATAACTTGGGCTACCCGGCTCAAAACGTGATTCCGATTGCACCTAATCCACCTGCAACCACCCACTTTTGGTGATTTTTCACCCCTCAAAATTGCCCATACCGACGCCTAGATCCCCGTACCTAGGCCCAGTGGGCTTCGGCAAGCTGCAAAAAATAGCCCGAAGAGGTGGGTGCCAACGTCGGTCAACAAGGTCCACCGGGTGCCAAAAAATGCCTTTTGTCACAAATGATCTTGCACCACACGGAATGCCCAAACAAGTGTTTTTGGCGCATTTTGAGCTCGTGGTGGCCCGTTTTGGCCCTCCTAAAATCCCACAATGCCTTGAAATTGGGCTGTTTTGCGACCAAAAATGGATCAAAAATGGGTAAAAATTGTGTTTTTCCAAAAATGATCCCATTTGGGGTACCTAAACAAGTTAAATGAGCCCTTTTCGAGCCCATTGCAAGCCATTTTGGCCACTCCAGGGTCACAACATGCCTTGAAAATGGGCTGTTGTGGGACCAAAAATCAGTCAAAACTGTAGCAAAATGTGTTTTTCCGAAGATACCTTTGGACTTTTTGGGGTGCACAAACAAGTGGAATGAGCCCATTATGAGCCCATGTTGAGCAATTTTGGCCCCTCTCAAGGCCGAAAGGGCCTAGAAAATGGGCCACTTTGGGACCACAAATGGCTCAAAAACGTGTCAAAACAATGGTTTTCCAAACATGATCCTAGCCCACTTGTGGTGCCCAAACGGATGAATACAGCTCATTTTGAGCCCCCCTTTTGAGCCGCTCTCATCCACTTTCCAGTGCCTACCTCGTTTGTCGTTAAAGTCTCCTGGACAATGTTCACCAACTTGGTCGCAATATTCAATCCTAGTTAGGGTTACGGCTAGGGGTAGGCGTAGGTGTAGGGTTAGGACTGGGCTGAGGGTTGGGGTGGGTGGTAGGGTCAGGGTTGGGTTTCAGGATAGTGTTGGGGTGCAAAAGTGGACAAAATTTTCCTATGTGCGCCTTTGATGTACATGGAGCGTCGGGCACGTTTGGCGCCCATGGACTTCTAAGGGCGGCACCTTTGGCAACTAACTGTTGGCCGGATGCCCCCTAGGCGGGGGCGGGGGGGGGGGGGGGGTAATTGGTGTCCTAGGACCAGCGGAGTCGCCACCCCCGTGTGGTGGTGCCCTATGCCGGGCGGACCCTCCGACCAATGAATGGCCAGCTGAAAGCACGTAGGCAGACAATGAGTGAGCGCCTAAGCTACCGCATAGCCGCCGCCCACATGCGCACAAGAGCCAAGGCTGCCAATAAGTGGCCGTGCTATGAGCCACGCCTGAGCTGTTGCCTCCAGACCGTGCAGAGGAGATAGCAAAAGAGATTTGACAGTCAGGAGCTGCCCCCCCCCCCCCCGTGGTGGGCAGCACAGGTGGTGCTCCCTCCCCCTGCACATAAATTGGGGGTGGTGCCCTATGCCGGGCACAACCCTCCTGCACTTGTGGGTGGTGCCCTATACTGCGTGGTACCGTCCGATGCTTGTGGGTGGTGCCCTAAGCTGGGCGGAGAACTCTTGTGCCTGTGCATCTATGCGACCAATGAATGGCCGCCTTGAGAGCGCCTAGGCAGCCAATGTGTGCCCGCGCTGGGAGCAAGTGAGCAGTCAATGAGTTGCAGCCCTGTGGGCGCGTCAGCTACCGCGGAGTGGACGCCCACAAGCGCCTAGGGTGCCAATAGGTGGCCGTGCTGTGGGCCTCGCCTGAGCCGCAACCTCGGGACAGTACGCAAGAGATGGCCACGGCGATGTGGAGAACGGGGAGCTAACCAGTGGTCAGCACAGGTGGTCCTCCCCCTGCACTGTGACTTGTGGGTGGTGCCCTATGACGGGCGGAACCCTCGTGCACTTGTGGGTGGTGCCCTATGCTGGGTGGAACCCTCCTGTACCCACACCCCGGCACAGTGCACGTTGCCAGGGAGGCAGAGTAAAGACGAGCTCCACCCCCCCAGTGATCCCCAAGCACCCAGTAGGCTCTGCAGCACCCGCCCGCATCTTCACCACATACACAGGCATGGCGGTATCTCCCTCCTGCGCATGCACCGGGCGTTTCGGGGGCTGTCATCAGTATGGTATGCCTTGGGGCTGTGACAGCCGTGATTGTCCAGCCCAGTTGCGTTGCGCACGGAAGGCAGCGTTGACTGTAGGCTTGGGCGTCCGGGGGAGGTGTTGACCAAACCCAACCCAACCCCCCCAGTAAGCTATGGGGCACAGGGAAAATGCGGCACGCTGTCACAGGGCGAAGGGGGGCCACCTGCATGGGTGTGCCAGAAGTGCCTATCACTGAAGCAATTACCTCGTTATGTCCTGTTGTGTGTCGTTGAGAGACACCGAGCACCACACCCACACACAATACCTCAGGTTTATTGTACTTTGCGGTCCGCTTCAGCAATTGAAGGGCGGTCATTTCCTCATCCTCTTCCTTTTGCTTTTCCTTTTCTTCCAGAAGATTGGCGTCCACAGAGTCTTCAACAATGTCAGAAAAATCAGCACCACCTGAAGAGGCACCGGGTCCATGTGCACTGCGGGATGCATCCCATGTACAACATTTAGTCCAATCATTGTTTCTCAGGGCCCTGAACAGTAACCGAACAGTGCATTTATTGGGTCAAATTTGCTCTGTCAGTTCGACCGCTTCTGCCTTCCTCTGCTTTGTCCATCAATGAAATGTGCAGCATGTGCACTGCAGACGAGCAGTGGCCTTAAGAGGGAGGCTGCACAGGCAATTGACCTGGAAGAAGTGATGAGGCCTTGGGCAAACCAAAGGCAAGAAGAAATGCTGCAGCCTGGAGCTGGGATAGTGGGGGCGTACCACCTCCTGCCCCTGTTGTCTATTCTTGAAGGCCACCAAAATGTCGTTGGCCAAGACACAACAATGTAGGGAGTGGCTGTTCCTGGGGCAGGACCTGGAATACCATTGCTGGAACCTGTCTTGGCGGGCTGTCACCACCAGCATCCATCAATATGGGGTTCCCCTTGAGGATGGTGATGTCAGAATGTGTTGTCTATGGTGGCTAAAGCTGAGACCCAAGAGGAAAGATGCATTGGCATATCCATTAACACAACGCAGCCCAACAGTCCTCATCGTAAGTCTTCATGTGTTTTGCCAGACTGGTTCTCCTTATGGTCTGTACACCTGTGCTGCAGGTAGGCTATTGACCATGCAACGGCCGCAAGCAGGTCACAAAGCGCTCCACACATGCACGTCCTGGTATGCATATGCAGCAACGTTCGGCAGTCCATTCGAGCTCACTGTTATGATACACTCTGGTGTTCCACCTTTTGGCCTGTTGTATTCAACACCCTGGTGTTTGCATCGTACAGTACAGGTTGGGCGCCCATCGGCTGATTGCATTCCTACCCACCTTGCTTTCGCTGGCTCTTGTTGGCCAAGTGTGGTCAGTTTGCACTCTGCTTATGGGGCAAGGTGGGCAATTTGCTGGGGTATACAGGGCAAAATCATGGCCTGTGGGTTGGGTTGGGCCAGGCTAGTTGGAATCCGTGTCTGGCGTTTGGCATCCAGAGGCATAAGACAGTCTGTCACCGTCATAATCCTGGTAATGTGAGCTGGCTTCCGTGCTTGGTGTGTTCAGCCGCCGTTGGCGGCAGGGCTGGGCCGGTGTTTCCAGGGCAATTAGCCCCAGGGTCATCCACATATCCTCTGGATTATCTGCAACGGGGGGGGGGGGCTCCGAAGAAATGTGAAACAAACATGCAAACAACACGATGAACAGTGCAGCAAATAATGCGACATGCACTTTCGGAGCACTGGCTGCCCCCCCCCTACCACCACCCGTTCCATGGTAAATGGGCCACCTGCAGCACAGGGGCGTGTACAAAGCATAAGGAGAACCAGTCTGACCAAACACATGAAGACTTACGACCAGGACCGCTGGATCCTAGTCTTGCTCAATGCATAGGAAACTGCTGTGGAAGAAGAGCAGCCCGCGTTCGAGACACTTGCTTGACACACTGCTGACCGGTTTTGAGAGTTCTGGACAATCACCCTCAAAAACGGCTAGAAAATGGCTCATTTACACCTCAAAGTGGACCACCACATGGCACCATGATGTAAGAGACACCTCATTGAACATCCCTTTGCATTCGCATGATGCTCCAATCAATGTGGAAGATTAACGGCCCTCATGGAAACACCTACTTGGCACACTGGCGATTGTCCCGAACTTTCAAGATGAGAACTTTCAAGGTAGGTGGTGTGCAGGTCAAAATTGGTTTCAAGCAGCGGGACAGATCCATGCATAGTTGTGAGGCACCAGACCCCTATCCAATCTAGGCTTTTGTGGACCACCGCAGGGGGTAGGGCTGCTGCAAGCAGTGCTGACTTTGTTGCACGTTCCTATAGGTTTTATGGGCCAGCAATGGCGAAATTTGTGCACATTCCATGATTCCATGATTTATGTGGGCTCAGCAATGGTGAAGATCATAGAGATTACACCAGCGCTCGCCCGGTTCCCTCTTCCTTTGTGGAGCTCTGCGCTTCCGTGCTGCACCCTTGCACCTTGCATAGTGCATAGTCCATTCTCACGCTCTGCTCTCGAAAAGTATGTTTTGGTCACGGAGGTGGGTCTCTCAGTGGAGGTTTTACAACCCTTCTTAGGGTCTAGGGTGAGCAGTGTATTTGAGCAACAGCCAGCAGTAGCAACAAGCAGCAAGCAGCAGCAGCAACAACAGGCAAAGAGTCTTTTTTGGGACACCATGCCTCAAAACCGGCATCCACGTAGCTCAAAATGGCCGCCTATTGCATGGCCTATTTGGTGTCCCAATCTGACCGTCTTCAGCCTATTTTCTGGTCATAAAGGTGCAACCACATGCCAAAAAAAAGCAATGATGCCAAGGATCCCAAAGAAATATGCAAAAGTCAATGTTGTATG
The DNA here is from genome assembly GCA_964036045.1 of Eutreptiella sp. 'Long Island Sound 2002'. NCBI lineage: Eukaryota > Euglenozoa > Euglenophyceae > Eutreptiales > Eutreptiaceae > Eutreptiella > Eutreptiella sp. 'Long Island Sound 2002'. Next base: position 34,688,378 of record OZ038401.1, on the reverse strand, counting down.
GTGAAATTCATTGATCTTCGACCATCGATGACCTTGTTGCACCTTTTGGTGGGCTGTATGGGCCTAGCAATGAGAAACAATTCATCGCTCACCACCGCTTGCCCCATTCCTTGCCATGTCGTGTATGTATGTGTATGTGTACGTGTATGTACGAGTGATGGTGAAATTTCATGCACAATTCACCATCGTCGATCTTGTCGCACCTTCCTGTAGGTTGTATGGGCCCAACGATGTTGAATTTCATGGATATTTCACCTTTCCTAGCCCCATACTACTTCCTACGGGTTTGATGGACCAATGATGGTGAAACACATTACCACCATGTTGTTCTTTCCTATGGTTGTATGGACGCAGCAAAAGTGAGATTTATGGAGATGTCACCATTGCTAGCCCTGGCGTACCTCCCTATGACTTGCATGGACACAGAGATGGTGAAATTCATGGAGGTTTCACCATTTGTGGCCCTACTTTACCTTTCTATGACCTTTATGGTCTGAGCAATGGTGAAAATCTTGACCTTTCCCCATTGCTTGCTCTACACGTGCTGGAAGGGGCTAAACACGGTCGAAACGAGCTCAAAATGGGCTAAAAACATTTGTTTCAGCATCCCAAATGGTCCAGGATCACTTGTGGAAAAAACACGTTTTTGACCCATTTTGGACCCATTTTTGGTCCCAAAACGACACATTTTCAAGGCATTTTGGGACTTTCCATAGGCCAAAAATCGTCACCACGGGCTCAAAATGGGCTAAAAACACTTGTTTCAGCATCCCAAATGGTCTAGGATCACTTTTGGAAAAATGCGTTTTTGACCCATTTTCGACCCATTTTTGGTCGCAAAACGACCCATTTTCAAGGCATTTTGGGACTTTCCATGGCCCAAAACGCGCCCCCGCGGGCTTAAAACGGGCTAAAAACACACGTGTTTGAGCATCCCAAGTGGTCCGGGAACAACTTTGGAAAAAATCTTTTTTTCGCCCCGGGGACCTTGGTGGACCCACCGTTGGCCCCCGCCGTGCGCGGGCCGGGCTGCCCTCCGACTGTACCAAGTGAGCACTGGTACGGGTGTCTAAGTGTCCGTTTGGGCGATTCCGAGGGGTGGAAACCACAAAAAGTGGGGGGTTGCGGGTGGACTAGGTGCCCTCAGAATGGGATTTTGAGCCACGTAGCCCAAGATACGGCCTGTGCTTGGTTTCGGGGTGTTGGTGCACATTGCGCAGATTTTGGGGCTTTTTGGCGCCTTTTTGGGCTGTTTCTCGGATATATCGTGGAGTTGAACGGCACTAGAGGGCTCTTTGACACGGTGAAGTCAAGCTGCACGTGCAATGTAGCCACCGTTTCCCTTTGTTTGGGCGTTTCGCCCGGGTTTGGGGGCTATTTTGGGCCAAAAATGGCTGTTTTTGGCCCAAAACTGCGCAGATTTGGGGGGGCACCTCCCGACTTGGCGCCACCGCCCCGGGCCGCCACCGGTGAGTTTCTGGCTCAAAACTTGGATTTGGCAAGGCGACCACCTAGGCTCCAAGATGGCTACATGGGCAAAAGATCCGAAGCGTTGGGATGGAGCAATGGCCGAAATGGCACGGAGACGTGCTTGTTGCTTGTTGTTGCTTGTTGCTTGTTGTTGTTAGCTAAGTTTAAGGGGAAAGGGGTGTAGTAATATATATATATATATATATATATATATGTATATATATATATATATATATATATATATAGATATGTATATATATATATATATATATATATATATATATCCTCCAATCTACACCCCTCTCCCCAACTCTAGGTGGCTCGACCATACGGCTCTAAGGTATATGCGAAGGGCACAACGTGGTGCACACATGGTGCTGGGACGCACAGCATAGAAGGTAAAAAATGGTAGGAAAATGCTGAGCATATTGCTCAGGATATTTGGGGATGCTCAGCATTCATGCTCAGCAAATGGGACTCATATTGCAGGGTTGATCTCGGAAGTCCCAGCCAAAATTTCTTCCGAGCTCCCCCGGCACGGTCGGCTGGGGAGCCCATGGAACATTCCTACCGATATCGGTTGCGTTTTGGGACCCGATTTGGCTGCCAAAACTTCCGAGCATCTTTCCGAGGGATTTAAAAAACTTCCAAGCGTTTTTCCATCAGTTTTTTGTACAATGACCTACACCGTTCTTGGTTCCCAAATCCCACACCTCAGCAAAGAAACACACAAAAAGACAAGCATGACCGTTCACTTACGCTTGAAATGTGAATGCTCAGTGCCTTGCCTGTTCATTTCAGCTTGAACTGTGAATGCTGTAATCTCCTTCGCTGAGCATCTGCACAGGACAGCCATCGCTTGACATGGCATCCACATCCACCACCACACGGCGATACTTCTTGGGTTGAGGTTGGGGTTCAGGGTTGTCACTGGATGATGAGGAAGAATCTGAGGCACTTACTGTGGAGGCACCAGATAGGTGCACAGCATCATCATCCGAATCATTATCCTCGGGACTGCTACTGCTCCCACTATCACTGCTGCTGCTGTTGCTGCTGCTGCTGCTGCTGCTGCTGCTGTTGCTACTGTTACTGCTGCTACTGCCACTGCCACGAGGGCACACAAGTTGCTGCTCAATGTCGCTATCAACAATGGGTACACGCGCCAACTTCGTACGCCTCATGGGTTGAACACGCTGCTGCTCGTTCAAACCCGTAGGACCTTGAAATGAAGCAGCACTGTCCTCGCCCTCCGAAGGGGGTACAATATCAACTGTCGCAGGGTTAGAAACTCGGCTTTGAGGGATGGGCCCCACACGTCCCTTACCCTTTCCCTTGTCCTTCAGCGCCTTACGGCGTGCAACACAGGACTTAAATGTGGCACGGCTCTTCAAACCCAGTTTGGGCCACTTGCAGACAGCTTCCCTGTCCAGTGGTACCCATTGACGGACACCACGCTTTGAGCCACAGGTCCCACACAGACATACCACATCACTCTCGGGATTTGCACCTGGAAAGGCGCATTTCACCGAACGGGTGTCTGGGTGCATATATAGGGAGCAACCACCTCCCTCCTGGAAATCCAGCAAATGCTCTAAGAGGCGTTGGAAGACCACATGCCACACGGCATTGGCAGCAACCATGCACGCCTCAAGAACAACGTTTCGTTGCACGGGCGCCCAAATTTTGGCACAGGGGATCTTCTTTTTTTTCTGCACGAACTTCTGATACAGCTCATGCTTCAAACTTTCACTAATACTGGCATCTTGCCTGGTACTAGTGACGGGGGCATATCTCTTGGCCACCCTCAGATCCCGCTCGCCGGCCTCATCGGAATACAGCATGGGTGTCCGTGGATTAAACCATGTGTGGGACCACCCATGCATATATAAGGTTGCAGTGCAACCTTCTTCAGCAAACTCGGGGATGATGTGCACAATATATGTGTACAACATCCCCATAGCTTGCCATGTGACAGTTGCCAGGTTATTACAACCATAGCATAGATGCACCATGTGGCAAAATGCCACCACCAAGGAATGGAAAGGCAGGGGGAGCACCATACCCCCTGCTAGTCTGCCCATGACTGTGCGGGCCTCGCGACCTGTGAGGCTAATGCCTGCCTGAAATCTACCACTGTTCTGGTTGGTTTCAAGGAAACCATGTATGGAAAGCCCCAACCAGTTCCTGTCACCAGAACCTTTTTTTGCCAGGATTGCTTCAACCAGCTTCGAGATCCAAGGGTCCAAAGTGTGCTCGACTATCCGCCCCCTCACTCTGCGCCACTGTTTTGGTTGGTTGCAAGGAAACCATGTATGGAAAGCCCCAACCAGTACCTGTCACCAGAACCTTTTTTTGCCAGGATTGCTTCAACCAGCTTCGAGATCCAAGGGTCCAAAGTGTGCTCGACTATCCGCCCCCTCACTCTGCGCCACTGTTTTGGTTGGTTGCAAGGAAACCATGTATGGAAAGCCCCAACCAGTACCTGTCACCATAACCTTTTTTTGCCAGGATTGCTCCAACCAGCTTCGAGATCCAAGGGTCCAAAGTGTGCTCGACTATCCGCCCCCTCACTCTGCGCCACTGTTTTGGTAGGTTTCGAGGAAACCATGTATGGAAAGCCCCAACCAGTACCTTTCACCAGAACCTTTTTTTGCCAGGATTGCTCCAACCAGCTTCGAGATCCAAGGGTCCAAAGTGTGCTCGACTATCCGCCTCACCGTCGGGGGGGGTAACCACCTTTTCCCACGTGCCTGAGGGGGCTTGGTCCCACACCCGCCAGCCGTCCTTTTCCCCGAAAACCTCTACCACATGTGCACCTGTGATGGTGGCTCTGAGGGCGCTGTGAATCGTTGCATGTGGGGACTCGCAGAAGGCATCGTTTATGATAACCCTCAAAACCTCGAACGGAACATGAATAAATGAGAGGGGGGGGAACTGCACGTTGCAGGAAACTACTTTTTTGGACCGCTTCTTGATCTTGGCCTCTTTGAACCAAGTAACTACATCGCTCTGGGTCCACTTTAACTCGCGAATGGTACTGTCCGGGTGTGTGGACAGTATTGATTTCAAGTACATGTAATGTGCACGCAGCCTCTCTTCGGATTCCTCTGCAAAGGTCCGGTCCGTGTTGTATTTCGGATCCGGACCAACAATGCAGAGGTTTCTGTATTGTACACCGTACGAGGTCTCATGTTTGCTGGGGCTTGTCTTGCCCACAGCCTCCCGTGTCGTCAAGACAGGGATTGAAAAATGCTTATGCATAAGCATAGCCAGCAAGGTATCCTTGGGCTGGATGCGGTATGCATCAGGGACGACCCTGTCCAAAAAAACCCTTAGCATTCTGGGTTCAATGGTCTCTGACGGCTTATGCCGCAGGCACAGTGCTGCTAGGGCGTGTTGGAGGCGCGATTGTGTATCACCCGGTTCGGGAACTTCGGTATTGGCTGTGTCCGCGTCAATGAGCTCGCCCTCAAGCTCCAAATCTTGTTCCGGGAGCTGCTGAACGGGCTGGGGGGGCTGAGCGGACGAAGACGAGGCACTAGCGGCACTGCCTTGACTACCAGACATGTCTCTTGCAGGTGACAAAAAGTGTTCTGAGCACAAAAAGGGAATACATTAGTGAGTCTACTCAAAGGGGCCTAGGTGAGAAAGCGACACACATGCAAAAAGAAAACCACAAAAGCAGGCACAAAGCATCACAAGGCACAAAGGGCAAACATTCAGAAGCTTGAGTACAGTGTTCTCGATGCAAGTTTGTAGGCAAAGCAGCCACCAAGGATCAAACTGGCGTTGCACATGTCAAAAGCAAAAGTCCAAATTCACAAAGGAGCACAAAGGGGAAGCAATCATAAGCTTGAGCACAGTGTTCTCCATGCAGTTTTGTATGCAAAGCAGACAAAGGGTAGACAAACATTAGCTTCAACGTGCTGTTCTCCATGGCATCTTGCAGGCAAGGTAGGCACCAAGCATCCAACCAAAATTCCACTGGGTTCGGGCTGAAAAATTTCTTCCGAGCTCCCCCGGCACGGTCGGCTGGGAAGCCCATGGAACATTCCTACCAATATTGGTTACATTTTGGGACCCGATCTGGCTGCCAAAACTTCCGAGCATCTTTCCACCAAGCATCCAACCAAAATTCCACTGGGTTCGGGCTGAAAAATTTCTTCCGAGCTCCCCCGGCACGGTCGGCTGGGAAGCCCATGGAACATTCCTACCAATATTGGTTACGTTTTGGGACCCGATCTGGCTGCCAAAACTTCCGAGCATCTTTCCACCAAGCATCCAACCAAAATTCTACTGGGTTCGGGCTGAAAAATTTCTTCCGAGCTCCCCCGGCACGGTCGGCTGGGAAGCCCATGGAACATTCCTACCGATATCGGTTGCGTTTTGGGGGGCCGATCTGGCTGCCAAAACTTCCGAGCATCTTTCCAAGGGTTTTCGAAAACTTCCAAGCGACGGACCGAAGCATATCGCATGCACGTCGGTACAGATTTCCTAAAATTGCCACCGGTAACCGGACAATATTGGTCTCTCTTTCAATGTTCTATGCTGGGCACCGGTGGTACATGTGATACACGTGGTGGAAGGGGCTAAACTCCATCAAAACGGGCTCAAAATGAGCTCAAAACATTTCTTTGAGCATCCCAAATGGTTTGGGACCACTTTTGGAAAAATGTGTTTTTGACCCATTTTCGACCCGTTTTTGGTCCGAAAACGGCCCATTTTCAAGGCATTTTGGCATTTTCCGTGGCCCAAACCGCGTCACCACGAGCTCAAAGTGGGCTAAAACCACTTGTTTGAGCATCCCAAATGGTCTAGGATCACTTTTGGAAAAATGCGTTTTTGACGCATTTTTGACCCATTTTTGGTCCCAAAACTGCCCATTTTCAAGGCATTTTGGGATTTTCCATGGCCCAAAACGCGCCACCACGGGCTCAAAACGGCCTAAAAACACCTGTTTGAGCATCCCAAGTGGTCTAGGAACAACTTTGGAAAAAATGATTTTTTTCGCCCCGGGGACCCTGGTGGACCCACCGTTGGCCCCCGGCGTGCGCGGGCCGGGCTGCCCTCCGGCTCCACCAAGTGACCCCTAGTACAGGGGTCTAGGCGTCTCGTGGGGCGATTTTGATGCTTGGAAACCACAAAAAGTGGGGGGTTGCGGGTGGACTAGGTGCCCTCGGAATTCGGATTTGAGCCACATAGCCCAAGATACGGCCCGTGCTTGGTTTCGGGGTGATGGTGCACATTGCGCAGATTTTGGTGCTTTTTGGCGCCTTTTTTGGGCCGTTTCTCGGACATATCGTGCAGTTGAAGGGCACTAGAGGGCTCTTTGGCACGGTGAAGTCAAGCCGCACGTGGAGTGTAGCAACCGTTTCGCTTCGTTTGGCCGTTTTGACTGGGTTTCGGGGCCGTTTTGGGCCAAAAAAGGCTGTTTTGGGGCACAAAATGCGCAGTTTTGGGAGGGCACCTCCCGACTTGGCGCCTCCGCCCCGGGGCGCCACCGGTGAGTTTTTGGCTGAAAATTTGGATTTGGCAAGGCCACCACCTAGGCTCTAGGATGGCTAGAGTAGAGTAGAGCCCGGAGCGATGAGGCGGAGCAATGGCCAAAACGGAAAGGAGAAGTGCTTGCTTATTGCTTGCTGGTTGCTTGCTAGATTTAAGGGGAGAGGGGTGTAGTAATATATATATATATATATATATATCCCCTAATCTACACCCCTCTCCTCGGACGCACAACGTGGTTTGCCATGAATGGTGTGCAATGACATGGGATGTAAGTGAAGGTAACTCCTTTAGGACTACCCCTGCTCGTATGGTTTGAAAAATGAGATGGTTTGAAACGAACGAAAATAAGTGAAGGTAACTCCGTTAAGGGCACACCCGCTTTGCTACCGAAATGTTCACCGTACGTTTCAGAAAATGGATCACCCTTTGTTTGAGCGTATTGTAACAAACCGTTTGCAACAATAGAAGGCGCGCGCACAACGTTGTCTAAGATGTGTGCTTTGTACTTTTGCTGCACGTAAGTGAAGGTAACTCCGTTAAGAGTACACCTTGGCTCGTACTTTTGCTGCAAGTAAGAGAAGGTAACTCCGTTAAGAGTACACCTGCATCCTACGTCGTGTACTAATAAGTGAAGGTAATTCGTTAAGAGTACACCTGCATCCTACTTCGTGCACTAATTGTATGTAGGTTTGTTAAATTTGTAATTTAGCGTATTTGATTGTAAGTCTGTTAATCGTACCCCTTGAATTTAAAGCACACAACGTCGGAAATTACAATTTCAGAGGACACGCAATTGCACGCAAGACACAAATACATGTGTAATACATGCAAAAGAAGCTGTTTCGTGTGGGTGGGCGCCATACAAGGAGCATTAGCCAGATTGGCAGAAATAATATAAAGACGATTGTTCATGTATGGCAACAGCTTAGCTAACGGAACATGTCTCTTGCACACCCAAGAACTTGGAATCGTTGCTTTGCTAGTGTGTCCGACGGGTTTTTGTCGGGATGCAGCTGGAGACTCAGAGTGCGGTATTGTAATGTTACCAGGGTACTATCAGCGGCTCCCAAAAAGTGCAAAGCATGCTCACGGCGTTGGCGTCGACTTAAATTGTCGTCCGTGATAAGGATTAACCACTTCTTGATTTCCTTCTCGGATAGTGTAGCATGATTTACTGGAGCTTTTTGTTGCCATTGCTTTGTTGTTGGCGGCTCTTGGCTTGTTGATTCGGAAGGACGGCTCGAAGTTGATCTCTTGCGTCTAGTATTAGACTCTTCGTGGTCCTCTGGTCGGCTCTTCTCAGACCTTGGCCCGGACTCGGAGTTGGATGACCGCTTCTTTGAGGAGTGTTTGCGAGAAGTTTGGTCGGCCTCTTGTCCACTCCTGGGAGGTGGTTGACGGTGCGACCGGTAGGGTGGTGGTTCGCAAGTTCGGGTACGTGGAGGCATATTTGTCTTTCTTGACTTTGGAATTTTTCTTGTAGGCGTGGTTTGTGGCGGTGTGGTTTGTGGGGTTGCCCCCGTAGTCCCTTTACTTGTTCCACACTTCTTACGGGTTGACGGATGCGGAGGCAGTGGGTCATTGGACGTCGAAGACGAACCACTTGCCGAATTGGACAATGATGATGCCATGTATTGGTGGCTGTGAGTTGCAGCTTCCGTGTCGTTGTTGGTGACGGTAGGAAGCGGCCCACCCTCCGTCATTGCCCAGTCCACCGCTTCATCATACTCTCTCAAAGCATCTTCATATGCCCAATCTTGAAAGGTATTCACTGTAGAACGCAAGCTGCTCGTATCGTCGGCAAAAAGCTGGAGAACGCTTGCACAATACGTCAAGAACCACCGTGGGAGTTGCCCGGTGAGTCGATTTGTCTGACACCATTGCAGGGCGAGCATGACGACACGGAAGCCACATCTTTCAGAATCGGGTTGAGTTCCATAATGATGCCATGTAAAAGACCATCCCATTTTACTCATAATTGCTCGGAACCATGCGCCACATGTAGACGCGTGATCTTTAGGATCGTGGACGACCAAGGTCTTGTTTACAATGGAAATGTCTGTGACCAACACGTAGTGACTCCAACAGTGGAGTGCTGCGAGGTGAGTAGTACGGGTAGGGCATCTCCGAGAGTATACACAACCCGTGACGTCGGAACATGCTGCATTATTACTGCCAATGTCACATCTTGGATGACGGGCTTAACGGAGGAATTGCCTTGTGGCAACAAGACCTCTAGTAAACATTGCACTGCTGAGCAAGACAACCATGCACATCCCAATAAGTGCACATTGTCCTCCATGGTATTGCTTCTTTCTTGTGGCCAAAAATCCTCTCCAAAGTAATTAACTCGTGGCTGCAAATGGGGGAAATCATCGATGGATGACGGTACAAGTTGTACACGTGCCTGTGAATGTGTAGGCGATGGTGTAGATGATGGAGGTTGAATATGTTTTTGCTTTTGTAGGATGCGCTCTTGAAACTGGGCTTTGGTTCCAGAAGTTGATAGCTTATGTGCGGCACACAATGTCCGCAATTGCACAACTGACATTTGAGCCAAGTCTTGGGCCGCTAACACTCGTGGGTTATTACACATGTCCAATAGTCCAAAGCCTTGTGCCGGTTGCCGCGAAGTACCAACGGGTCGTCCTTGTTTGCGGATTTGCTCCGTTCCATCCTCGTTTAGATCATCAATGTCCAAGGACAGCTTGTCTCCACGCAACTGTCTCTCAATATACGACCAATACGGAAATGACCCATATTGAATAATGTGGAGCATGTTGACCTTCAATATCCGAGCATCCAACCGCTGTGGGAGTTGACTTACGACACTCCAAGCACGATGGACACACATAAATCCAATTATGAGTGATGTTGTAAATGTTCTTCGTGGATTGGGAGGAACTTGGCTTGGTGGTTTGGGAGACAAGACGTTTGTGGCCACAAACCAATTCCATAATTGCACGTAATATGGTTCAACAAGGAAAGCGTCACGACGGTAATTGAGGATGAATAGGCCTTGAAGTGAACGAGCGCGTGATAAAGCAACATATGCGTGTGCTGCGGCAAAGAATGCTGCCATGTGCACCCATACACGGTCGTAAGAGCAGCCTTGCGTACCGTGCACGGTACATGAGTATCCGGGAAGCATAGGAAATTGGATTATCTTGACTTGCACGGACGGGCCGTACACCGGAATAATTTGCTGGAAACGGCAGATGGCGTACTCCCTTGCGCGACCCACCGGGCTTACCACAATGACATCATTTGACCATCTTTTGATCACAACAAGTGTTGAGTTAACCAGTCGATTTTCGATGGAGACATTGCGAATAAGCCGTGCCCTCATGCCCGCTGCGACACACACTTGCTGAGGCAGCACACGACGATTGCGAGAATTGATGTGGTCGCACATTGCTTGATTGGTAGGGGCACCACCCATATCAAAGTAGCTAGCATCGAACGTTACAATGCTTGACCCCAATTGAGCCATGAAATGTTCATTCCATCGATTCATAGCATTTCTACGCCCAACCAACATGGGGGCATCCTCCAAGTCTTGTAGCGACACATCGGAATTTGGCGCAATGCGTTGTTGCAGAATTAAGTGGTCCTCGTCACTCTCCTCTCCAACGCGCACACGATTGAGCAAGTTAATGAAATGTGCATCGTCTTGGCGCATTACGTCCGTCAGCACAAACGGAACAAAATGGTTTCGAAAGAGTGCACTATCAAAGATATCCAAATCAACAGCGGGTAGTTGCAATGGATCACCTACGAGGAGCACTGTAATGCCACCAAAAGGATTGCGCTTGTCGCGGCGTACCTTGTGTAGCACATCGTGGAGCGTGTGAAGGAGCTTGTTGGATAAGAGGGAGAACTCATCGACAATAATCATATCGGCAGTTCGAATCATCCACCACAAAGTTGTGCCTTCCTTTATTTGCCACTCCAAGTCCAAAGATAATGAGAACAGGCTGTGGATTGTGCGTCCTCCAACATTTAGGGCGGCTACCCCACTAGAAGCACAAACTAGGATGCCGAAACCAAGCGCTCGTAACTTGGCAATTAGCAAGCGAACGACATAAGACTTGCCGGTTCCCGCAACCCCTGTGAGAACAGCACACAATTGCGGAACACTACTTCCACTTGATGTGCGGCAATGCTGGGAAATATCCGGACCATTCTCAAGAGGTTGCCGTTTAAAATGTGCAATAAAAATGTCAAATACCCGGCGTTGCCCTTCGTTCAAAGCATTCACAAGTGCGTCCGCTGCACGCGTGTCGTCGGCATCCATCGGCGTTCATTGGCTTGAAAACGATTTCCGCTCACTGCATCATCGGATTCGCTAGAAGGAGAATCATATGCAAAGTCCTCTGCTGGATTGCTTGCTATAGCAGTGGAGCCTCCGGGTTCACGTTGTGTTCGACGATAATAGCGATAGTAGTCGGGGTACTTGATGGGGATAGCAGCAATGGGGCGTTCCAAATAGTGGTCATAGCGATCCAAATACCAAACGTCTGTGGACACATCATCGTCTGGGAGATGCTTTCGACGCTTGAGCCGTCCTAGTTTTGGCCATGGATTTGTTGGAACCCATACCACCTCTCAGCTACCTCGACATTGATGAATTCCTAAGAGCACCATGCCGTTCGCCATGCGTCCCAATGAACGCAACTTGAGCAGACGCTCCACATCGCTTGCATCGGGCGAGATGGTGATGGGCACTGTCAATGACTTTGCTGGCTTTGTGAGATATTTGGCGAGATATAATTCCCAACCCAAAGATGTTATTCGTAGCACATTATTGTGGCACTGGAGCCCGACCAACAAACGGCGATTGCGCGGAACAACACATGCATCTTCGGCTTCATATCTGCGATAAAGCAAGCGGACTCCACCGTCATCCAATTCTTCTCTCTCCTGCGGCACGCTAAAGGGATAACCCGACTTGCACTTGGTGCCTACACGCCCACGACCAATGTTGAAACACTTGTCGGGGTAGCATTGATGCACCATGTTGCACTCCTTATACAAATCCCGTAGGTATGCTGTGAACTTCGGATCAAAGCCGTCACTTTCACGAGGCATTGTTGCGCAAATCACATCGTCCGGGATGCTGTTCGCTTCACACCATACAACGCCATGCAAATGCACCCGGCCTCGCTCTTGATATTCAAATCGAAACCAATAATCCCGCACCTTTCCAAACGGACCATTTTTGCCAATAGCCAAGAACTCCCGCTTGAATATCTCCACCCGCTTGTGAAACGCCACACAAGCCTCCATATCGTGGCCATCTTGGATTGGCTTGTTTGGCCCTGTGTTTTTGGGGTATTCTCCAGGCCACACAACCCCTGCATGGCACCCTTTTTGCACAGCAGCTTGCAAATCTGCCCAGTTGTCATTCATGGTCAACGTGATGAAAAGGTCTCCTTTGCCAAGTTCACGACTCATGGCTGTAAGATCTAAATGTCGTGAGGCCCAATAAGAACGGGTGCCAACCAATTTTGAAGGTACATAAGTTCCATACCGATAATACGGGTTGAGCTCGGCCGTACCTTTATCGGTCCCCTCGCGCTCGAGATTGTGGTTCATAGAATTTACACCGTCTTGGTAGCAAGCACGCGGCTTTTTGCCTTCACTAGTAGGCGGAGTTGATGGCGATGTTGACGTTGCTGCATACTGGGAACGAAATGGAGGGTGTTGGGTGCTTTGAGGTGCGGATTGTGAAGATTGACTCGGTTGGGTGCATTGACTTGCGTGCGGACACTGTGAGGACGTGTATGGTGATTGTGAGGTAGATTTTTTGGGCGCCGGTTTTGGACCCGTGGAACTCCTCGCACTTCTCCAATGTGCTGCAGTAATGTCCTCTGCCCGATTCGCACGTTGAGCCTTGAAATTTTGTTGATTCCAAATCAATTGGTTCTTCATCTCTTTGCTCACTTGGAAAAAGAACCACGAGCGGTCACGACGCCATCGGCTATCAAAGGCAATATAACGACTACGGTAGTAGGCGGCACATCCAATTCCGCAACCTACGGTATATCCACCAACGCCGCCAGGATACAAATCGGGCCATACACACGGTTCCAACTTGGGGTCGTTAAAATGCAAATAAGTGTCATTGGCCAACGATTGAGCGGCCGTGGTAACGTTCCCACCCGCTCCTCGAAAGGGTGTCCGATGGAGGAAGCCCACTTTGTCCGAGTGAGGAGCAAAATCCGGAATGATGTTTCGTGGGGCGTCACACTCCACAGACCAAGCAACGTACTCATCTTGTAGATGGTATTCCAAGCGTTTCCCATACTTGTCTTCATAGGAACGTTGTGTCAATGTGCCCATGGTGGTGGCCGCATTCTCCAAGTATCGGTACAACGTCTCATAGTGCGCCAAGAATCGAGAATAAATAGGGTGAATTTTCTTGAGCAGTAACAATGCTTGGTTCATTTGGCGGGTGCTTTGCTCACTGTCCTTGGGCTCCTGGTAATCACGCAAAATATCCTGTTTCATTGTCATGAAACCATAAAGGGCATTGTAGTGTTGGCTTGGTTTCCGGCCGACACCAACGGTACCAATTGCATGGTGCCATTGCTTGTGACGGAGATCCACGTGCTTCAGCGTATTTGAGTAGAGGGCCCCAAGTGCAATTTGTCGCTTCTCGTACTCGGTGAGGTCCGCAATCTTTGAGGGGATATTGTAATGGATGTCCCCATCCAAAGTGTAGCCATAGTTGATGGGGTCATACTTCGTGGAATACTTGCTACACACGTGGCAAGCATACATACGTGTAGCTGAGTGCAAAACAGGAGTGTCATACACCACAAAGCGACTTTTGCTAGATGCAGGAGATCGCGGGGGAACTGGAAACGGTGCATTCTTATGCTTCAAATAATTGGCGAACATCTCATTGCGGAACACAAATATCCCACTTGTAACCAAATCGGTGGGTGTGTACGTATCTCGCCAGTATTGCGTGGAACCGTAAACTCGTGTCCCCCACCTATTGGGCCCCAAAGGAGTTGACCACACCGGTAGCAAAGTGCATCGAAAAGTGGTGAGTACAAAGTGTCCAAACCATCAAGCCAATACTCCCGAACAGACTTCAAAGAAATGTTGGACGACGATGATGGATTAACACGGAACAACTCCCGAGACACTGTACGAACGACCCCGCAAGAGCGACGCCCCGATGCCGTGATGTGCTGCTTCTCTGGCGTATTGCCATGTCCACCAACGATGCCCTTATTCCGTTGCGATTCTGGCGTGTTGTTTATGCCTCCAGAGGAACCCTTGGCCGCTTGAGACTCCGCGGTGTTTTTCTTGCCTCCAAACGAACCCTTGGCCGCTTGGAACTCCGAGGTGTTCTTCTTGCCTCCACAAGAACCCTTGGCCGCTTGGGACTCCGCGGTGTTCTTTTTGCCCTTGTTGGCTTGGGACTCCGCGGGGTTTTTCTTGCCTCCAGACGAACCCTTGGCTGCTTGGGACTCCGCGGTGTTCACCTTGCCTCCAGACGAACCCTTGGCCGCTTGGGACTCCGCGGTGTTCTTCTTGCCTCCAGACGAACCCTTGGCCGCTTGGAACTCCGCGGTGTTCTTCTTGCCTCCAGACGAACCCTTGGCCGCTTGGGACTCCGCGGTGTTCTTCTTGCCTCCACAAGAACCCTTGGCCGCTTGCGACTCCGGAGTGTTCAAACTTGCCACTGTTGCCGCTTGGATCCCAAGTGCGGCGCGCTTTTGCAATCGCTTCATCAGCGTGGCGCGCAACTGCGCATGTTGCCGACGAATCGTACGCTGGGGTACTTCGCTATGCAGCTTGATGAACTCGGCCACCGGGAAGTCAATGTCTGTGTCCAAGATTTAACTCGTGCTCCCAACGATTTGACATTGTGAGAAACAGAAGGTAACTCCGTTAAGAGTACACCTATACTCCAAGTCCAACTGCAAAGAGGAAGAAAAGACATTAGAAGTTGCGATGCGATCTTTTTGCCTAATGTTGGTAGCGCCTATACTTGTAAAGCCTCAAACCCAACCGGATGGCAGTGTTTTGTTTTGCGTTGGTGGGCCTTATCCCCTCCGAAGAAACTCACTTTTTGGTACCGCTGGAACAACAAAGCACAGAAACGTCAAAACACGGCAAGGAACTACTCGTCCCTCTTGTACCAAACACGTATGGTTGCAACTCTTGCCTCTTGATTAGACATGGCGTGAATGTGAAGGTTAAGAGTACACCTGTACTCCAAGTCCAATCACTAAGAGCAACGGGCAGAGAAGAACAAAGCACACAAACGGCAAAACACGGCAAGGAAGTACTCGTCACTCTTGTACCAACCACTCCACACCATTGTTGCAACTCTTGCTCCCATGATTAGACATGACGTGAATGTGAAGGTAACTCCGTTAAGAGTACACCTATACTCCAAGTCCAATCACTAACAGCCACGGGCAGAGAAGAACAAAGCACACAAACGGCAAAACACGGCAAAGAACTACTCGTCCCTCTGGTACCAACCACTCCACACTATTGTTGCAACTCTTGCTTCCATGATTAGACATGACGTGAATGTGAAGGTGACTCCGTTAAGACTACACCTATACTCCAAGTCCAATCACGAAGAGCAACGGGCAGAGAAGAACAAAGCACACAAAAGGCAAAAAAAGGCAAGGAACTACTCGTCCCTCTTGTACCAAAAGGGACTCTTGTTTCCGCCCCAAAATGGCCCATTTTCAAGGCATTTTGGGATTTTCCATGGGCCAAAACACGTGATCTCGGGCTCAAAATGGGCTAAAAACACTTGTTTGAGCATCCCAAATGGTCCAGGATCACTTTTGGAAAATTGCGTTTTTGACCCATTTTTGACCCATTTTTGGTCATGAAACGGCCCATTTTCAAGGCATTTTGGGATTTTCCATGGCCCAAAACGCGCCACCACAAGCTCAAAACGGGCTAAAAACACTTGTTTGAGCATCCCAAGTGGTCTAGGAACAACTTTGAAAAAAATCTTTTTTTCGCCCCGGGGACCCCGGTGGACGCACCGTTGGCCCCAACTATGCGCCGGCTAGGCTGCCCTCTCGCTGCACCAAGTGACCACTGGTACGGGGGTCTAGGCGTCTCGTTGGGTGATTCCGAGGCCTGGAAACCACAAAACCTCGGGGGTTGCGGGTGGACTAGGTGCCCTCGTAGCCCAAGATACGGCCCGTTAGTGGTTTTGGGCCTCTTTGACACAAGCAGCATTTTTGGGCCGTTTCTCGGACATATCGTGGACCTAGAGGGCAAGAAAGGGCTCTTGGTCACGGGGCAATCGAGGCGCACGTGTAGTGTACAAACCGTTTCCCGTCGTTTGCCCGTTTTGACCGAGTTTTGAGGCCGTTTTGGGCCAAAAAAGGCTGTTTTGGGGCACAAAATGCGCAGTTTTGGGAGGGCACCTCCAAACTTGGAGCCCCCGCCGCGGGGCCACCGGTGAGTTTTTGGCTGAAAACTTGGATTTGGCAAGGGCACCACCTAGGCTCTAGGATGGCTAGAGTAGAGTAGAGCCCGGAGCGATGAGGCTGGGCAATGGCAAAAACGGAAAGGAGAAGTGCTTGCTTGCTTGCTTGCTTGTTGCTTGCTTGCTTGTTGCTTGCTTGCTTGTTGCTTGCTTGCTTGTTAGCTAGATTTAACGGGAGAGGGGTGTATATATATATATATATATATATATATATATATATATATATATATATATATATATATATATATATATATATCCTCCAAGCCACCTAGAGTGGGGAGAGGGGTGTAGATTGGAGGATATATATATATATATATATATATATATATATATATATATATATATATATATCCTCTAATCTACACCCCTCTCCCAACTCTAGGTGGCTCCACCACACGGCTCTAACGTACGTGCGAAGGGCACAAAGTGGTGCATACATGTGGTGGAAGGCGCTAAACTCGGTCAAAACGGGCTCAAAACAGGCTAAAGACACTTGTTTGAGCATCCCAAATGGTCCGGGATCACTTTTGGAAAAACGCATTTTTGACCCATTTTTGACCCACTTTTGGTCCCAAAATGGCCCATTTTCAAGGCATTTTGGGATTTTCCATGAGCCAAAACCCGTCGCCACAGGCTCAAAATGGGCCAAAAACACTTGTTTGAGCATCCCAAACGGTCCGGGATCACTTTTGGAAAAACGCGTTTTTGACCCATTTTTGACCCACTTTTGGTCCCAAAATGGCCCATTTTCAAGGCATTTTGGGATTTTCCATGAGCCAAAACCCGTCGCCACAGGCTCAAAATGGGCTAAAACCACTTGTTTGAGCATCATAAATGGTCCGGGATCACTTTTGGAAAAACGCGTTTTTGACCCATTTTTGACCCATTTTTGGTCCCAAAACGGCCCATTTTCAAGGCATTTTGGGATTTTCCATGACCCAAAACGCGCAACCACGGGCTCAAAACGGCCTAAAAACACTTGTTTGAGCATCCCAAGTGGCTTGGGAACAACTTTGGAAAAAATCATTTTTTTCGCCCTGGGGACCTTGGTGGACCCACCGTTGGCCCCCACTGTGCGTGGGCTGGCCGGCCCTCCGGCTGCAGGAACTGACCACTGGTACGGGGGTCTACGTGTCTCGTTGGGCGATTCTGAGGCTTGGAAACCACAAAAAGTGGGGGGTTGCGGGTGGACTAGGTGCCCTCGGAATCGGACTTTGAGCCACGTAGCCCAAGATACGGCCCGTTCTTGGTTTCGGGGTGCCAGTGCACATTGCGCAGATTTTGGGGCTTTTTGGCGCCTTTTTGGGCCGTTTCTCGGACATATCGTGGAGTTAGAGGGCACCAAAGGTCCCTTCGTCACGAGAAAGTCAAACCGCACGTGAATTGTAGCAGCCGTTTGCCTTCGTCTGGCTGTTTTGCACCCTTAGTAGGGCTGTTTTGGGCGAAAAATGGCTGTTTTTGGCCCAAAACTGCGCAGATTTGGGAGGCCACCTCCCAACTTGGCGCCACCGCCCCGGGCCGCCACCGGTGAGTTTTTGGCTCAAAACTTGGATTTGGCAAGGCCACCACCTAGGCTCTAGGATGGCCAAATTAGAGTCAAGCCCGAGGCGATGGGAAGGGGCAATGGCCAAAACGGAACGGTGACGTGCTTGTTGCTTGTTAGCTAAATTTAAGGGGAGAGGGGTGTAGTAATATCTCTCCCCTTAAATTTAGCTAACAACAAGCAACAAGCAACAACAACACGTCTCCTTGCCGTTTTGGCCATTGCTCCGTCCCAACTCTTCGGATCATTTGCCCATGTAGCCATCTTGGAGCGTAGGTGGTGCCCTTGCCAAATCCAAGTTTTGAGCCAAAAACTCACCAGTGGCGGCCCGGGGCGGGGGCGCCAAGTCGGGAGGTGCCCTCCCAAATCTGCGCTGTTTTGGGCCAAAAACAGCCATTTTCGCCCAAAATAGCCCCCAAACCCGGGCGAAACGCCCAAACGAAGGAAAACGGTGGCCACACTGCACGTGCGGTTGACTTCACCGTGTCAAAGAGCCCTCTAGTGCCCTTCAACTCCACGATATGTCCGAGAAACGGCCCAAAAAGGTGCCAAAAAGCCCCAAAAACGGCGCAAAATGCACCAACCCCCCGAAACCAAGCACGGACCGTATCTTGGGCTACGTGGCTCAAAATCCGATTCCGAGGGCACCTAGTCCACCCGCAACCCCCCACTTTTTGTGGTTTCCACGCCTCGGAATGGCCCAACGAGACGCGTAGACCCCCGTACTAGTGGTCACTTGGTGCAGTCGGAGGGCAGCCCGGCCCGCGCACGGCGGGGGCCAACGGTGGGTCCACCGGGGTCCCCGGGGCGAAAAAAATCATTTTTTCCAAAGTTGTTCCCGGACCACTTGGGATGCTCAAACACGTGTTTTTGGCCCGTTTTGAGCCCGTGGTGGCGTGTTTTGGGCCACGGAAAATCCCAAAATGCCTTGAAAATGGGCCGTTTTGGGACCAAAAATGGGTCAAAAATGGGTCAAAAACGCGTTTTTTCAAAAATGATCCGGGACCATTTATGATGCTCAAACAAGTGGTTTTGGCCCATTTTGAGCCCGTGGCGACGGGTTTTGGCCCATGGAAAATCCCAAAATACCTTGAAAATGGGCCATTTTGGGACCAAAAAGGGGTCAAAAATGGGTCAAAAATGCGTTTTTCCAAAAGTCATCCCGAACCATTTGGGATACTCAAACAAGCATTTCTAGCCCGTTTTGAGCCAGTTTTGACCGAGTTTAGCCCCTTCCACCACATGTATGCACCACTGTGTGCACTTTGCACGTACCTTAGAGCCGTGTGGTGGAGCCACCTAGAGTTGGGAGAGGGGTGTAGATTGGAGGATATATATATATATATATATATATATATATATATATATATATATATATATATATATATATATATATATATATATATATATATATATATATATATATATATATATATATATATATATATATATATATATTTATATATATATGGCCAAAACGGAACGGTGACGTGCTTGTTGCTTGTTAGCTAAATTTAAGGGGAGAGGGGTGTAGTAATATATATATATATATTACTACACCCCTCTCCCCTTAAATTTAGCTAACAACAAGCAACAAGCAACAACAACACGTCTCCTTGCCGTTTTGGCCATTGCTCCGTCCCAACGCTTCGGATCATTTGCCCATGTAGCCATCTTGGAGCCTAGGTGGTGCCCTTGCCAAATCCAAGTTTTGAGCCAAAAACTCACCAGTGGCGGCCCGGGGCGGTGGCGCCAAGTCGGGAGGTGCCCTCCCAAGTCTGCGCTGTTTTGGGCCAAAAAAAGCCATTTTCGCCCAAAATAGCCCCCAAACCCGGGCGAAACGCCCAAACGAAGGAAAACGGTGGCTACACTCCACGTGCGGTTTGACTTCACCGTGTCAAAGAGCCCTCTAGTGCCCTTCAACTCCACGATATGTCCGAGAAACGGCCCAAAAAGGTGCCAAAAAGCCCCAAAAACGGCGCAATATGCACCAACCCCCCGAAACCAAGCACGGACCGTATCTTGGGCTACGTGGCTCAAAATCCGATTCCGAGGGCACCTAGTCCACCCGCAACCCCCCACTTTTTGTGGTTTCCACCCCTCGGAATGGCCCAACGAGACGCGTAGACCCCCGTACTAGTGGTCACTTGGTGCAGTCGGAGGGCAGCCCGGCCCGCGCACGGCGGGGGCCAACGGTGGGTCCACCGGGGTCCCCGGGGCGAAAAAAATCATTTTTTCCAAAGTTGTTCCCGGACCACTTGGGATGCTCAAACACGTGTTTTTGGCCCGTTTTGAGCCCGTGGTGGCGTGTTTTGGGCCACGGAAAATCCCAAAATGCCTTGAAAATGGGCCGTTTTGGGACCAAAAATGGGTCAAAAATGGGTCAAAAACGCGTTTTTTCAAAAATGATCCGGGACCATTTATGATGCTCAAACAAGTGGTTTTGGCCCATTTTGAGCCCGTGGCGACGGGTTTTGGCCCATGGAAAATCCCAAAATACCTTGAAAATGGGCCATTTTGGGACCAAAAAGGGGTCAAAAATGGGTCAAAAATGCGTTTTTCCAAAAGTGATCCCGAACCATTTGGGATACTCAAACAAGCATTTTTAGCCCGTTTTGAGCCAGTTTTGACCGAGTTTAGCCCCTTCCACCACATGTATGCACCACTTTGTGCACTTTGCACGTACCTTAGAGCCGTGTGGTGGAGCCACCTAGAGTTGGGAGAGGGGTGTAGATTGGAGGATATATATATATATATATATATATATATATATATATATATATATATATATATGGCCAAAACGGAACGGTGACGTGCTTGTTGCTTGTTGGCTAAATTTAAGGGGAGAGGGGTGTAGTAATATATATATATATATATATATATATATATATTAATACACCCCTCTCCCCTTAAATTTAGCTAACAACAAGCAACAAGCAACAACAACACGTCTCCTTGCCGTTTTGGCCATTGCTCCGTCCCAACGCTTCGGATCATTTGCCCATGTAGCCATCTTGGAGCCTAGGTGGTGCCCTTGCCAAATCCAAGTTTTGAGCCAAAAACTCACCAGTGGCGGCCCGGGGCGGTGGCGCCAAGTCGGGAGGTGCCCTCCCAAGTCTGCGCTGTTTTGGGCCAAAAAAAGCCATTTTCGCCCAAAATAGCCCCCAAACCCGGGCGAAACGCCCAAACGAAGGAAAACGGTGGCCACACTGCACGTGCGGTTTGACTTCACCGTGTCAAAGAGCCCTCTAGTGCCCTTCAACTCCACGATATGTCCGAGAAACGGCCCAAAAAGGTGCCAAAAAGCCCCAAAAACAGCGCAATATGCACCAACCCCCCGAAACCAAGCACGGACCGTATCTTGGGCTACGTGGCTCAAAATCCGATTCCGAGGGCACCTAGTCCACCCGCAACCCCCCACTTTTTGTGGTTTCCACCCCTCGGAATGGCCCAACGAGACGCGTAGACCCCCGTACTAGTGGTCACTTGGTGCAGTCGGAGGGCAGCCCGGCCCGCGCACGGCGGGGGCCAACGGTGGGTCCACCGGGGTCCCCGGGGCGAAAAAAATCATTTTTTCCAAAGTTGTTCCCGGACCACTTGGGATGCTCAAACACGTGTTTTTGGCCCGTTTTGAGCCCGTGGTGGCGTGTTTTGGGCCACGGAAAATCCCAAAATGCCTTGAAAATGGGCCGTTTTGGGACCAAAAATGGGTCAAAAATGGGTCAAAAACGCGTTTTTTCAAAAATGATCCGGGACCATTTATGATGCTCAAACAAGTGGTTTTGGCCCATTTTGAGCCCGTGGCGACGGGTTTTGGCCCATGGAAAATCCCAAAATACCTTGAAAATGGGCCATTTTGGGACCAAAAAGGGGTCAAAAATGGGTCAAAAATGCGTTTTTCCAAAAGTGATCCCGAACCATTTGGGATACTCAAACAAGCATTTTTAGCCCGTTTTGAGCCAGTTTTGACCGAGTTTAGCCCCTTCCACCACATGTATGCACCACTTTGTGCACTTTGCACGTACCTTAGAGCCGTGTGGTGGAGCCACCTAGAGTTGGGAGAGGGGTGTAGATTGGAGGATATATATATATATATATATATATATATATATATATATATATATATATATATATATATATATATATATATATATATATGGCCAAAACGGAACGGTGACGTGCTTGTTGCTTGTTGGCTAAATTTAAGGGGAGAGGGGTGTAGTAATATATATATATATATATATATATATATATATATTACTACACCCCTCTCCCCTTAAATTTAGCTAACAACAAGCAACAAGCAACAACAACACGTCTCCTTGCCGTTTTGGCCATTGCTCCGTCCCAACGCTTCGGATCATTTGCCCATGTAGCCATCTTGGAGCCTAGGTGGTGCCCTTGCCAAATCCAAGTTTTGAGCCAAAAACTCACCAGTGGCGGCCTGGGGCGGTGGCGCCAAGTCGGGAGGTGCCCTCCCAAGTCTGCGCTGTTTTGGGCCAAAAACAGCCATTTTCGCCCAAAATAGCCCCCAAACCCGGGCGAAACGCCCAAACGAAGGAAAACGGTGGCCACACTGCACGTGCGGTTTGACTTCACCGTGTCAAAAAGCCCTCTAGTGCCCTTCAACTCCACGATATGTCCGAGAAACGGCCCAAAAAGGTGCCAAAAAGCCCCAAAAACGGCGCAATATGCACCAACCCCCCGAAACCAAGCACGGACCGTATCTTGGGCTACGTGGCTCAAAATCCGATTCCGAGGGCACCTAGTCCACCCGCAACCCCCCACTTTTTGTGGTTTCCACCCCTCGGAATGGCCCAACGAGACGCGTAGACCCCCGTACTAGTGGTCACTTGGTGCAGTCGGAGGGCAGCCCGGCCCGCGCACGGCGGGGGCCAACGGTGGGTCCACCGGGGTCCCCGGGGCGAAAAAAATCATTTTTTCCAAAGTTGTTCCCGGACCACTTGGGATGCTCAAACACGTGTTTTTGGCCCGTTTTGAGCCCGTGGTGGCGCGTTTTGGGCCACGGAAAATCCCAAAATGCCTTGAAAATGGGCCGTTTTGGGACCAAAAATGGGTCAAAAATGGGTCAAAAACGCGTTTTTTCAAAAATGATCCGGGACCATTTATGATGCTCAAACAAGTGGTTTTGGCCCATTTTGAGCCCGTGGCGACGGGTTTTGGCCCATGGAAAATCCCAAAATACCTTGAAAATGGGCCATTTTGGGACCAAAAAGGGGTCAAAAATGGGTCAAAAATGCGTTTTTCCAAAAGTGATCCCGAACCATTTGGGATACTCAAACAAGCATTTTTAGCCCGTTTTGAGCCAGTTTTGACCGAGTTTAGCCCCTTCCACCACATGTATGCACCACTTTGTGCACTTTGCACGTACCTTAGAGCCGTGTGGTGGAGCCACCTAGGGTTGGGAGAGGGGTGTAGATTGGAGGATATATATATATATATATATATATATATATATATATATATATATATATGTGTGTGTATATATATATATATATATATATATATATATATATATATATATATATATATATATATATAGTCATAGTCATAGTCATAACCACTTATCATGCCGTCTACTGGAGTTACCGGGCATCTCGCGCCGACAGGTGGTTCCTGCCTCGCTCAATCCCGTGGGTCCCAGGGCTGCCTTTGGTGGCCCACAGCTTGACGGAGGACCCAGAGGACCGGGGATACCGGCCAACCAGGCTTTGGGGGCAGTGGCAACTGCAAAGCGTTAGCATTAGCAACGGCGACGGACGCTGGCCCGTTTGTTCGCCGGGGGTAAGGGGGCAAGGCAAAGCAGCGCAGCAGCATCGCAACAAGCAGAAAGCAAGGGCATCTCTGTCCGTCGCAAAGCGGCAACCAAGGAACAAAGCAGCACGCATGCGGCGAAGCGAGAGCTGACCCTCCGTCGTTCGCGTACCCCCGCCACCGTGGAGACATCCATCACTCATGACCCCATGGAATTCAGTGCCGTCTGCGTCCTCGAATCTGCCCACCACCCCTGACTCCACGTATCCCTCTGCCAGCACGCAATAGCCCGTATGTGCATAGCCAGGATTTCTGGGAGGCTCCAGCCTAGCCTGGCCCTCAGCTTTCATCGCCCCCATGTCTCCACAATGTACGCCACCGTCCCACCGCATCATCCCCCTAGTATAGTACAGAAACACGGTACCAATTCCACGTCCCCGTGGCCCTGAGCTGCTCCCACACCCCAGATATATACCATGCCGGCACCCCATGTCAGGGGCCAGCGCCCAATCAGCTTCGAGGCACCCACTTGCCCACATATAATATATCTTGAGGGTCTACAGGGGGGGACGCCGGCCGCTACGCGACGGGAGTGGCGCAACCCGTGAATATCGCTGGCTGGGATTCGGGCTGGTGGGTGCCGTAGCTTGGTTATCGACCCCCTGTAGGGGTACCCACCAGAGGCTCGCCCCGGGCCGTGGTAACTAGGTGCACCTCATCTGGCCCACATACATTGCCCTGGCGCCTACCCTTGACCCTTACCTGCACTGATTGGCCAGCTTCCGTGGTTGCGCCTCTTCCGCCACAGCAGCGGCCAGGCCGCAGGTTCGGCCCCCAGCGACGACGTGGCGAGCCTACTTATAGCATTGGCCCGCGCGTCACCCCCCGGACCACTCAGCATGCCGCTCCTCTGCCCTCCTCGCCTCTAGCCGACCGGACTGGCGCCCCCCAGGGGTAAGCCGTTACAGTGGTGAGGCGACTGCATACTCTCGCTACGACGCCACGCAGTACCGCTGTTGCCACGCCGACGCCACCTGCGAGCCGCCACGACACGCACCACCGCAACCATAAGGCCATGGTCAGAGGTTAGACTATGTACATGCCCGCAGGCACGGTCCCTCTAGGTTGTTAACGGGGCCAGGGGATGCCCCCGCGCTCCCCCTGAGTTGTTAGAGGGGTCAGGGGGACACCCCAGTACCGCCATGCAACCCCGTAGCGCCCCCACTGTACGGCCCTCCAGTACCGCCGCGTACCCTCACCATACGGTCCTCAGTACCGCCGCGTATACCCCCACGACGCCAGTACACCGTCATCTGGAACTTCCCCGCTGCTCCCCCACTGTACGGTTCCCCAGTACCGCCGCGTACCCCCACCGTACGGATCCCAGTACCGCCGCGTTTACCCCCAAGACTCCAGTACGCCGTCACCTGGAACTCCACGTGCCCCCCGTGAGTGCTCGTCCCAGGCTGCTACGCCGTCTCCACGACGCCCGCCATACTGTCCCCTTGACGACCCCACTGTCATATCCTTCCACGCACACATCTTCGCCTCGTCGCCGCTCCCGGGGCCTGCAGGCTGACCCCGCAACCCCGTGTAACACTCCCAGGGGGCGCCGGAACGCCGTAACCCCCAGACAACTCCGTGCACCCCCGGTGTATCCCGAGCAACCACTCCCAATACTGCCGTAGCCGGGCCGCCAGTAGAGACCCCGGTGCCATGGGAATACCCTACAGGGGTTTGGGCCTTATTACCCTGGTCGGGACGACCCATGACACCTCACTGTTGTACGCGGCGACCCGGGGCAGGCGGGTGAAGCATCCCTGTCCGACCCTCATGCACGGGGGCAGTACGGCTCACCATAAGGCCGGCACGACCTGTCACATCGCGTTGGCCGTCATACGCCGCCTGCCAGTACCGCACAATCAGGCCGCGAAGGCACTGCTTCTCAGGCGCTACCCCCTCCGCTGCGTCCAGCGTAGGGACGGTAGCTGGTGCACCCACAATTCCCAACCCCATCAATCTGCAACCCCGGCCCCCACCACGCCGTCACCATTTCCTCCGCGATGCCACAACCAGAGTATCCGTGAGTCGCCCTCCAGAGCCGCCCACCACAGCATCAGGGGCAGGGCCGCAGACGGCGCTCCAGGGTACCGTACCCCTTCCACTCGGACGCTCTTCAGGCCATCCTGGATGGTCTTCCAGGCACTTGAGGACATCTGTCCAGAGTGCCGCAGTGCCCACCTCGCCTTAGGCCACCCCCTATCGGCACGCTCCTTACATGTCCCGCACAGCGGGGCGGAGGCACACTGATGAACCCAAACTGACACCGTTTCCCCGCACCCGTGGCATCGCTGCGGAAGCACAGACCGCGATGGAACGCAGCTACCATCACAACACTGCGACCACAGGTCCTGCCATACATCGCAGCACGCGTCCTGGAGCCCGAGCAAAGCCCTCGCCAGCGTGCGTGCTGTGGCACAACTGAGGAGGCTGCGCCTCGCTTCCTCCCACGTGGACACCGGGCGGAGTATCGGTCGCCCGTCGGGCATCACCGGCAGGCTCTCAAGCAGCCGGGGCCACCGCGCCACTTTGGGGCTGCGCGTGCCATGCGCCAGGAGCTCCCAACCGTAGTCCCGTAAGACCTCCCCGATGACATCAACCCCGTCCTGCTCCGGGCCCCTGGCGGAAGCCAGAACCAAGCGTTGTCCTCCCGCCCGAGCCTCAATGACCGCCTCGAGGCCCAGGGTGTCAAGGGTGTGACGGGCATCGGCAGCCACGTGGTCGTCCCCCTGTGGCAGAGAGAACATGGCCTCCGTGACGTGGCCTTGCGCGTCGTCGCCTTGTACCCGTGCCAGCTGCTTGGAGCCCACCAACACTGCCATGGACCGCTGCTCCGTGACCACTGGTACGGCTCGTCGCAGCTGTCGATCATACAGCCACAACGTACCCACGTCAAGTACGACAGCCACCGCCAGGATTGGGAGACTGCACGGAGGTTGCTGAAGGACCGGCAGCACCTCGCGAGGCCAGCCCATGACGTTCCCCACAGCTGGATGGTTGGCGTATACCTGAAGCCAGGGATCACTCTGGCCGTCAGGGCTTCTCACCTTGGTACCACGCACCTGGGCCCACGACTGCGCCGACACCACGCGGGACCACTCCCTGAAAGTCGTGATGTCCCGCGCTACCCAGGAACCGATCCACTGGTCGAAGGCCTGCGCCACCGCCGCCATCCAGTGAGGGAACAAGGACAGGGCCTCGTCATGCTCGATGCACGACCGCGACACCAGCAGTGCGTGCAGCGGTGCCCTCTGAAAGGTTGCCCGCAGGTCGCCGGGGAGGCCGGCAAACGGGTTCCACGGCGGACGCTGCAGGATCCTCCCTGCCGGCGGGCAGAAGGGTGTGTCACCGCGCAGGAACGCGTATACCGCTCTCCTTGGATCTTGCATCGGCAGCTGCATGATCTGGGTGAGCCGATGGTTCCTGCGGGCATACACATCTTCCCCAATCTGGACCATGTCCTCCACAAAGAGCCGGGCCTTGGCAGGGCCCCGGGACGACGCCGCTCGCACCGCAGCGAACAGCCGCTTCAGGTCCCCGGGGACGACACCCGCCATCAGGGATTCAGTCCACCTGCAGCCGTGCTCCCTCCACGCCACGAACTCCACCGCCCTGTCCGTCAGGGGTAGCTCCGCCGTGAACTCCTCCACACGCCTGCACAGGAGCCCAGCCACCTCCTCGTCCCGCGCACACAGTAGGCGCATGTGGCCAATGTCCTCCTCCGGCCCCCCACAGAAGATACAGGGGTGGGCTGGTATTGCCATACGCGTGAGCTTCTGTCTCCACCGTCGCATGACCTGCATGGTGGACAAGCGACCGTCACGTGCCCGCAGCATATTCCTGTGCGTTGGGTCATGGTGTACAGCTCCCAGGGGCATCGCCTCGCAGGCGCCAGCCAGTGGCGTGTGCACCCTGGTGCGAGCCGCTAGCGAACGCCACTCCATCTCCCGGACTTGCTGAAGGGCTTGCATGGATGGCACACGCGGCTCGAGCTCACCATTATCCCCCGGCACCAAGAGGACGGCGTGCTCCTTTGGCAGGACAAGATGGACAGGCGGGGCCATTGCACGGGCCGCGGCAGAGTCCGGTGCCTCGAGCGGGACCGCCGCCAAGTGCGAGCTCTGCCTCACCACCCAGTGGTGCGGCCCCCCAACTCGGCGCGGCAGCCGCCGCAGCCCCTCCACTATCCAGCTCAGTGCGTGCTGATTGACCAGATGTGATGTCGGCCCCTTGATGCCACGGTACAGGGCCTCCTGCGCCCTGCGGAGATGCGCTCCTATGACGGACGCATCCACCACGTGTACCGTGCACGCTGACGGGGGCGTGTGCAACAAGTATGCCGCCGCGCCAATGATCTCTGCCTCCAGGACCGTGCCGTAGATGGCACCCGTCCACGTGGGGATTCCGTGGTTGGCCACCGCCACGTTTGTGGCGTCGTCTCCCTGGGGCGACGCGTCAGACGATGTGACTTTAGTCGCCACCGGCACCCAGCAGTACCGGTGGGGCTCCAGCCACGCCACGTCGGAGTGGGGGCTCTGCACCACCTTTACCAGGGACGCCACACTGGAGGCCGTGAGCTCCGGGGACAGGACCACCCTCGGTCGATACACCGCATGTGGTCTCCAGGCCAGGTCACATCCGCAGACTGACTTTATGGCGTCCAGGGCGGTGGTGTACCTCGCTCCCCAAACTGTTGCGGAGCAGGAAGGCTGGTATACCACCACAGACCCCTGCTCCACTGCGCCGCCATCACGCAACGACGTGACGGCGACGTGCGGATCGTGCGGCACGTTGGACATCCGGACCACTTCCGGGACCGAGTACTCATCCGGATCCGGGATTGGGCCTGCCGGCAGCAGAAGAACAATTGCCCATTCGCTGCACTTGTGCACCGCCGCGCACGCCCTGGAAAACGCTGGCCGCCCGTGCACAACCCACAGTGGTGGCGGGATTATGCCGCCCCCGGCGTGAGGAGTGAGCAGGGGGACGGACGCCGGATCGTCTTGCTGTTGGTAGCCCTCAAAGACGTCCCCCAACAGAAACAGGAGGGCGGCTAGCGGGACGAACGGCATGGACAGCCCCGGGTTGGCCGGGTCCCATCCTTCCTCCCTGTATCCGCCCACCACATACACGTCCCCCGCAGCGGACTGTCTACTGCGTTTGCTGGCCTTCTTTCGGCGCACCGGGTGTATTAGCCGGTGAGTCAACGGACCGGGCAGCTGCGGCCGGAAGACGTCGCGAAGCCCCGTGAGCCACACGTGGTCCAGCTGGTGGGGCCCTACTCCCGCGTGCGGAAGGTGCAGGTGGTCCTCATGGCACTCATGAAGCTGGACCGCCCAGTGCCCAGGCGCAGGGCAGGGGAGCCGCGCATGCAGGAGGTCATTTGCGGGATCAGTCAGGGACTGTACTGTCGCATCTGTGCGGGGCCCCGAGAGAATGCAGATGTCCCTACCCTTGAAGGTATAGGATTGGGACACCCACTTCCGCCCCGCCCACTGCACTTGCGGCAGGTGGGCGTGTACACACGAGTACACCGACGACGGCATGAGAAGCCCTACGCGCAACGTCCCCATCGCTCTGAGTACCCTGTCCACCCACGCATTGCCAGCGTGTGTGGCGAATGACGCAGAGGGCACCATGAACTGCCCGCACACTCCGTACTGCACGTGCATGTCTCGGAGCATGGCCCGCAGCTCATCCCGGACTGTCGTCGACCTGTGGTGGGTGAGCTGAGCCATGGTCGCCACGACGGAGTCGCGGCATATAACCTGGACATCCGCCAACCGTAGCCCATGACCTGACCGCACCGCCACGTTGGACAGGTCCTTGGGCAGCTTCTCGAACTGCAGGGCCGCAGCCTTGATGGCAGTATTCAGCTTGACGACCGCCTCCGCCGTGTCGGACAGGTAGGGCGCCGCGTACCGCACGATGCCTCCAACCACAGCCGCCATCACCTCATGAGGCACCGACGCCGGCCCTAACGTGTTCTTGCACCAGCCCAGCAGAGCTTCGCACCGGAGTACATGTTTCTCCTTCATGGTCGCCATCCCCTCGGGATCGAGGCGCAGGCCCAAGTATGGTACCGTGCCCTTGGCACGTAAGCATACCCATGGGGCCGCCGTGTCCCCTGGGTTCAGGTGTACCATAATCGAATGGATGCGAGCAGTATTGGCATAGGCGCATTTGCCCACGTTGAGGGACATGCCCATGTCTGTGAGATACCGCGCTATCGCCGCCGCATACTCCAGGAATTGCGGCAGGGAGTGCGCTATCAACAGGAGGTCATCACAGTACGCCTGTACCAGGGGTGGCACCGCATGGCGAGCATCTCCCCGCGCCTTGCAGGCGAGGCTCCGCAGGAGAGGCTCCAAAAGGAGGAGGTAGAGCACAGCGCTCTCCGCACTGCCCTGCCGCACGCCCCTGTGGAGTCGTATGCTCGGCGTCGGGCCGTGCGCGGTGATGATGCGCACCAGAGACCCGCAGCTCAGGGTGTGGAAGAGCCTGATGCGCTCCTCCGGGACACCCATGTGGCGCAGGAGGAGCGCTAGCGCTCCGTGCGGCGCCGTGTCAAAAGCTTTTGACACATCGAAGGCCAGGACGTGGTTTTCCTCCAGCCCACGCTGCAGCCTGCGCTGGGCCAGGAACACCGGGGCAGCCGCCGTGGAGCCCGGCATGGCTCCGAACTGCCAGTCCGCGGCCAGTCCCTTGCGTGCCAGAACAGCTGTGAACCTCCGCATGAGGGGAGTCATGAGCATTCGCATGTCTTGCTGCCCCAGCGCTATGGGCCTGTACTCGTCCAGGTTGCCCGTGGCTGTGCCCTTGGGCATCAGCCAGATAATGGCCTCGTGCCAGGACTCCGGGACGTCCGCACCCCGCAGGATAGCCCTGTACGCGTGCACCAGGAGCCCCTGCACCGGTTCAGGCAGCTCTGCTATGAGAGCAGCCGTGACCCGGTTGGACCCCGGAGCTTTGTCGTCCGCCACGGCCTGCCTCACGACGTCTTTAAGGTCCTGCATGGTGTAGTCCTGCACCGACCTCCATTCCTCCGGCACCCCTTTGGGAATGTGGGCCCGGACCAGCCGCTCGAAGGCCGGCAGGTTCACTGGCCGCTTGCCGTACAGCGCCTCCCAATACCTCTGGACCTCACCGATGACGTCCGAGGCCTCCAAGAGCACCTTCTCCGACTCGCGGACGCGTACAGACCATAGGCCTGACGGGGCATAGTTCACCACGTTGATGGCCCCCCGTATCCCCGTCCATCGGAGCTGCAGATCCGGTACCCTGCCCCGCCAGTAGTCCTTGATGGACCGGCGCCTGTTGCTCCTGAGGACATCCCGCAGCTCCTCCACGCGTGTCTCCAGCTGGTGGAGCTGAAGGTCCAATGCAGCACGCAGGTCCTCTACCGAGGCGGGGGACACGTCGGGGTCCACTCGCCGGAGGTGCTGTAGCAGGGCAGTCGCTTCCTGGGAGTGGAGTCCGGCCGCCGGCGCATCCCGTTGCCACAGCTGATGGGCGCGCCAGGCCAGGGCCTGCTGATCCGAGAGGACCTGGTCCAACGACGCCTCCGTTTCCGCCTGCCCGTACGGGTACTGCGGGTCCACGCCTGAAGGCATGCGCACTCCCGTGACCCTGGACACGTCATCACGGAAAGCGTAGAGCAGGTCAAAGACCGCTTGCACCTCCGACGTGCCCATGGTGGCAGTGTCCTGGTCCGACGAGAGCCACGCCTGTAGCCGCCGATCCCCGCAGGCCTTCTGCAGTACTGCCGCTGCCGCCTCACGAACCCCCGGGTAGTCCGGGCGTATGGCATGCAGCCTGCCCTGGGCGTGCGAGTAGGCCATCGTGGTGACCCTCTCCTTGCCGGCCACCGCCAGCGGGATGTCCAGGACCACAGGGCCATGATCCGACCCCAGTGACGCAGGAGACCGCCCCGGCGCCAAGTGAGGGCGCTCACGCGCCGCCCATGGGACCAGAGGCGAGTTTAGAAGGAAGGAGTCCAGTCGGTGCCCTGCCCTCGTGGGCCTCCTGTCCTCCTCCCGTTCCGGGCCTGCCCTATGGAAACCACACTGTTCCCACAGGGCTTGGAACCTCCTCGTGGTAGGGTGCCACGGGGACTCCAGCCACACGTTGAAGTCCCCTCCGAGGAGCACGGCCCTGGTGCCTCCCGCGCTCTTGGCCGCCGCGTACATGGCCACGTCAGCCCAGAAGGTCGCCTTAGACGCCCAGGAGTTGCCGCCGCTACCCGGGCCGTGGACGTTGATGACGGTGAGGGTGCCACCCGCGGTCACCACATCGAGGGCCATGGCCTTGCCTGGCACGATGTCCACGATATCTCGAACTTCCTCCGCGGCGAACATGTCCGCCCGAAGGGCAATCAAGAGCCCGCCGCGCACCGCCGCCGCCGACGCCGCCTGGGCATCCACCCCTGGGTACGCATGATACCCGTGGTGACGCCACTTCTTCTCGGAGTGCACCACACCTTGTGGGTCCTGCAGGCCGGTCTCCTGGAATAGGCCCAGGATGGCACCCTCGGCCTTCATGATGCCCGCCGCCACCGCTTCACCGTCGAGCATACCACATATATATATATATATATATATATATATATATATATATATATATATATATATATATATATATATATATATATATATATATATATATATATATATATATATATATATATATATACATATATTACTACACCCCTCTCCCCTTAAATATAGCTAACAAGCAAGCAACAACACGTCTCCGTGCCGTTTTGGCCGTTGTTCCGTCCCAACGCTTCAGATCTTTTCCCCACGTAGCCATCTTGGAGCCTAGGTGGTGGCCTTGCCAAATCCAAGTTTTGAGCCAAAAACTCACCGGTGGCGGCCCGGGGCGGTGGCGCCAAGTCGGGAGGTGCCCTCCCAAATCTGCGCAGTTTTGGGCCAAAAACAGCCATTTTTCGCCCAAAACAGCCCTAGTAAGGGTTCAAAACAGCCAAACGAAGGCCAACGGCTGCTACACTCCACGTGCGGCTTGACTTTCTCGTGACCAAGGGACCTTTGGTGCCCCCTAACTCCACGATATGTCCGAGAAACGGCCCAAAAAGGCGCCAAAAAGCCCCAAAAATTGCGCAAGGTGCACCAACACCCCGAAACCAAGAACGGGCCGTATCTTGGGCTGCGTGGCTCAAAAACGAATTCCGAGGGCACCTAGTCCACCCGCAACCCCCGACTTTTTGTGGTTTCCAACCCTCAGACTCGCCCAACGAGACGCCTAGACCCCCGTACCAGTGGTTACTTGGTGCCGCCGTAGGTCCGGCCAGCCCACGCACAGTGGGGGCCAACGGTGGGTCCACCAGGGTCCCCGGGGCGAAAAAAATGATTTTTTCCAAAGTTGTTCCTAGACCACTTGGGATGCTCAAACAAGTGTTTTTAGGCCGTTTTGAGCCCGTGGTGGCGCGTTTTGGGCCATGGAAAATCCCAAAATGCCTTGAAAATGGGCCGTTTTGGGACCAACAATGCGTCAAAAATGGGTCAAAAACGCGTTTTTCCAAAAATGATCCCGGACCCTTTATGATGCTCAAACAAGTGGTTTTAGCCCATTTTGAGCCCGTGGCGACGCGTTTTGGCTCATGCAAAATCCCAAAATGCCTTGAAAATGGGCCATTTTGGGACCAAAAATGGGTCAAAAATGGATCAAAAATGCGCTTTTCCAAAAGTGATCCCGGACCATTTGGGATGCTCAAACAAGTGTTTTTCGCCCGTTTTGAGCCCGTTTTGACCGAGTTTAGCCCCTTCCACCACATGTATGCACCACCTTGTGCCCTTCTCACGTACCTTAGAGCCGTGTGGTGGAGCCACCTAGAGTTGGGAGAGGGGTGTAGATTGGAGGATATATATATATATATATATATATATATATATATATATATATATATATATATATATATATATATATATATATATATATATATATATATATATATATATATATATATATATATATATATATATATATATATATTACTACACCCCTCTCCCCTTAAATTTAGCTAACAACAACAACAACAAGCAACAACAACAACACGTCGCCCTGCCGTTTTGGCTATTGCTTTGTCCCAACGCTTCGGATCTTTTGCCCATGTAGCCATCTTGGAGCCTAGGTGGTGGCCTTGCCAAATCCAAGTTTTGAGCCAGAAACTCACCGGTGGCGGCCCGGGGCGGTGGCGCCAAGTCGGGAGGTGCCCTCCCAAATCTGCGCAGTTTTGGGCCAAAAACAGCCATTTTTCGCCAAAAACAGCCCTACTAAGGGTTCAAAACAGCAAAACGAAGGCAAACGGCTGCTACACTCCACGTGCGGCTTGACTTTCTCGTGACTAAGGGACCTTTGGTGCCCTCTAACTCCACGATATGTCGGAGAAACCGCCCAAAAAGGCGCCAAAAAGCCCCAAAAACTGTTTAATGTGCACTGGCACCCCGAAACCAAGAACAGGCCGTATCTTGGGCTACGTGGCTCAAAAACGAATTCCGAGGGCACCTAGTCCACCCGCAACCCCCCACTTTTTATGGTTTCCAAGCCTCAGAGACGCCCAACGAGACACGTAGACCCCCGTACCAGTGGTCACTTGGTGCAGCCGGACGGCAGCCCAGCCCACGCACAGTGGGGGCCAACGGTGGGTCCACCAGGGTCCCCAGGGCGAAAAAAATTTTTTTCCAAAGTTGTTCCTAGACCACTTGGGATGCTCAAACAAGTGTTTTTAGGCCGTTTTGAGCCCGTGGTGGCGCGTTTTGGGCCATGGAAAATCCGAAAATGCCTTGAAAATGGGCCGTTTTGGGACCAACAATGCGTCAAAAATGGGTCAAAAACGCGTTTTTCCAAAAATGATCCTGGACCATTTATGATGCTCAAACAAGTGGTTTTAGCCCATTTTGAGCCCGTGGTGACGGGTTTTGGCTCATGGAAAATCCCAAAATGCCTTGAAAATGGGCCATTTTGGGACCAAAAATGGGTCAAAAATGCGTTTTTCCAAAAGTGATCCCGGACCATTTGGGATGCTCAAACAAGTGTTTTTAGCCCGTTTTGAGCCCGTTTTGACCGAGTTTAGCCCCTTCCACCACGTGTATGCACCACTTTGTGCCCTTCGCACGTACCTTAGAGCCGTGTGGTGGAGCCACCTAGAGTTGGGAGAGGGGTGTAGATTGGAGGATATATATACATACATATATATATATACACACACACATATATATATATACATATATATATATATATATATATATGTACGTATGTACGTATGTATATATGTGCCCTTGCCAAATCCAAGTTTTCAGCCAAAAACTCACCGGTGGCGCCCGGGGCCGGGGGGGCCAAGTTAGGAGGTGACATCCCAAAACTGCGCATTTTGTGCCCCAAAACAGCCTTTTTTGGCCCAAAACGGCCCTGAAACTCAGTCAAAATGGGCAAACGGTTCGTACACTCCACGTGCGCCTCGATTGCCTTGTGACGAATAGCCCTTTCTTGCCCTCTAGCTCCACGATATGGCCGAGAAACGGCCCGAAAATGGCCAAAAATGGCCTATATGTGCGTTATTTGTGTCTAACGCAGCCAAAACCAAGAACGGGCCGTATCTTGGGCTACGTGGCTCAAAACCGAAATCCGTGGGCACCTAGTCCACCCGCAACCCCCCACTTTTCGTGGTTTCCAAGCCTCAGAATCGCCCAACGAGACCCCTACACCCCCGTACCAGTGGTCACTTGGTGGAGCTGGAGGGCAGCACAGCCCGCGCACGGTGTGGGCCAACGGTGGGTCCACCGCGGTCCCCGGAACAAAAAAAAAGATTTTTTTCAAAGTTGTTCCTAGACCACTTGGGATGCTCAAACAAGTGTTTTTAGGCCATTTTGAGCCCGTGGTGGCGCGTTATGGGCCATGAAAACTCCCAAAGTGCCTTGAAAAGGGGCCGGTTCAAGACCAAAAATAGGTCCAAATGGGGTCAAAAATGCATTTTTCTGAAAATGATCCTGGACCATTTGGGATGCTCAAAAAAGTGTTTTTAGCCCATTTTGAGCCCGAGATCACGCGTTTTGGCCCATGGAAAATCCCAAAATGCCTTGAAAACGTGCTGTTGTGGGACAGAAAATGGGTCAAAAATGGGTCGAAAACGTGTTTTTTCCAAAAGTGATCATGGAAGATTGGGGGTGCTCAAACACGTGTTTTCAGCCCGTTTTGAGCCCGTGGAGACGCGTTTTGGCCCATGGAGAATGCCAAAATGCCTTGAAAATGGACCGTTTTGGGACCAAAACTGGGTCGATAATGGGTCAAAAACGCATTTTTCCAAAAGTGACCCCGGACCATTTGGGATGCTCAAACAAGTGTTTTTAGCCCATTTTGAGCTCGTGGTGGCGCGCTTGGGCCCATGGAACATCCCAAAGTGCCTTGAAAAGGGGCCGTTTTGGGACCAAAAATGGGTGAAAATTGGGTCAAAAATGTGTCTTTCCAAAAATGATCTTGGACCGTCTGAGGGGCACAAGCAAGTGAAACGAGCCCATTTTGAGCCTATTTTGATGTAGTTTAGCGCCTTCCGACACATGTATGGACCAACTTGTACCCCTCGCACGTACCTGAGAACCGTATGGTACAGCCAACTAGAGTTGGGGAGAGGGGTGTAGATTAGAGGATATATATATATATGTATGTATATATGTGGCAAATACGCAATTCCCCCCCCCCACCCTGGACCCTAGTGTGCGACGTGGGGCAGGACTAGGGACCCCTCCCCCCTATTTTGAGGTTGGGAAACACAAAAAAATGGGTTTCGGGCTCGGATGGGACAGTGGGAGGGCTATATACAGGGTTTTTGGGCTAAAAATAGGGTATGACATCACTGCTGGTTACATCCTGACAAGAGTACTAAAAATAACCACTAAATCCTAAAAATAACCCACACCACCCCTCTTTTCACCAAATGACATAGTAATTCAGCATTTTTAACATTCCCCTGTCCATTTTCATGTCCTATGATACTATTATTGGTGGTATTTGGTGCTAGTATTAGTGGTTTGGACCACAATTGTACCTATGTTTAGTACTCTGGTTGGGATCCTACCAGCAGTGATGTCATACCCTAATTTTAGCCATTTTGTACCTTTATAGGGGCAAATACCCACTAATAACCATCCAATTTACTTCTAAAACATGTTTTTTTGTGTTTCCCGGCCCCAAAATAGGGGGGGGGGGGCTAACCTTGCCCCATAGTGCACCGGTTGGCCCAGGGTGGGGGGGGGGGGAAATTGCGTATTTGCCATATATGTATATATGCATATGCATATATATATGTATATATATATATGTGTGTGTGTATACATACATACATATATATATATATATGTATGTATATATTACTACACCCCTCTCCCCTATTTTTTTCGACTCTTGCAGGTTATTGTGATGGATCCCCCCCGGCGACCAAGTGCCGCGGGGGGTACAGTGAAACCCTGGCCAGGGGGCTGCTGGGGCCTGCCAGGGCCGCGCCCCCCGCGGCATCTGGAATGGCCACCCGCGGCAGCAGCTCTTGAGGGGGCTGCGGCAGCGGCGGGCGGCCGCGGCGTGCTGCCCCCGGGAAGCAGCACGTCACGCGGCGCGACGACTCCGGCAGTTTGTGAGGCGGCCCAAAGGTAACAAATTCGAAGCGGGTAGGCGAGGTGAGTGACATGCACAGTGCTTGCAAATTGTCGTGCATCGTGCTTTGCGTAGTGCGTGTGAACCGCCGGAGGGGGCAGTGGCAGGGTGACTAGAGGGCAAGAGGAGAAACAAACCACAACGAAAAAACAAAACAAAAAGCCCACGGAACGGGCGCGGAAAGGGAGAAGGAGCAGTGGGGACGGGTTGCCTCGCAAAATGCTCTGCACAGTACGTGCACGGCAGAAGGCAGGGCGCCGGGAGGCAGGACCCCGCGCAGCCGGGCACAGGGGCAGAAAGGTGAAGGCTGGAGCAGGGCAGGGTGTGCCTCGTATCGTGTCACGCATAGTGCTTGTGGCGGTGAGCAGGCAGGGGGGGGGGCGGGGCAGCAAGGAAAGTGCTTGGCCGGCGCAGGGAGAGAGAGGCGAGGGGGGCCAGCACAGGGGAGCGGGCGAGGACAAAGAGAGAGGGGGGGTGGCAGGCAAGCGGGGGAGAGAGGGAGCGAGGGGCTAGGGGAGGGGCGGGATGCAGGGAATGATAGGAGGGCTTGCTGTGCTAGGTGTTTGCACATTGCTCTGCCCACACTGCTCCTTTCTGGTGAAGTCTTCAACTCTCTGGTTTTGGCTGACGATTCTCACATTTTCGCGGAGCTGAAGGTGAAGGAGATCAAGAGCGGCTGCTTGGCTATATCTATGTTCGGCTACTACGTGCAGGCCATCGCGACTGGAGAGGGTTTCGCTGAGAACTGGGCCTCCCACGTCGCCAATCCATTCGTCGTGAAAGCTATGACCAGCGCCACTGTTACTCAGTTTGCTTCTTTTTCTGTGGCCGTGTTCGCCACCGCTGTCTGGTATGGCCCTGAGTGCAACCAGTGGTTGGACCCAATTTCTGATGCCTCCACCCCTGACAACCTCACTGGTGAGTACCCTGGTGACTACGGTTGGAACGCCGCCGGTTTGGCTGTTGACCCTACCATCTTCGCCGCATACCGTGAGGCCAAGTTGACCCACGCTCGTTGGGCTATGTTAGGCACTTTGGGCTGCTTGACCCTTGAGTTGTTGGCCAAGTACGCTGGTGAGCAGTTTGATGAGCCTGTGTGGTTCAAGGCTGGTGCTCATATCATCCCTGAGGGCGGTCTGGACTACCTTGCCAGCTCCAACCTGGTGCACGCCCAGTCCATCCTCGCTATCGTGGCCTGCCAGTTTTCTTTTCTTTACTTT
This sequence comes from Eutreptiella sp. 'Long Island Sound 2002', assembly GCA_964036045.1. Taxonomy (NCBI): domain Eukaryota; phylum Euglenozoa; class Euglenophyceae; order Eutreptiales; family Eutreptiaceae; genus Eutreptiella; species Eutreptiella sp. 'Long Island Sound 2002'. The sequence continues at coordinate 34,649,653 of OZ038401.1, read as the reverse complement.
TCTTTTTTTTTCTTTCTTTTTTTTTTCTTTTCTTTTTCCCTGATGGGTTTGAGGCCTACCGTGTGAAGGGTGGTCCTCTGTGCGTGAATTTGCAACTGCTCCACCCTGGTGAAGCGTTCGACCCTCTGGTTTTGGCTGACGGCCCTGACACTTTCGATGAGCTGAAGGTGAACGAAATGAGAACGGCCGTTTGGTTATGTTCTCTGTGTTCGACTACTACATGCAGGCCATCGCGACTAGTGAGGGTCTCGTAGAGAGGTGGGCCTCCTACATCGCCGACCCATTCGCCGAGAAAGGTATGCCTGGCGCCCATGTTACCCAGTTCGCTCCTTCCCCTGTGGCCATATTCTTTGGGACCAAAAGTGGGTCAAAAATGGGTCAAAAACGCGCTTTTCCAAAACTTATCCTGGACCATTTGGGATGCTCGAACAAGTGTTTTTAGCCCATTTTGAGCCCGTGGTGACGTGTTTTGGCCCATCGAAAATCCCAAAATGCGTTGAAAATGGGTCATTTTGGGACCAAAGTTGGTCAAAAATGGGTCAAAAACGCATTTTTCCAAAAGTGATCCTGGACCATGTGGGCTGCTGGGACAAGTGTTTTTAGCCCATTTTGAGCCCATTTGGACGGGTTTTGGCCCATGGAAATCCCAGTATTCCTTGAAAAGGGGCCGTTTTGGGAGCAAAAACGGGTGAAATTGGTCAAAAGCGTGTTTTTCCAAAAGTGATCGTGGACCATTGGGGGTGCACAAACAAGTGTTTTGAGCCCATCTTGAGCCCGTTTTGATCGAGTTTAGTCCCTTCCGCCACGTGTATGCACCAAGTAGTACCCTTGGCACGTACCTTAGAGTGGAGCCGCGTAGAGTATGGGAGAGGGGTGTAGATTAGAGGATATATATATATATATATATATATATATATATATATGATATATATATATATATATATATGATATCTATATATATATATATATATATATGATATATATATATATATATATATATATATATATATATATATATATTTATATATACATATATATATATATATATATATATATATATATATATAATATTTATATATATTACTACACCCCTCTCCCCTTAAATCTAGCTAACAAGCAAGCAACAACAAGCAACAAGCAACAAGCACTTCTCCTCACCGTTTTGGCCATTGCTCCGCCTCATCGCTCCGGGCTCTACTCTACTCTAGCCATCTTGGAGCCTAGGTGGTGCCCTTGCCAAATCCAAGTTTATAGCCAAAAACTCAGCGGTGGCGGCCCGGGGCGGGGGTGCCAAGTCGGGAGGTGCCCTCCCAAATCTGCGCAGCTTTGGGCCAAAAGCAGCCATTTTTCGCCCAAAACAGCCCCAAAACCAGGGCGAAACGCCCAAACGAAGGGATACGGTGAGTACACTGCACGTGCGGCTTGACTTCACCGTGTCAAAGAGCTCTCTAGTGCCCTTCAATTCCACGATATGTCCGAGAAGCGGCCCAAAAAGGCGCCAAAAAGCCCCAAAAACCTGCGCAATGCGCACCAACACCCCGAAACCAAGCAAAGGGCGTATCTTGGGTTACGTGGCTCAAATCCGAACTCCGAGGGCACCTAGTCCACCCGCAAGCCCCGACTTTTTGTGGTTTCCAAGCCTCAGAATCGCCCAACGAGCCACTCAGACCCCCGTACCAGTGGTCACTTGGTGGAGCCGGAGGGCAGCCCGGCCCGCGCACGGTGGGGGCCAACGGTGGGTCCACCAGGGTCCCCGGGGCGAAAAAATCATTTTTTCCAAAGTTGTTCCTAGACCACTTGGGATGTTCAGAGAAGTGTTTTTAGGCCGTTTTGAGCCCGTGGTGGTGCGTTATGGGCCACGGAAAATCCCAAAATGCCTTGAAAATGGGCCGTTTTGGGACCAAAAATGGGTCAAAAATGGGTGAAAAACGCGTTTTCCCAAAAGTGATCCTGGACCATTCGGGATGCTCAAACAAGTGGTTTGGATCCATTTTGAGCCCGTGGCGACGCGTTTTGGCCCACGGAAAATCCCAAATTGCCTTGAAAAGGGGCTGGTTCAACACCAAAAATGGGTCAAAACTGGGTGAAAAACGCAATTTTCTGAAAGTTGTCATGGGCCATTTGGGAGGTCCAGAAAAGTGTTTTTAGCCTGTTTGGAGCCCAAGATCGGGCGTTGTGGACCATGGAGAATCAGAAAATGCCTTGAAAATGGGCCACTATGGGACAAAAACAAGTGAAATTTTGTGTCCCTTTTGGTACCGAGGGATGAGTCATCCTTGCTGTGTTTTGCCATTTGTGTGCTTCGTTCATTGTGCCCTTTGCTCTTAGTGATTGGACTCGGAGTACAGGTGTACTCTTAACGGAGTTACCTTCACATTGACGCCATGTCTAATCATGGGAGCAGGATTTCCAAAAATAGTGTGGAGTGTTTGGTACAAGAGGGACGAGTAGTTCCTTGTCTTTTTTTGCCGTTTGTGTGCGTTATTCTTCCGTGCCCTTTGCTCTTAGTGAGTGGACTTGGAGTACAGGTGTACTCTTAACGGAGTTACCTTCACATTCACGCCATGTATAAGAGGGACGAGTAGTTCCTTGTCGTGTTTTGCCGTTTGTGTGCTTTGTTCTTTCGTGCCTTTTGCTCTTAGTGATTGGACTTGGAGTACAGGTGTACTCTTAACGGAGTTACCTTCACATTCACGCCATGTCTAATCATGGGAGCAAGAGTTGGTACAAGAGGGACGAGTAGTTCTTTGCCGTGTTTTGCCGTTTGTGTGCTTTGTTCTTCTCTGCCCGTTGCTCTTAGTGAGTGGACTTGGAGTGCAGGTGTACTCTTAACGGAGTTACCTTCACATTCACGCCATGTCTAATCAAGAGGCAAGAGTTGCAACAATAGGCTGAAGTGTTTGGTACAAGAGGGACGAGTAGTTCCCTGCTGTGTTTTGCCGTTTGTGTGCTTTGTTGTTCCACGGGTACCAAAAGGTGAGGTTCCGTTTGGGCTGGGGTAAACCTTGGAAGCAAGGGTTACAACTGTTTGTGTAAAGTGATTACCACGAGACTCGCAAGTAATTCCTTCACGTGTTTTGCCAACTGTGCTTCGTTCCTCCAACACTGCCACACGGTTACGGTACATTGCGGTTTGATGGACATACGTACGGACGGGCTCTTTCTAAGCGGATATAAATTCCCATTAGCCTTCCCTTCCACCTTGTGCTCGACTCCCACATAATAAACCCGCGTGTCTTTTAGGAGAGGGGTGTAGATTAGAGGATATATATATATATATATATATAAATATATATATAATAAATGTATAATATATATATATATATATATATACATATATCCTCCAATCTACACCCCTCTCCCAACTCTAGGTGGCTCCACCACACGGCTCTAAGGTACGTGCGAAGGGCACAAAGTGGCCCATACATGTGGTGGAAGGGGCTAAACTCGGTCAAAAACGGGCTAAAAACGGGCTAAAAACACTTGTTTGAGCATCCCAAATGGTCCGGGATCACTTTTGGAAAAACGCATTTTTGACCTATTTTTGACCCATTTTTGGTCCCAAAATGGCCCATTTTCAAGGCATTTTGGGATTTTCCGTGAGCCAAAACCCGTCACCATGGGCTCAAAATGGGCTAAAACCACTTGTTTGAGCATCCCAAATGGTCCAGGATCATTTTTGGAAAAACGCGTTTTTGACCCATTTTTGACCCATTGTTGGTTCCAAAACGGCCCATTTTCAAGGCATTTTGGGATTTTCCATGGCCCAAAACGCGCCACCACGGGCTCAAAACGGCCTAAAAACACTTGTTTGAACATCGCAAGTGGTCTAGGAACAACTTTCGAAAATATCATTTTTTCGCCCCGGGGACACTGATGGACCCACCGTTGGCCCCCACTCAGCGTGGGCTGGCTAGCCCTCCGGCTGCACCAAGTGACCACTGGTACGGGGGTCTACGTGTCTCGTTGGGCTGTTTTGAGGCTTGGAAACCATAAAAAGTGGGGGGTTGCGGGTGGACTAGGTGCCCTCGGAATTCGGTTTGGAGCCACGTAGTCCAAGATACGGCCCGTTCTTGGTTTCGGGGTGCTGGTGCACGTTGCGCACTTTTTGGGCCGTTTCTCGGACATATCGTGGAGTTAGAGGGCACCAAAGGTCCCTTGGACACGAGAAAGGCAAGCCGCACGTGGAGTGTAGCAGCCGTTTGCCTTCGTTTGGCTGTTTTGAACCACTACTAGGTCTGTTTTGGGCGAAAAATGGCTGTTTGTGGCCCAAAACTGCGCAGATTTGGGAGGGCACCTCCCGACTTGGCGCCACCGCCCCGGGCCGCCACCGGTGAGTTTGTGGCTCAACACTTGGATTTGGCAAGGCCACCACCTAGGCTCTAGGATGGCTAAAGTAGAGTCAAGCTCGAGGCGATGGGAAGGTGCAGTGGGCAAAACAGAATGGTGACGTGTTGTTGTTGCTTGTTGCTTGTTAGCTAAATTTAAGGGGAGAGGGGTGTAGTAATATATATATATATATATATATATATATATATATAGGTACCCCCCCTATTTTGAGGGTGCCCGATTCATTTCTGAAGTTTTCAGCTCATGGTTTGACGATATGTTTGAGAAAATCTGGATTTTGTTGAGATTTTGGCCATTTTCGGCTGCTAGTGCCAGGCTGGTGACAGGGGCCAAAATTGCAATATCCGCGTCACCGGCACCGCTTTTCTAGGTTTTTGGTGGGTTAGGCACCCCCCGTTTTGGGGGTGGGGAATCCATTTTTGAAGGTTTCGGGGTGTGGTCTGATGGTATGTTGCGGCTATTCCCGCCTTTTTTCTCTTTGTTGCATGTTCTTGGTGCCTGGAGATTGACAAATCCAAACGCGACACAACCCGTGACCATCCCGGCCCACTTTCTCAAACATGTCGTCCCCTACCCCACCCCAACCCATACATCTCTGAAATACCCTTTCCAAGACTGTTCAGAAAAGGTACAATACACCCCCCTTCTGGAACACCATGCTCCGTAAAATCAACCGACACTTTACGGCACGCCAAAACAGGGCAGCAGAACCCTGTGTAGACTTGCTGAAAACCCCCGAACCTTTGACAGTCCCGGCGGAATTTCTGAAAAATATGGTCCCCTACACCCTCCACCCATATATCTCCGAAATGCCCTTTTCGGTGGCTTTCCGAAAAAGTACAACATACCCCTACCAACGGAACACCATATTCCGAGAAATCAGCTGACAATGCAAAAACCCCAGTTAGTGGATGGTTTAACCCCCCCCCCCCCCGTGAAAACGCCCATATATATATGTAAGGAGCGTGCCGATAGGGGGTGGCCTAAGGCGAGGTGGGCACTGCGGCACTCTGGACGGATGTCCTCAAGTGCCTGGACGACTATCCAGGGTGGCCTGAAGAGCGTCCGAGTGGAAGGGGTACGGTGCCCTGGAGCGCCGTCTGCGGCCCTGCCCCTGATGCTGTGGTGGGCGGCTCTGGAGGGCGACTCACGGATACTCTGGTTGTGGCATCACGGAGGAAATGGTGACGGAGTGGTGGGTGCCGGGGGTGCAGGTTGATGGGGAGGGGAATTGTGGGTGCACCAGCTGCCATCCCTACGCTGGACGCAGCGGAGGGAGTGGCGCCAGAGAAGCAGTGCCTACGCGGCCTGATTGTGCGGTACTGGCAGGCGGCGTATGACGGCCAACGCGATGTGACAGGTCGTGCCGGCCTGATGGTGAGCCGTACTGCCCCCGTGCATGAGGGTCGGACAGGGATGCTTCACCCGCCTGCCCCGGGTCGCCGCATACAACAGTGAGGTGTCATGGGTCGTCCCGACCAGGGTAATAAGGCCCAAACCCCTGTAGGGTATTCCCATGGCACCGGGGTCTCTACTGGCGGCCCGGCTACGGCAGTGTTGGGAGTGGTTGCTCGGGATACACCGGGGGTGCACGGAGTTGTTTGGGGGTTACAGCGCTGCGGCGCCCCCTGGGAGTGTTACACGGGGTTGCGGGGTCAGCCTGCAGGCCCCAGGAGCGGCGACGGGGCGAAGATGTGTGCGTGGAAGGTTATGACGGTGGGATCATCAGGGGGACAGTATGGCGGGCGTCGTGGAGACGGCATGGCAGCCTGGAGGGAGCGCTCACAGGGGGCACGTGGAGTTCCAGGTGGCGGAGTACTGGAGTCTTGGGGGTCAACGCGGCGGTACTGGGATCCGTACGGCGGGGGTACGCGGCGGTACTGGGGAGCCGTGCAGTGGGGGAGCAGCGGGGAAGCATGGCGGTACTGGGGTGTCCCCCTGACCCCTCTAACAACTCAAGGGGAGCGCGGGGGCATCCCCTGGCCCCGTTAACAAACTAGAGGGACCGTGCCTGCGGGCATGTACATAGTCTAACCTCTGACCTTGGCCTTGTGGTAGCAGTGGTGAGTGTCGTGGCGGCTAGCAGGTGGCGTCGGCATGGCAACGGCGGTACTGCGCGGCGTCGTAGTGAAGAGTATGCAGTCGCCTCACCACTGTAACGACTTACCCCTGGGGGGCACCAGTCCGGTCGGCTAGAGGCGAGGAGGGCAGGGGAGCGGCGTGCTGAGTGGTCCGGGGGGTGACGCGCGGGCCAATGCTATAAGTAGGCTCGCCACGTCGTCGGTGGGGGCCGAACCTGCGGCCTGGCCGCTGCTGTGGCGGAAGAGGCGCAACCACGGAAGCTGGCCAAACAGTGCAGGTAAGGGTCAAGGGTAGGCGCCAGGGCATTGTATGTGGGCCAGATGAGGTGCACCTGGTAACCACGGCCCGGGGCGAGCCTCTGGTGGGTACCCCTACAGGGGGTCGATAACCAAGCTACGGCACCCACCAGCCCGAATCCCAGCCAGCGATATTCACGGGTTGCGCCACTCCCGTCGCAAAGCGGCCGGCGTCCCCCCCTGTAGACCCTCAAGATATATTATATGTGGGCAAGTGAATGCCTCGACGCAGACTGGGCGCTGGCCCCTGACATGGGATGCCAGCATGGTATATATCTGGGGTGTGGGGGCAGCACGGGACCACGGGGACGTGGAGTTGGTAACGTGTTTCTGTACTATACTAGGGGGCTGGTGCGGTGGGAAGATGGCGTACAATGTGGAGACATGGGGGCGATGACAGCTGAGGGCCAGGCTAGGCTGGAGCCTCCCAGAAATCCTGGCTGTGCACATACAGGCTAGTGCGTGCTGGCAGAGGGATACGTGGAGTCAGGGGTGGTGGGCAGTTTCGAGGACGCGGAAGACAGTGGATTACGTGGGGTCATGGGTGTTGGGTGTCTCCACAGTGGCGGGGCAACATGAACGATGGAGGGTCAGTTCTCGCTTCGCCGCATGCGTGCTGCTTTGTTCCTTGGTTGCTGCATTGCAACGGACAGAGGTGCCATTGCTTTCTGCTTGTTGCGATGCTGCTGCGCTGCTTTGCCTTGCCCCCGTACCCCCGGCGAACAAACGGGCCAGCGTCCGTCGCCGTTGCTAATGCTAACGCTTTGCAGTTGCCACTGCCCCCAAAGCCTGGTTGCCCGGTATCCCCGGTCCTCTGGGTCCTCCGTCATGCTGTGGGCCACCTCAGGCAGCCCTGGGACCCACGGGATCGAGCGAGGCAGGAACCACCTGTCGGCGCGAGATGCCCGGTAACTCCAGTAGACGGCATGATAAGTGGTTTATGACTATGACTATGACTATATATATATATATATATATATATATATGTGTGTGTGTGTGTGTGTGTGTGTGTGTGTGTGTGTGTGTGTGTGTGTGTATTACTACACCCCTCTCCCCTTAAATTTAGCTAACAACAAGCAACAACGAGCAACAACAAGCACGTCTCCATGCCGTTTTCGCCATTGCTCTGTCCTAACGCTTCGGATCTTTTGCCCATGTAGCCATCTTGGAGCCTAGGTGGTGCCCTTGCCAAATCCAAGTTTTGAGCCAGAAACTCACCAGTGGCGGCCCGGGGCGTGGGCGCCAAGTTGGGAGGTGCCCTCCCAAATCTGCGCACTTTTGGGCCAAAAACAACCATTTTTCGCCCAAAATAGCCCCCAAACCCGGGCAAAACGCCCAAACGAAGGGAAACGGTGGCTACACTCCACGTGCGGCTTGACTTTGCAGTGTCAAAGAGCCCTCTAGTGCCCTTCAACTCCACAACATGTCCGAGAAACGGCCCAAAAAGGCGCCAAAAAGCCCCAAAATCTACGCAATGTGCACCAACACCCCAAAACCAAGCACGGGCCGTATCTTGGGCTACGTGGCTCGAAATCCCATTCCGAGGGCACCCAATCCACCCGCAACCGCCCACTTTTTGTGGTCTCCAAGCCTCAAGATTTCCCAACGAGACGCCTAGACCCCCGTACCTGTGGTCACTTGGTGCAAACCGGAGGGCAGCCCGGCCCGCGCATGGGAGGGCCATCCACCAGGGTCCCCAGGGCGAGAAAAATGACTTTTTCCAAAGTTGTTCCTAGACCACTTGGGATGCTCAAACACGTGTTTTTAGGCCGTTTTGAGCCCGTGGTGGCGTGTTTTGGCCCACGGAAAATCCCAAAATGTCTTGAAAATGGGCCGTTTAGGAACCAAAAATGGGTCAAAAATGGGTCAAAAATGTGTTTTTCCAAAAGAGGTCCTGGACCACTTGGGATGCTCAAAAAAAAGGTTTTGGCCCATTTTGAGCCCCTTTAGAGCCACTTTGGCCCCATTATGAGTGGAAGTTGCACTGAATAATAAGGATCTTTGACCATGGGGATAGAGACAAAGGAGTTGCGATACGGAAGTGGCCCGGTCCACATCAACGCTCTTTGTAGTTTTTTTTTCCAAAAGTGATGTTGGACCATTTGGGATGCTCAAACAAGTGAAATGAGCCCATTTTTTGACCGAGTTTAGCCCCTTCAGCCACATGTATGCACCAAGTTGTACCCTTTGCACGTACCTTAGAGCCCTATGGCGGAGCCACGTAGAGTTGGGGAGAGGGGTGTAGATTAGAGGATATATATATATGGCATAAGGCGTCAAGCCCCCCCCCCCCTACGGACCTATGGGCCGGGGTTGGGTGGGGACCCAGGACCCCCCCCCCCTATTTTTGGGTCGAGAAACTCAAAAAAAGATGAATTAGCTTGATCCGAGACAGTGGCAGGGCACAATTTTGGGATTTAGATACCGAAAATAGGGTCCTAACAAGTGCACTAAAAATAGCAAAATATGCAAGGTTGGCTCAAAAATTCGTACAGTGAGGTGTAGGTGCCCCGTCCCCTGCCCCTACTGGGGCAAAAGGGTGATGAATGGATCCAATGGAAGGCAATGACGGCAATAGGCTGGGGGTTTGGTGGGTTTTGTGCGGTGAATAGGGCTATTTTTAGGATTTTGGGGCTATTTTTGGGGATGATGTCACTCGGTAAGAAATACCTATTTTTAGCAACTTTGAAGGGTCATAGCGGCCCACCACCGTCTCCAATCACTCTAATTCCTCTTTTTTTTTAATTTCTCGACCCAAAAATAGGAAGGGGAGGTCCTAGGTCCCAACCAAAGTCCGGCGGGTGGGGCCGGGTGGGGGGGGGGCCTTGACGCCTTATGCCATATATATATATGTGTGTGTGTGTGTGTGTGTGTGTGTGTGTGTGTGTGTGGCATAGACGACTTACTGGCCCGCACTTGAATTTTGCCGCACATTGGGGCCCAACCCCCCATGAAGGTACCCCCCCCCGTAGAGTTGGGGACAGGGGTGTAGATTGGAGGATATATATATATATATATATATATATATATATATATATATATATATATATATATATATATATATATATATATATATATATATATATATATATATATATATATATATATATATATATATATATATATATATATTGGGCGTTTTCACGGGG
>OZ038401.1:34446909-34636909 GCA_964036045.1 Eutreptiella sp. 'Long Island Sound 2002' | reverse complement strand
AACAACTTTGGAAAAAATCTTTTTTTTCGCCCTGGGGACCCTGGTGGACCCACCGTTGGCCCACGCTGTGCGAGGGCTGGGCTACCCTCCTGCTGCTCCAAGTGACCAATGGTACAGGGGTCTAGGTGTCTCGTGGGGCGATTCTGAGGCTTGGAAACCACAAAGAGTGGGGGGTTGCGGGTGGGCTGGGTGCCCTCGGAATCGGATTTTGAAACACATAGCCCAAGATACGGCCCGTGCTTGGTTTCGGGGTGTTGGTGCAAATTGCGCAGATTTTGGGGCTTTTTGCGGCGTATTTGGGCGGTTTCTCGGACATATCGTGGAGTTGAAGAGCACTAGAGTGCTCTTTGACACGGGGAAATGACACTGCACGTGTGGTGTAGCCATCGGTTCCCTTCGTTTGGGCGTTTCGCCCGGGTTTTGGGGCTATTTTGGGCCAAAAATGGCTGTTTTTGGCCCCAAGGCTGTACAGTTTTGGGAGGGCACCTCCCAACTTGGCGCCCACGCCCCGGGGCGCCACCGGTGAGTTTCTGGCTCAAAACTTGGATTTGGCAAAGGCACCACCTGGTCTCCAAGATGGCTACATGGGCAAAAGATACGAAGCGTTGGGACGGAGCAATGGCCAAAACGGCATGCAGACTGTCTTGTTGGTGCTTGTTGTTTGTTGTTGTTGTTGTCGTTAGCTAGATTTAAGGGGAGAGGGGTGTGATAATATATTACTACACCCCTCTCCCCTTAAATCTAGCTAACAAGCAAGCAACAAGCAACAAGCAAGCAAGCAAGCAACAAGCAAGCACTTCTCCTTTCCGTTTTGGCCATTGCTCGGCCTCATCGCTCCAGGCTCTACTCTACTCTAGCCATCCTAGAGCCTAGGTGGTGGCCTTGCCAAATCCAAGTTTTGAGCCAAAAACTCACCGGTGGCGCCCCGGGGCGGGGGGGCCAAGTCAGGAGGTGCCCTCCCAAAACTGCGCATTTTCTGCCCCAAAACAGCTTTTTTGGGCCCGAAACGGCCCTGAAACTCAGTCAAAACGGGCAAACAAAGGCAAACAGCTGCAACATCGCACGTGCGCCTCGATTGCCCCGTGAACAAGAGCCCTTTCTTACCCTCTAGCTCCACGATATGTCCGAGAAACGGCCCAGAAATGGCCAAAAATGTGTGTTATTTGTGTCCAACACGGCCAAAACCAAGAACGGGCCGTATCTTGGGCTACGTGGCTCAAAACCAAGTTCCGAGGGCACCTATTCCACCCGCAACCCCCCACTTTTTGTGGTTTCCAGGCCTCGGAATCGCCCAACGAGACCCCTACACCCCCGTACCAGTGGTCACTTCGTGTAGCCGGAGGGCAGCACAGCCTGCGCACAGTTGGGGCCAACGGTGCGTCCACCAGGGTCCCCGGGGCGAAAAAAATATTTTTTCCAAATTTGTTCCTAGACCACTTGGGATGCTCAAACATGTGATTTTAGCCCGTTTTGAGCTCGTGGTGACGCGTTTGGGGCCATGAAAAATCCCAAAATGCCTTGAAAATGGGCCGTTTTGGGACCAAAAGTGGGTCAAAAATGGGTCAAAAACGTGTTTTTCCAAAAGTGATCATGGACCATTTGGGATGCTCAAGCAGGTGTTTTTAGCCCATTTTGAGCACGTGGAAGGGCGTTTTGGCCCCTGGCAAATCCAAAATGCCTTGAAAAGGGGCCGTTTAAATTGCTTTTCCCCCCATGGGCTTGGCACTTGCTGCTTCGCCCCACCAAACCCCATGCACCTCCTTCCACCTCCCCTCACTGCCATCCACGCAGCAGACGAGACAACAGTGCACAGTCGTGGACATTGCTGAACCCAGAAACGTAGTGTCGCGTGACCATTGTGCTGCTTTGCCGGCGACACCATCCGTCACCACCACCACCAAGGAACACAAAACACGACGGCACACCACAAAACAAACAAACACTAGGCGAGTGTTCACAAGGTGCCCTCCTCCCACCCCCTTGCCCAATTTAAACTCAAGTTTACTGCATAAACTTTAGTTTTGGGACCAAAAAGGGGTCAAAAATGGGTCAAAAACACGTTTTTCCAGAGGTGATCGTGGACCATTTGGGATGCTCAAACAAGTGTTTTAAGCCCATTTTGAGCCCAATTTAACGCAGTTTAGCTTCCTCCCCCACATGTATGCACCAATTTGTACCCTTCGCGCGTACCTTAGAGCTGTATGGTGGAGCCACCTAGAGTTGGGGAGAGGGGTGTAGATTAGAGGATTAGAGGATTAGAGGTGTTCCGTTGGTAGGAATATGTTATACCTTTTCGGAAAGCCACCGAAAAGGGCTTTTCGGAGATGTATGGGTTGGGGGGGGGGGACCATATTTTTGAGAATTTTGGCCGTTACTGTGGACGATTTGGGTTTTTTGCCCTGTTCTGGTCTGGTGGCAGATTGGCTGCACAGCATTGTAGGCGTGTCGGCTGCAATGCTTTGGTGGGTCAATTGGTGTCAATTTTTTGGGGGTTTTATGGGTTTTTCATGCACACATGGGGCAAATGCATCAATGTGAGGGCACCAACACTCTTGTTGAACCATTTTACTTGGCCTTCACGGCCACTTCCTCCCACTTGCCGCTCCACGAGGCATGGGGGCAGTTTTTCGATTCGTCGTTGAGGCAAGCTGAGCAAAAGCATGGGAATTTGCGGCGAAGCAAGAGGCCCGGCTTGCCACAAGATTTATAATCATAATACAGGGGGGGGGGGAAAGTGCAAATGAACTATCCCAAAAATGCAGTGCAAAAAAATGCAAAAAAGTGCAAATATGTGCAGAAAAGTGCAAAAAAATGCAACCATAAAAATGCAATGACAAGGCATCACAATACACAACAGTGCACTACACAATGCGCTCCAAACGTAACATTATAACTAGTGATGTGGTTCTGAGGACACCTTTGCTCTCCGGGGCTCCGTACCTATAAATACGGATACTGTGGAGGAGGATAGTGCTCTTGGTTTCGGCATTACGCCACTTCGAACCTACCTTCCAGGTTCATTTTCCTCTTCCTCATCATTTGTATGTACCTGCGCACCAGCTTCTGGCTGCGTCACAAACATCAAAAGACCGAAAACAACTCTGACAGGGCAGTGGAAACAAGTGCAAAAAAATGCAAAAAAGTGCAAAAAGTGCAAAAAATGGCTCAAAGTGAAAAGTGCAAAAAAATGCAAAAAAGTGCATTTGCACTTTCCCCCCCCCTGCATAATATTGGGTTGTGCCCATCACTGTGGCACCCCTTGGCAAGGTTTTACCCTTGTCTTCCTCAAGGAGGGTGAAGCGGTACTGAGTGAAATTGGCAAACTTGCCACACGCAGGTCGCGATTTGGTGCGTTGCTGCAGGCGCCGCACCGCCTCCATTGGGCTCATAATCTTGGAGGAGGCGGTGCATTCTCGGTAAAGGAGGCGCTGGCCAGCCCCCAAACAGTCCACAACCGCCTTACCATGGTATTCAACCTGAAAAATCCACTCTCCTTGAATGCCGTACCACGCTTCATGTTGTGAGAGCTCAAGGAAGAGAGTTGCGTTGCTGAATTCCTGTCGTGCCCTATCTGAAAAATACAAAGCACGGGTGACCCCAGTTCAGCTTTTCATCCACAAAACTGTGGATCCACAACCAACCAAGACACAACAGTGCACTTTTGTGTGGTCCCTTGTCCGATGAACACTGCTACGTCACACTGGGGCTGGATCTGCTCCACCACATGACACCGTGTTGCAACTAGGAGCAGGAGAAGCTTTTCTTTGTGGTACTCATCCTCTGAAATTTGTGCGCGTGTGTGCATTTCAAAGCGCTCAGGGTAATCCACGCTGGACACACACCAACCCTGGGGCTGGACAGTGGCCAAATGTTGCTCCTGCAACTGCACCCAATTCTATCCAAAATGATGTCTCAGAAAATCGGGCAGCTCTTCATTCATTTTTGGGGGGGCAACCTTTCAAACTGACTTCTTTCGTCTTCTTTCCTCTTTTCGGGGAGTTCGGGTCTCGGTTGGGTGCAGCTGCACATGCGGCCAGAAAACGTAGTGCAGTCCAGCCCCCTGAGGTGTGGTGTGCTCAATTCATCCCCACAGCGGCCTTGAGATTATCCCCCGAAGTATTTTCATGTTTTTGAGGATCCGGACCAAAAAGCATGTCCCTGGCCCTATCCATCACCAATTGCGCGTAGGCGCCATTTTCTTGAGAAACCCCAATGACGATGCTCACGATGGCCCGGGCAGCTCTGAGAATGGGTTGTGGTCCCGCACTTTGGTCCGGAACCACGGTCATGGTTTCACGAAACATGAGAATCGCCGCATCCTTTTCCTCCCTCGTATAGAGGAAAGCAAGATGTTGAACATCCACGCGGCCTCTCTTTTGGGGGGTGCTTGAATAACTCGAGAACGATGGCACCGGACTGAATTGGGAGGGCGATGCGGAGCGGGCGCGCTTTGGGGTGGCAGGGGTGCCCTGTGACATGACTGCATCAAAAAAACTGTGGATAGGGGACACAAGAATTCTGCAAAATGCATGTCCCCTCCATCTCAAGGCACCCTCCAACCCTCAAAAATGAATTCCCCAACCGCAAAAAAGGGGGGGGGCTGCCACCCGACAAACCGCAACGCCAAAAACAGCCCCGCAAACCCTTGAACACCAAAAATGACGTGTCAATCACCAGGCACCGAGAGCATTCGATGAGCACAAAAAAACGAAAATGGCCGCAACATACCATCAAACCACACCCCAAAACTCTCAAAAATGGATTCCCCACCCCAAAATAGGGGGGGGGGGGGGGGCTAATCCACCAAAAACCTAGAAAAAGCGGTGCCAGTGACGTGGATATTGCAATTTTGGCCCCTGTCACCAGCCTGGCAGCAGCAGCCGAAAATGGCCAAAATTTCAACAAAATCCAGATTTTCTCAAACATATTGTCAAACCATGAGCAGAAAACTTCAGCAATGAATCGGGCACCCTCAAAAAAGGGGGGGGGGTGCCCTCAACACCCCATAATTCACGAAAAATCCAAACGCCAAAAATTAGTGGATGGATTTAGGCGGGTATAACCCCCCCCCCCCCCCGTAAAACGCCCACATACATTACTACACCACTCTCCCCTTAAATTTAGCTAACAAGCAACACACACACACACACACACATATATATATATATATATATATATATGGGCGTGTATATATGTTACTACACCCCTCTCCCCTTAAATTTAGCTAACAACAAGCAACAACAAGCAACAACAACAACAACACGTCTCCTTGCCGTTTTGGGCATTGCTCCGTCCCAACGCTTCGGATCATTTGCCCATGTAGCCATCTTGGAGCCTAGGTGGTGCCCTTGCCAAATCCAAGTTTTGAGCCAAAAACTCACCGGTGGCGGCCCGGGGCGGTGGCGCCAAGTCGGGAGGTGCCCTCCCAAATCTGCGCTGTTTTGGGCCAAAAACAGCCATTTTTCGCCCAAGACAGCCCTAGTAAGGGTTCAAAACAGCCAAACGAAGGCAAACGGCTGCTACACTGCACGTGCGGATTGACTTTCTTGCGACCAAGGGACCTTTGGTGCCCTCTAACTCCACGATATGTCCGAGAAACGGCCCAAAAAGGCGCCAAAAAGCCCCAAAAACTGCGCAATGTGCACCAGCACCCCGAAACCAAGAACGGGCCGTATCTTGGGCTACGTGGCTCAAAAACGAATTCCGAGGGCACCTAGTCCACCCGCAACCCCCCACTTTTTATGGTTTCCAAGCCTCAAAATCGCCCAACGAGACACGTAGACCCCCGTACCAGTGGTCAGTTCCTGCAGCCGGAGGGCCGGCCAGCCCACACACAGTGGGGGCCAACGGTGGGTCCACCAGGGTCCCCGGGGCGAAAAAAATGATTTTTTCCAAAGTTGTTCCTAGACCACTTGGGATGCTCAAACAAGTGTTTTTAGGCCGTTTTGAGCCCGTGGTGGCGCGTTTTGGGCCATGGAAAATCCCAAAATGCCTTGAAAATGGGCCATTTTGGGACCAAAAATGGGTCAAAAATGGGTCAAAAACGCGTTTTTCCAAAAATGATCCCGGAACATTTGGGATGCTCAAACAAGTGTTTTTAGCCCATTTTCAGCCCGTTTTGACCGAGTTTAGCCCCTTCCACCACATGTATGCACCACTTTGTGCCCTTCGCACGCACCTTAGAGCCGTGTGGTGGAGCCACCTAGAGTTGGGAGAGGGGTGTAGATTGGAGGATATATATATATATATATATATATATATATATATATATATTACTACAACCCTCTCCCCTTAAATCTAGCCAACAAACAACAAGCAAGCAAGCAAGCAACAAGCAAGCAACAAGCACTTCTCCTTTCCGTTTTGGCCTCATCGCTCCGGCCCAGCTATGGCAAAATTCATATGGGTCCTTGTTGTGCGGGGACTTTGTGCATGCAGTGCAAATGGAGGGGGCAGGTGTTGGACTTTCATGGGGAGGGATAGGACGTGAACGAGTAATCATTTTGGGAATGACCGAACTACTTACGGCAGGCATGAGGAAATGTTACCCCTGAGAAGCCTAGTCCCATGCCTCCGCCCCCCCCCCCCCCTAAGCCCCAGTTCTGATGTTTCAAGGATGGCAACTGTGCAACGACATTGGGGGGCGTGCCACTGTGTGAAAGGCGCAGATGATGCTGACATGGCCTGGGATCTGATTGTTGGGTAAGATTTCATGGGTATCCTGCCCCCAAGGTGGAGTGTAACCCTCTATTCAGTGGATACGCCAGAACATTCTGCAACCCCCCGCCCTCCATAATTTTTGCGAGATTCCTTGCGGCGGGGTACAGGTAAGACTGGTCCTCCAAAGACCCCACTGCAGCCATGTGTTCCTGACTTCATCCCAAGAAAGGCCATGGCTAACCCTTTTCATGACGTTGTGCACTGGGTGTGGTTGGATCCAGTGGTGTCAAGTATTCAGGGCCGCGCACGCTGTCTGTTGCTGCTGCTGTGTGCACTCTGCAGCGGCTGTTTGAGACCATCTTGCCAACTTACCCCCACATTCTCCCTCCCAGAAATTTGCAAACCAGCCAACCCTTGCAGCCAGCCCTGCAGTAGAATCTGCCCCAGAAATTCATCATGTGCAGGGTGCTAAGACCATCCCCTGCAACAATGCCCTCTCTGGGGTGGCTAGTGCATGGTGGGCACACGCACTTGCACTGAAGGTGGCATCCTTGGTTGGCGAAGTTGGCGAAGCAGGGGCCTGTGCTGCTTGCGATTGGGTCAAGACCATTTGCTTGTACTCGCCTTCCAAACTGCAGCAAGAGAATGCATTGGTAAAATGGACCAAAATATGGCAGGACAAGAGCCGCAGGGGTGATTCTGTGTGGTGTAACCAGTGTTGCATTGTGCTGCTTTGCTGGGCCATTCCTCACGTCGAACTCATGTGTTCGAGCAGAATATTAGCCCTTATGATGAGGCATATTGTGGCATGACCGTTGTCAGGGCAGAAACAGAATGACACGAGTTGACACAAGCGCGTGACTCTACCACCAACGAAACATAGTATTCTGGACGGCATACACCACTGCTAACCCAAGTGCCAGGACAGATGAATTGGGGTTGTACATGTGTGTCTGTGTCTGTGTGTGTGTGCGTGCGTAAGTGTGTGTGTGTGTGTGTGCGCGTGTAGGCTCTGTACTTTCCAACAGGGTTGATGGCTATTTATGTCCTGGCCGCTCTTGCGACGGGAGGGTTAGGGGTTAGCGGGTTAGAGCCTGCCTGAAGCCTGCCCTATCCCACCCCCGGCCCCCCGGTATGTCGCGGCGCGGCGGAAGGACGCCTTCCTGTGGCTATGTGCCCTCCTCGGAGGCCCTCCCGTGGCCCTTATCGGGGCCCCGAGTGCCGCCGCGGGGCGACGCCGCCGTCCCCTGCCCTGCTGGGCCTCCCCCCTCCCCCCCGGTCACGGGGGCTGGCATAATCGCCGACCCTCCGGAGGTCAACACGCCTGCTCGCTGCTGTAGCCCCCCCCCTGCACCGGCAGGCACCGTTGTCCTCCCCCCAACACCCTGGGGTGCCCCTCGTGATGGCGGCTGCAGCAATGCCGCACCCCCCTGTGCCCCTTGCATGACTTGCATGCCGGGGCCCTGTGCTCATCGCACAGGGTCTGCATGGGGCGCCGCGGCTGCCCCACCCTTTTTCCCCCTGCCCGCTGCGCCCTCTTCTGCCCCTGAAGAAGAGTCCGCTACCCCTGGGGGGCGGCCTGTGCCCACCCCGGGGGCCGGGACCCCCGCCCGGGCCACCGTCAGCTGGCGGGAAATGTTCCCAAAAATGTCCGCCAGCCCCTGGGAGGAGGAGGGGGGGGAGGTAAAGGGGGGGGAGGGGGACGTGCGCCCCCTCCCCCCATATTGCGGCCGCCCTGGCTACCTGCCGGCGCCTGTGGCACCTGCGGCCGCCCCCCTGCTGCCCCCCCCTGCCCTGGCGCTCTCCCCGGGGGGAGTGAGGGGGGGGGGAGCGGCAAGGGCCGCCGGAGCTCCCCCCGCCCATCCAACATACCCGAGTCGCTCAGGCTGTGTGCCCCCCCCATCGAGACGCGAGGGGGGGGGTCGGAAGGTTCCCCCGGGTGGCGCGCGCACACGCGCGACGCCGGGTGCGCTCGTCGCGTCGCGTCGCTCGCTCCGATGATGAGGACCGCGAGCGGGGGCGCTTGCGGCCGCGCGGCGGATCCCGCACGGGCTGTGAAGTCACCGCCGGCCCGGTCCCGGCGGGCGGTGCGGGCTGCAGCCACGCCCGCAACGCTCGCGCCGCCACGCGCGCTTGCGCCGCATCCATGCGGTGCCCTTCGTGCGCCCGCCGGCAGCAGTGCTCCGCTCCGCGCTGCGCGCAGGCGGCACAAGGCGGGGCCCGGTGCCTCGCGCACAGGGCCACCTGCGGCGGCGCCGCCGCGCGCCCCGCGCTCCCGTCGCCCGCCCCGTGCCGGTCGCGCTGCACCGGCCGGCGCGGCAATCGCTGAAATGGCCGCAGTGGCTGCCGCCCTGGTCCCGCCGGCGGGAGGTAATCCAGCAAGAACATATCCTGCCTTCCCCTTCCCGGCCACGCCAAGCGCCGCGTCCATAGCTCGCGGCAATGCGCCTCCAGCTGCCTCATTTGAAACAGCATGGCTGCCGGGCAGGCAAACAGCGGGCGCGCCGACCGCCCCACACACCTGAAGCCCCCCAGCGGCAGGAGAGACTTCGCCATCCACACCTCCTTGCCCTGCAGGAGGTCCCCTGCCTGCAGATGCGGCTCAGGTGCGGCTCGCCATCACCCTCGATCCTCAGCTCCTGCTGGGCCAGGGGGAGAAGAGGAGAGCGCGGGGCTGGACCCGGGCCACGGTCCAGAATTTTCTGCGCGGGTTTGTTGCCCCCTGCGACCCCTCCTCCTACCCGATGCAGGAGGCGGGGGACGCGCAGGGGAAGCGCTGCGAGGCGTCCGTGGTGCTCCCCCTCGTGCAGGCCCAGGCCGTAATCAGGGCCAGTGGCAAGCACAAAGGGATCACTTGCAGGCCCTGGATGCAAGGGGGGGATTCGCCGGTGCCGGGGGGCATGCTCTGGGTGCGCCTTCCAGCCTCAGCCAGGGCCCCCCTACCCGATCTTTGGGCCAAGCTGTCTTCAGACCCCCAGATCTGCGGCCAGTTCGGGGGGCTAATCCAGGGGGATCAAGAGGGGAGAGTGGGGATCCGTTTTTTCGGGGCACAACAGGTACCTCAGGGTGTGGCGCAGGCAGTGGGGGACCTCCTGGGGGCGCAGATAGCCCCGCGAAAGGTGGTGGTGCGGGTGGGGGGCTACCCCATCCACTATGGGCTGCCCGAGGATGGCTGGGCGGCTTTTCGGCAAGAGCTTCCGAAGGTATTCGGGGGGGACGCGGGGGACGTTCGCATAGTCCGGTGCGAGCACCTCCCGCACTCGGGGTTTGCTCGCCCTGGGACCTCACACTGACAGGGGTCCCAGAGGGCTGGCCAGGGGTCTGGATACCCTCATCAGACTCCCGGGGCCGCGATCGGGTGTGGGAGGTCAGGGGGGTGCAGCGCCCCCCCAAGCGAGTCCAACGCCTCGGAAAGTTCCACAGGGTGCAGGGTCCCCCTCCCCCCTCGGAGGCGTCGGGACAGGAGGGGGGTGACGGAGGAGATGCCGCTGCGGCGGGGGCAGCGCCTATGGTGGGAGTCGACGACGCTGCCCTCGCGCAGCGCACAGACCTCCTGTTTGTGCTTGTGCCCCGCTTGGGGGGGGGGGGGTGAACACCGCGGGCCTGGACCCCGTGGCCCCTTCGGCCGTCGCTCACCCAAGGGGGCACGGGCAAGGCCCTGCTGGAGTGCGGGGACGTGGAGCCTAACCCGGGACCCTGCTTGGGGGGGGTGCTGCCACTGACCCCGGCCATGCTGGCCCTTCTGGCTATCCAGATGGTGGGTCTGGGCGACCTATGGCTGTGGGCTGCACAGCCGGCCCCAATGTGGCCGGCGGCGGCAGCAGAGGCCCCCCTTTTGGGCGTCAGGGTCCAGTCTTGTCAGGCCCTGCTGACGCTCCAGTGTGCGCACGCCTGCAGAGGGGTCCAGCTTGGACAGTTTCTGGGTCTGGCCTGTACTGGGGTCCAGTCTTGTCAGGCCCCAGCATTGAACTGCGCCAAGGCCCAGTCTTGCCAGGCCCTGATGGCGCGCCAACGTACGCACGCCAGTAGTGGGATCCAGCCTGTACAGGGTTTGGGTCTGCCCTCTGCAGGGGTCCAGTCTTGTCAGGCCCCAGCAGCTCTGACCAGCGCCAGGGCCCAGTCTTGCCAGGCCCTGATGGCGCATCACAGTGCGCACGCCAGCAGAGGGATCCAGCCTGGGCAGGGTTTTGCTCTGGTTGGAACAGGGGTCCAGTCTTGTCAGGCCCCAGCACTGACCTGCGCCAGGGCCCAGACACGGACCCTGGCACTGACCTGGTGGGGGAGGGGGGTACAGCTCCAGCTCCAGCTCCGCCCAGCCCCAGCCCTGACCCATACTGGGGCCCAGTCTTGTCAGGCCCCGACCCAGGCCAGGGCAGGGGTCCAGCCTCAGCAGACCCCAGCGCGGACCGGAGCGGGGGTTCGGTCTGGGCAGGCCCCAGCCCCGGCCTGCACTGGGGAGCGTGGGGCAGGCCGGGTGGACCGGGCACACGTCGCCGTGGGGCTACGGACGCTGCTGAGCGGCGACGTCCACCCCCACCCAGGGCCGCTGCGGACGGCCATCGTAAACACGACGTCGCTGCGTCTGCACATGGACGAAGTGACGTCGTGGGACGTGGACGTCATCTTGGTCCAGGAGACCAAGCTGTCCGCATCCGGGCAGCGGGTACTCAGGGGGGCGCTGCGCCAGCGGGGGTGGATTGTGTTCTGGGGAGCGGCCCTGGAGACGCGAGGGCGGGGGATCTAGGACGTTCCGGAGGGGGGCGTTGCAGTGCTCGTGCGCGGCGGGCACGCGGCGGAGGCGGCGAAGCTGCCCAAAGCAAGGCAGGCGGACCCGCTGGCGTGGGACCTGTGGCTGTCAGCCAGGTTCCTGCATGTGCGCGTCGCCGTGCGAATGGGCAGCACCGTGCTGCATGTGCTATGCGTCTATGGAGTGCCGGGCGACCCGGAGCTCAATGCGGAGCTGTGGGACTCGGTACTCCAGTACGCTGCGCGGCTGGGGAACGCCCCGTTCGTCGTCGGCGGGGATTTTAATTTCCCCTTGGGGGAGCTGGGGGCGGTGCCGCCGGTGGTCCTGGGGCACTTGCTGACGCAACGGCTCATTGACGTGGACGCAGCCTTTGCCGCGGGCGCAGGGCGTCTCCAGCAGTGCTCCTTCCACAAGCAGGGGGTGCACCCGGGCACCCGCATAGACGGGGTCCTCGCAGACCCGCGCGTGGCGGCCATGGTCACGGATGTCACGGCGCTGCCCGGCACGGGCATCCCGGGACACCTCCCGGTGGTGTTCACCTTGGCCATGGAGCGGGCCGCGCAGCGCTTGGTTCGAGCGGTGCGCCCCCGCCCAGTGGAGGTGCCAAAGAGGGAATCGGTCTTGGGGATGGAGTTGGAGGAGCGGCTGACGGCGCCGCTGCAGCCGGATTGGGACCGGCTGCTAGCGTTGCGGGAGGTGGACGCGCTATGGTCCTACTGGACGTGGGCGGCGGAGGAGTCCCTCCTAGCGCTGTCGGTGCCCGCCCTGCAGCCCGAGGACGTCAACCAGGACCACCCGCTGCCGGTGGCGCCGATGGCCCTGCAACGGGGGCGGGGCACGGCGGCCTTGATCCGCGAAGTGCGGCACTGCCCCGAGCAACTGCGGGCGGGCGGAGGACCGAAGACGTCAGTGCTGGCCCGCATACACGCCGCACAGGGAGCGGCACGATCGTTGCGGCAGCAGGCGCACCCCCCACAACGGCCGGCCGGCGGGGTGCGGGGAAGGGGGGAGAGCACGTCCCACGCCTGGTGCGCGCTGCGCCGGCGGGTGCAGCGGCTGCATGAGTGGCGGATGCCGGAGCTAGC
The DNA here is from genome assembly GCA_964036045.1 of Eutreptiella sp. 'Long Island Sound 2002'. NCBI lineage: Eukaryota > Euglenozoa > Euglenophyceae > Eutreptiales > Eutreptiaceae > Eutreptiella > Eutreptiella sp. 'Long Island Sound 2002'. Next base: position 34,624,417 of record OZ038401.1, on the reverse strand, counting down.
CCGGTTTCCGCTGACGCCGTAGGCGGTAGCCAACGGGGGGGCGCCGATCCCGTCTGCAGCGACGCTGGACGAGTGCATTGCGCAACTAAAGAGACTGGCGGCCACGCAGGTGCAGCGGGAGGACCGGGAGCGCGTGCAGGCGTGGCGGACCTGGCTGCAGGCCGAATGGGGAACCAAGCCAGGAGCCGTGTACCGCTAGCTCAAGGAGGAGGGGTTCTCGCCGCCGGTGGTGTTTATTGCGCGGCCGGATGGAACCCCCACGGCCAATGTCCAGGAAATGGACGAGCTGGTCCGCGCGGCGTGGGGGCCCATCAACCGCAAGTACGCGGAAGGGCCGGAACCCTGCCCGGAGGCCTTCGTGGCAAAGTACGGGCACCTGCTGCATCGGGTGCCCATGTTGGCCAAGCAGCTGACAGGGCCGTATCTCAGGCGACGCCTCATGGCCATGCGCCCATCGGCCATGGGCCTGGACGGGTGGAGTCTGCAGGACCTGCGGGCGCTCCCGGACCGGGTGCTGCAATGGTTGGCACAGCTCCTCGCACTTATTGAGGAGATGCGCCAGTGGCCCGCCTTACTGGCCCAGGGGTACACCTCCCTCGTCCCCAAGCCGGGGGAGGAGGGGCCATTGGGCACACGCCCGCTGACGGTCCTCTCCATGGTTTACAGACTATGGGCGGGGACACGTCTGTGGGAAGTGATGCGGTGGCAGGAGGCATGGGTCCATCCGCGGGCCTACGGGTTCCGCCTGGCGCGGGGGGCCGCGGATGCGGCCACGGTCACCCACGTCCTCCTAGAGCTGGCCCGGCTCAAGGGATGGCGGCTGGAGGGGCTGAGCCTTGACTATGTCAAGTGCTTTGACCTCATCCGACAAGCGGTGGTTCTGCGGATCGCCCGCGAGTTGGGCATGGACGACGGGGTGCTGCGCGCCCTGGCGGCCATGTATCGGCAGCTCCGACGGGCGTTTCGCCTGGCGGGGGCGCTGGGGGCGTGGTGGCAGGCCACCAACGGCATCCTGCAGGGCTGCCCGCTCAGTGTCATCTTGATCAATCTCCTCACCACAGTGTGGAAGATGGAGATTGACACCATGAGGAGCCACGTCGTCGTGACCACCGCCACGCTCCCGCCGCTGCTCGAACAGCCCCGGGCAGCGCCAGGGCAGCTGCCCCCCCCGCCGCGCCTGCGGGCGCAGGGCCCGGGGCGCGAGGACCTATGCGCCTTGGGGTATGCGGACGACACACAGGCCATCACGCTCGAGCCCCGGCCCGGGGCGCAAGGGGTCCCCGACTCGCAAGCGGTCGTGGACCGCACGGCAGGGGCTGGCGGACACCGGACAGAACGCCAACGCCGCGAAGTCCAGCTCATGGCGGATAAGCGACCAGCTAGCGCGTCCGGTCACCCTGCATGGAGTGCCGATCCCGTTGGCCCGGGAGTTCAAGCAGCTCGGGGTGGGGGTACGCCTGGATCCAGAAAGGGGCACCGGACCGGTGCTCCAAGAGCGATTCGTGCGCGGGACCGCCATTTTGCGGCGCGTAGGATGCCTGCCGACGTTCCGCATGCGGGAGGTGGCCATTGGGACGCTGGCCCTCGCCAAGGCGATGTATGGAGTGGAGCTAGCGGACGTCGGCTCCCGGGATGTGGCGCGGCTAGAGCTGGCCGCCGTCCGCGCCCTGTGGGGTCCTACACGCACCTCACGCGCGAAGGAGGTGTTGTGGGCCGTCCTGACACCGGGGCACCGGGTCTCACCGGCGTGGCGCCTCCAGTATTCGAGGGTACTGTGGCTGGCCCGCCAGGCACGCGTGCCAGGGGCCGGACAGGTGCTGGTCCAGGCTATATGGGAGGAAACCGACCGCCCGCCGGACACAGGGCCAGTAGGCAGGGCCTTGCAGTCGGTCCGGCAGCTGCGCTGGGAGGCAGTGCACGGCTGGTGGGTGTGGCGCGTGCCGGGGCAGCGTGAACAGCTACACCTGGTCCTGGGGGATTGGGGCGATGTTTGCCACCGGGTGCGGCAGTCGCAGAGATACACCGCACTGGCGGCACTGGAGCGGCGCCGACCGGCCACCTTTGGGGGGCTAGGGGCGGAGGTGCGCAGGCCCGCCTGCGCCCAGGGCATGACGGTCGCCAGCTCGGAGACGGAGCGCTCACTACTGCGGGCACTGCAAGCCGGGGCGACGTGGACCGGAGCGCGGGTCAGCAAGCATCGAATTTCGGATTTGGCGGGTTGCCCCTACTGCGGGGGCCCCCCGGAGACGGAGGTCCATCTCCTATGGGACTGCCCGCAGTGGCATACGCAGCGGGCCGCCTCGCTCGCGCTGGTGCAGGCTGAGGCGGCGCTTTTGCCGGCGCTGGCCCTCCCGTCGGCGTGGCCGGTATGCCTACGGGCGACGGGCCTGTTGCCGGCGGCGTTGGTGCGGCCGGAGGAGACGGATCAGGCGGGACGGCTCATGTACCGCCTCTATGGCATGTATCTGGCGGTGCTATCGGCGCGCATGGGAGCGGAAGTCGGGGCACGACGAGACCCGGGCGCGGGCCCCTCGGTCTTTGCGATTGCGCGCAGACGCCCTCCCGATGCGCGCCGGGGCTACCCATGGGGGCAGCTGGGCGCGGGCCCACACCCCCCGGCGCCACCAGCGGCGCCGCTGGCGTTGCGCGCCGGCCCACCGCCAGGGTGGCCGTGGGAGGCATCCTTTGCGATGGCGCTCCTGCACTGGGCTAGCCGACTGCGGTGGCTGCCGGGGCAGGGCCATGTGACATACGTGGAGCTGGCCCTGGACTTCGAGGCCCACGCGGCACGGGCACTCCCGGCCCCCAGCGACCACTGGCTGCGGGGGGTCACCTTGCCTCTACGCACCAGGGGCCAAGTGCTGAAAATGGCCCTGGATGTACTTTCCAACAGGGCAAAGGCCGATTAAAGTCCTGGACAATGTGCGACGGGCTAAGCGAGGGGGTTATGCAGCAAGGACTTGCTCCGCTGCCCCCCCCCCCCCCCGTACGGAGTCTTGTGGGTTTACGCGGTTGTGTGGTTGACAAACAGACACACAAGCTCAGCAAAACAAAATCCTCATCAGTGGTACCATAGGCGCCTTTCGGTCGGGCAAGAGAGTTGCAGCAGGGTGCGATCCACTCACCAGGTACTGGGGTGTGGTTGGCCTTCATGCAGCGCGACCTACAGAGAACACAGTGTCCGGTGACACTGCGCCTCTATCTTACGAATGCACTCACAACAAGCAGGCACTCTGGCTCTACTGAGAAGTATTCAACCCTGTGCGCCGCAGCGGGATTTCAGCCGCCAAGCTGACTACACAACCAAGCAATCAGAATCCCTTCCAAACAATATCATGCGGTAACTACTGAATGACATTCAGCTCAAAACAGAACCCCCCTCCCCCCAGCATATAGCACCACTGCTTTGGTGTATCACAGGTACTGTAGGACAACATAATCACAGCTCCATGGTGCACAGAAATCAGTACAGGGGCCTGTGTTTGGAATATGCCATGGTGCATATCTGTCATCTCTCCAATGCGCCTCACGTGTTAACTAACTCCGCAGTAGGCTGGCACTGTCATGTGGCGTGGTAGGCGAGTGCCTGCATTGCAACACAGCCCAACTGATTGAAGCGTCAACACACCACGGGGACCTAGCATAGTATTTATGAAATGCAATTTTCATAGCACGTAACACTGTGGCCACAGGGTGTTGGCACAGTACAGCTACTTGTAGCCATGTTGAGATGCTCAACAGGAAACAGGCCCAAGAATAATGAAAAGGCATGCCATTAATTAGGGACCCTGTGAAAATGTTCCCCGGGGATGCTGAACACATTGCCCATGGGCTCTGCAGGCTTGGGCCCCATTTGAGCTGCCAACTGTCAGTCAATGCAGACGGGGTTGAGTAACATACACTGCTTGGTGCAGATGGATGGTCAAGCCAAAAATTCAAAGGGATGGACACCTGTTGTTCCCGACACATGTCTCACCCTTGCTCAAGCAGTCAGAGAGAATTGGCAATCCCCAACATTCACCCAGTGTGTAGCAGACTCTGGACATCTCCATCTGTGCAGAGGGGCCTTTTGCAGCAACATTTACATTGTCTCTAAGCTGGGACGATGAGACTATGTTACCTGCCGGGGTCAACCAAAGTGGCACGGGTGTTACTTGGACTAACTTTCCAAACTGTTTCATAGCTTCAACCTGTACTTTCAGACCCCACATGCTGTGCAGGTGTGCACACTGCGCGCTAAAGGAACCACCCATAGGGATGGCGTCAGTACGTTACCACAGTGATCCAGATGACCACACAAAGTTGTCCTCCGTCAAAGAAACATTCGCTATACTAATTCGTTCCTCGTGCAAAAAGTGCCAGAACGAAGCAGATGCAGCTTTCCCAACCCTATCCAAGGCTTTTGAGTCGCGATGTACACTCCATATAATGCTGCTGTCTCTCCAGTGTTTCTTCTGGTAGAAAAACTGGGAAGCATCACGCAAATCCTGCACTATAGTAGCCGGTTGTATTCTATAGAACTGCTCTTTGCAATCTGCTTCACCCATACAAGTTGCATCCCAGTGACTTAGGTGCTGTACCCAGGGGGCGATATCCATAACACGGAGGACTAATATAGAGGCGGTGATTTCTTCACACAGGCATCGCAGAAAACAGGTAAAAGCTCGCGCCGCAATTCGCAGTGTGTGCCGGCCGACGAATGGCCCAATGACTGTAGCATGGAGACGCCAAAGGATTGCCGGCAAACACAGGCTTTTTGCTTTCCCAAGCAAATACATTAGTGCCACTCGGGGGTGGATACCTGGCTTTCAATGTCGTTGTCTGACACACTTCTGTATATGAGTGCATACCTCTTCTGGGGTGCTATCCATAGCACTGTATCCCTCACCTTGTGCAAACTTCACATGCTGGTCCCAGGCCCACGGGACAGAGCTGTGCTTATCTTCAATGTGTATGTATGCTACAGTACAAAGCTGCTATACTAAATGCTGAATGGACATAAGTGCAGAGCCGTCCTCGTCAAACAGGCTGTGTGGGAGGGTGCCGGACAAGGTGGGGACCACAGTGTGCAAAGTGGGCACAAGTCGCTGCAACCCGTGAACTGTTGTGGTCCGTGATGATGGGGTCTGCAGAACGTAAAACAGCCCACTGATGGTATATGGTAACAGGCACTATGGCCTAGTGACCTTCTATCATGGTTATTGTTCCCACCGCTTCCCAAATATGTGTGTTCTCAGTAGTACAACGGCATTCTGGTCTGGATGTGGAGCGGGAAACAGTGTTCTCTTCCTTCTCTACTATTTTCCGTAGGGTATTGGGCACTGTGCGTACTACTCTGATGGCGGCTCGGATTGCCTCATGCTGCCACCTGGGCACTAGTACACTTTTGATCATTGTACGAATCAGGGAGTTTACAGCACCCTTTTGCTCTCCAATGAGGTCAGGAACTTTTATCACAGAGGCGGGAAGGTACGGTGTATTCAAGTCTGCACTGATGGTAGCCACCTCCTTTTGTAAAAAGTGTACTTGTGCAAAGTCACGATCGATGCGTGCTGTATGCAGACGGCGCAGTACGGTACCCAAGCATGGGTATGCGCCCGCCAGCGCCAGGCGACGGCTCCCCGCCAGACGACTGGAATTATGGGAATTATGGGGAATTATGGGGAATTATGGGGAATTATGTGGAATTATGGGGAATTATGGGGAATTATGGGGAATTTGGGTGGAATTTGGGTGGAATTATGGGAAATTATGGGGAATTATGGGGGAATTATGGGGGATTATGGGGGAATTATGGGGAATTATGGGGAATTATGGGGGGATTATGGGGAATTATGGGGGAATTATGGGGAATTATGGGGTATTATGGGGAATTATGGGTGAATTATGGGTAATTATGGGGAATTTAGGGGAATTATGGGGGAATTGTGGCTTGGTTTTGATTCTTGATGTGTCGCTGTTTGTTCCCGATGGCTTGCTTTTGATGCTTCCTGATCGCTTTCTGTTGATTCCTGATGTGTTGACCAGTTGCTGGTGATCCCTGCTGGTCTATTCTTGATTCCTGGTGGCTCGCTGTTCATTCCTGCTGGTTCGTTCTTGATTCCTGGTGGCTTGCTGTTGATTCTTGATGTGTTGCTTTTGACTTTTCCCCGGTTGCTGTTAATTCTTGCTAGTCTTGATTCCTGGTGGCCTGTTGTTGATCCCTGCTGGTTTGTTCTTCATTCCCGGTGGCCTGCTTGATTCCTAATGGGTTGGATTGGAGAAACAAAGGCAAGCACAATGCACATGCACGTGAGGACGCTGTGGAACATAATCACGCTGCATCATTGTTTTTCAAGTCTTAAAAGTCTGGTGGCCACTCGGCACTCTCCTTTGCACGGGTAATTCCCCCATAATTCCCCATAATTCCCCATGATTCCCCATAATTCCCCATAATTCCACCCAAATTCCCCATAATTCCCCCATAATTCCCCCATAATTCCCCATAATTCCCCCATAATTCCCCATAATTCCCCATAATTCTCCATAATTCCACCAATCCCAATCATCCCGCCAGCAGCTGTTCAACAAGCCCAATATAGCCTTTAGGAATTATGGGAAATTTCCCCGCCGGCGCCAGACGAACTTTCCCCGCCAGTGCCGCCAGCGATTTGGCGGCCGCATACCCCTGCCCAAGCGTTTGGTGTGTTGTGGCGGTGGCGGGTTTATATTTGTGTCGCTTGGAATTGCAAGTGCACAGGCATTCAACGCCCACCTACGCCATTTAAACCACCATGCACGCTGCAAATAACTTGCTTTCACTCCGAAGGTTGTTCCCTGCAGTGGAGCAATAGTCCATTCGTGGATTCCAGTGCGGTTCAGCATCTGGTAGAATGGGCTGTCCTCACAACCTGCTTTTGCTATTGTCCAATGTTTTCGCAGCCGCTAAACTAACGCACACTCGGTCCGACCGACATACACACAGAACAAATGAACGTGAAATACCACATATATCATGTGACCGTGCACAGGGGTAGATAAACTCCAATCATGGATATGGAAGCAGGCTCGGATCATCCAGAGTAGTGGGTTCCGCTGAAAGGGTGGATGCTGTATCCGGCATCCCAGGTTACTATCATGCCCATGGCCCCAGGTTACTATCAACATCTGCCCTTTTTATTGCCCGTGTGTATGCATTACACAGCAAATGCTGATGTTCCGAGGGTTCCCACAATGTGCTTTTTCCTTTTTTGATGCTTAAAGTGGCTGTGCAGACGTAACCTTTGCAGACTGGACATGTGTGCTTTGTATGTAGCGAACAAATACCAGCTGGTACTTGACAACATAGCAGAGGCAACCAACATCAGTGTACTCTCTAGAGGGGTAGATTGGGTGGACCATACCCACTGTCGCTCACAAAATGGTGTGTCTGCCCCTACATCATTCAGCACATAGTCAAGTGCGGAGGGTTCACCGCAACTTGTTGTCTACCCATAGCCCCCCCCCCCCCCAAGCCCCCCGCCCGCCCCTGGTGTCGCAGCGTGACAGAAGGACTCAGGCCAGGGTCAGGTATCCGCCCCCTTTGCTCTCCCGTGGCCCCGTCTTGGTCTCCTAGAGCGCCCTGTGGGCGCCGAGGTGCCGCCCGGACTCCTCCTCATAGTTGCCCCCCCCCCCCCCTCCCTTGGGGGAGGGGGTCATGTTGCCGGCGCAGCGTGCGGGGTCGAGGAGGGTGGAGCAACAGCGCCCCATGCAGTCCCTGTGCGCTGAGCACAGGGCCCGCGCGAGCACGTCGTGCCGGGGGCACAGGGGGGTGCAACATTGCTGCTCTCGGCACCACGAGGGGCACCTATGGATGGCGCTAGCGGCGGGTGGTGCGCGACAGTGCACGCTCTTTAGGATGCGAGGCATGTGTGCACGCTGGTGCGGCTCGCCAGCCACCGGCAGCTGACAGCCGGCCGGCGCCCTACCGCTAGGTTAGGATGGTCAAAAGAAGAGCGACTAGCAACTTCGCCCACCCTATCTGGATCCTCTTCATCAGTGGCCTCTTCCTCATCCTCCAATGCAACACCATACACAAACCCGATGTCGCCGTCACCGGTTGCCCTCTTGGAGACAACCCACAAATCTCAAACCTCCAGAGGAACTTCTACCTGTGCATGTTCTTCCATCAAAACTTGCAAATCTTTGAAAGCTGCAAATCCCAGCAAAGTACCATCCTCCACCTCAACGACATGCCTTTCATTCCGCTTCTGTGGACGAAAAGGGGTCTTGCGGAGCTCATCGAACACGTCAAAAGGCGGCGAGCAAAGCGTAGGAGTTAAAAAAAAAAAAGAAAAGAAAAGAAGTGGGAGGCAAAGTTGCATTCTCGGGGATCATCAAAAAAGGGGAGAAAAATAAGAAGTGTTCACCAACAAAGGGGAGCAAAATCAGAAGTGGCTGCCTCACCCCTGCCTTCTCGGGGGTGGGGGGGGGCGAAAAAGGGCGAAAATGCTACGTCGGTGTGATCCGGGGGTCGCAGAATGCGCCGGGGGGTCCCATAATGCGCCGGGGATGGGGGGTTACTGTTGTCTATAGGTGAGGAGCGCAACCCGTGGGCGCTGCTCCAGCGCCCGGCTGGGTGTTGCAGCTGCTTGGGCCGCCGGTGCCTCACGGATGGGGTGAGGGCCCGAGGCATCTCTAGAGACCCACGTTAAATCCAATATGTTAAATTTTCAATTTCAATTTTTGAAGCGTGTTAAATGTTAAACCGATAAATCTTAACATGTTAAACGAGAATACCTGGTATTTTCTAGATTTTAAACTATTTGTGCCGTTAATTGCATGCGTATGCTAGGGTCTTGAGGGGGTTTAATGTGGTAGAATGTTGCCCAATGGGTTTGTAGAGATGTTGGATTGCGTAAGGGTTCGGTGTCCAACCCTTTGTCCTCTTCTTTGTGCTCACCGCCAACCCCACTCCATACCCCCTTTTCTCTTGTGTAGCACTTGTTATGCCTTTCCCTCGAGACACTATTCTCGAGCTTAGCATGACGCTTGTGCGTTTGAGTGGAGCCAAGAGTTTGCGGGACTCTTTGGTCTCCCAACTCCTTGGTGAGTGGGTGGCTTCCTCTCCCTTGGCCCGGGCCTGATGGTCGGAGGCCACGGACGTTGGCTACCCCTGCCTTATTCGTACTGAGCAAGTAGAGGCGGTGAAACAATACGCCTCCCCCTGTCCCTCGACCGATTTTATTGGGCTCCTCATGGACCTCACTGTCACAAAGACGGGGCTCCGCCACCTCTCCGAGTTAATGACCCGGCGAGGCAATGACTATACGGCCGCTACGGTCCACACTTTCCCGCGACCCAACCCAACGCGGCAGGCCTCCGGGAGACTTTTGAGAAGGTATGTGTGTGTATGTGTGTGTTTGTGTGTGTTTAATTTTTCGGACACATCGTCGAAAAATTTTGGTTTAATATTTAAAATTTCGATCGGCGCCTCCGAAATTGTAAATTAACGTTAAAATTTAAAAGAAAAAATCTAAAAAAAAAAAGTCGTCCCAAAAATTCAGTTTGTCCCCCGGACCACGGCCACCGCCTGTTTTGTTGCAGTTCAAGGACGTGGCGGTCTGCGGGGACAAAATGCGCCCCGTCCGTGTCGTTTGGAGCGACAAGGACGGGAAGCGAAGCGTGGGGTTGGGGGGGCTCCACAAGCTCTCGCCCAAGACCCCGCACTTGGGCTGGCCGTGCTCCGCGGCTTGAAGGAATGGGAGCACGGCGGCCAGTGCTCACAGCTGTGGGGCCCCTCGAGGCCCTAGGAGCCCACTTCATGGGCACACTTGGGGGAGGTAGGGTGGTTGAGGTGTGAGGATGCGGGGCTTTGGCGGGGGATGGGAGGTGGGGAGGCAAGGGAGGTAAAGGAAGAAAGGGACGGGGCAAGCACCACCACCATCCCAACCCCCCCCCTGCTCCAAGCCTAAGCCCCCCCCCCAAAGAGAGGCAAAGGTGGCAAAGTCCCCCCCACATAAAAGCGGAAGCGGTTCGAGTCGGACTCGGACAACGAGTCCGGCAAACCCCGCCTTTTCTTCTTTGTCCTCCTCCGGCGAAGACAGCCCCCCCCCCCCCTGAATAGGAACCCCCCCCCTTAAGTCCCCGCCTCAAAGGAGAAGGGGCGGGAGAAGAAGGCGGAGGAGGGTGGGAAAGAAGCGGGGGGGGGGGGTGAAGAAGGTGGGGGGGGGGGGGACCCCGATCCCCTCGTGGGAACCCCTGCCCGCGTCCCGTGCGGCGGCGGGGTAGAGGTGGGCACCGTCACCGGTGTCTACACCCACAATAGCGGGGTTGTTTGGGTGAGATACCCAAGCAACCCCAAGCTCTATGAGGTGGAGCGCCACCTCATCTTCGGCACGGCCGAAGCCGCGGAGGCGCACCTCCAAAAGGTGCGCAAGGGCAAGACGCCCACCACCAAGCCCCGCCCCAACGAAGCCGGCTAACCCCCCGACTAACCCCCAAGAAAACCCGCAACCCAACCCAAATACTCCCACTAACCCGCACCGAGCCTCACGTGGTTCCCTGGCTTGGAAAACGTCACTTTCGTCGAGTTGGCTGTGGACTTTAAGGCTCAGGTGGGTGTGTGCTACTAGCGCTTGTGGCTGTGTGGCATCACGCTTCCCCTCCGCACTAGGGGACAGTTGCTAAAGTAGGCGCTGGACTAGCTAAAGAGCATCCCCGCCGGGTGTGGGGGGGGGGGGGGCGCAAATGTCCATCTGCAACTCAGAGCCGCTCAGGCTGTGCACCCACTACCTAGAGCAGGGGGGGGGGGGCGTGGCACACACGGCGAGTGCCCGCACTGGTGACCTGCGGGCGCCTATTGTGTCGCATGTTTCTGTGTCGGTGACCGCTTGCGCACGTGATTGCCCAGCAGCGTTGATCGCCGGTAATCGGGCCGCGTCCTCGGTGGCTCATCGGCTGCGTTGCCGCCGTCATATGCTCCAACTCAGGTGAGCACATGCGGCTGCCATTGCGGCGGCTGCTCGTGCGCCGAGGTCGGTGCTTCCGCCTTTTCGCGGGCTTGAGTGGCACCTGATGGCGCATCTTGCCGCCAGGCTTCCCCCCTCGGCGGGGCTAGCCGCAACCATGCCCGCAATGCGCGCCCCGGTGTCTGCTATTGTGTCACGCTGATGCAGTGCCTTCGGTGGGCCTACTAACAGCAGAGCTCCGCACCCCCGTGTTTGCACGCAAGGCACGGTGGCACGGTGGCGCCATGCCTAGGCCGGGTGGTGGAAAGTAGTGCAAACGAACGTAGTTCCGCTAACCCCTCCAAGGGCGCCGCTGGCCTTGCGTCAACAGTGACCAGCAGTGGTCCTCATCTGATTGCATCATCACCAGCCCTCCGGTGAGTGTCCCGCCTCCCCCGCAGCCCAACAGCCTCCAGAACAGCATGATTCGTTGGTGGTAGAGGCTCTCGCTCGTGTCAAATGATGTCATCCTCATAGTTAGGCAATGGGCCACTCCCCAGGGCACTGCGGGCACGGCTAATGCTGCCCCAAAGTCGGGACGCCGCCGGGATGGCCGTGGGAGCCTCCCTTCATGGAAGCCATGCCGCCTCCTGTAGTGGCGGGGAGAGGGTGAGGGAGGTGGTGAAGTATAACTAGGGGAGCCCCACGGCGGTTGCCGCGCTGCCACCAAGTATGCCGAAATGCGGCTAAAATGAGCCGCCACTGTGGAGGGAGGCAGGGGAGGGGGGGGAAGGGGTTGATTTCCCACCCCACATGACTTCGCGCGGGAACGCAGCTCACCGGCCTAGGGGTTATGTGTGGGGAAAGCTGAGCACACGTCGCATCACAACAACATGTTTTGCTAAGCGGCGACATTCACCTCCAACTGGGCTGCCACGGGCGGCCATCATAAACACAACATCACTGCGCTTGCACATGGACCATGTGACATCGTGGGACGTGGACATAGACCAAGCTGTGCGTGTCACGACCGAGGGTCCTCCGGGGGGCTTTGCGCCAGCGGGGGTGGCAAGGTGGGTGGTTTTCTAGCGGACGCCTTTGGAGTCGCGGGGGCGGGGGAGCGAGGACATTCTGGCGAGGGGCGTCGTGGTGCTCGTGCGCGCCGGACACGCGGCGGAGGCGGCAAAACTGCCAAAGAAGCGGGAGCTCGATCGGCTGGCTTGAGACCTGTGGCTGTCTGCCAAGTTCTTGCATGTCCGTGTCGCGGTGGACACAGGCAACACAACACTGCAGCTTCCGTCTGTGTATGGGGTAAAGAGCAAACCGGAGCTCAGTGCGGAGGTTTGGGCCTCGATGCTCCAATATGCAGCGCGGTTGGGGAACGAATCCCTCCTCATCGGCAGGGATTTCAATTTCCCGCTAGGGGACCTTCGAGCAATGGCGCCAGTGGTGCTTGGGCACCTACTCATCGAGCGGCCAGGGGCGTGGATGCCGCCTTTGCAACGGGCTCGGGGTGCCCCCTATAGTACTCCTACCACCTGCAAGGGGCACGCCTGGGCACCCTCATTGACGGGATCCTCGCGGCCCAGCGCATGGCGGCCATCATCACGGACGTCGTGGCGATGTCTGGCACGGGCATCCCGGGACACCTCCCAATGGTGTTCGGTGTGGCCATGGAGCGGGCCTCGCAACGTCTGGTCCACGCGGTACGCCCCAAACGGTGGAGGTGCCTGTCTGGATGCTCATGGGTCCGGGAAGGGCCTGTGGGTAAGGGTTAGGGCGTTAGCCTAAGCCCTCGCCCACAGGACTGCCCCCCGTTGCGACCCAGCGCGACGGAAAGACAGGGTTGCTGAGGCAACATATCTTCCCTTTCTACCCTCCAATGGCATCGGTTGACCAGCTTCCAAGCGGCTCTCATTGCCGCGTCCATCTGCACACCCATGTGAATTTATTCTTAGCCATTACTAGCCACCGGACCATGCTAGTGCGTTGTGACTTGGGGTGCCACTAGTGGGCAGGTGTCCTAGCCGTGTCCAAAGCGCACGTGGAAATTCCAACCCTACCAGCCAAATCCACCCCAAAACCATCCCTCCTGAGCTCAACCGATTCAAATTCCACAGGAAACGTGCTCATGCACAACAATGTCGGCACAATAACTTCCTTTCCATTTACCACAAAAGGGGCGTCGACGGTGGTAACCCCTGCTGCATCGGGGTCCCCAAAGCAAACTCCCAAAGAGAGGTGAAATGGCTGTGTGACCCTAGCTGTCCTGAGGTGTTGAATGTGGGGAGGACTCCCATGGCTACATAACCAGATGAGGAAGTGTTGGATAGTGTCTGGGGTAGCACTCAGGGGCTTTAGGCCTAAAAAGGTGCCTAGTGCACACCCAGCTCGGTAAGAGCCCCTAGCACAGAGGTGCTGGCATGGCTGATCTATGTGCATGCGCACCTCAAGGTCAACTGGACTTGAAATGGTTTTGGACTCTGGGGGCCTCTGATGCCCCGCTCACTCTGGCCTGAGTCCATGCACCACCGTTCAGACAGGACCATCTGTACTTCAGCCCAAAGTGGCTAGCTGAAAGCTTTTAAGGGGCAGGCCTCTGCTCCTTAGGCCCAAACCTGTCTGGACTCTGTGTGTAGCTGGCTGGACGTGTCGGCATTTGGACGCCATGACAGTATTACCTGACCACACCAGTGACGCGATGAGGTAGTGCAGGGTGCTGCAAGATCGGGTGTTGTGATGGTTGATGTGTACGGTGTATGATGTGAGGTGTGGTGTCAGTGCAGCACAGTGGGTGTGTGGTGTGGTTCAATTCGGTGGGTTTCTTGAAGTGCACAACACTTCTGCTCCTGTTTTCATACAATGTTCAAAAACCCTTAGACAAAGAGAAACCGATCCTCAGCGGTGGTATGAGAAAATCCGCACAACTTGAGTTGCTCTGCAACATGTTGTGGGCGGTGTCCTACTTTGTCCACTGGTGGTCAATGGCATGGCCAAGGCAGGCAGTACAACGCCACATTGCACTACGGCACACAGAACAGTACTGCACAACCACCCGGAGCAGCAGATGGCAAAATACTGCACAAACCAACACCATAGAGCGTCCCCACACCACAACACACATGACACAATGCACTACACCTCAACACTCCCAGACCAGCACAGCAGCGCAAACCGAGGGTGGTGCAATGTGCAATGCTTGTGGTGCATCGCGCTACAGTAAGATACCTCATCAATTCGTCATGTGTGCCATGCTCAAGCACTCGGGAAAACGCCTCTGGGCTGTTTGGTGGGGCAGTTGGGTCACGGGGCTGAATAAAGCAAATATTATCGGCATCCATAATGGTCACCAGTCGGTGTGCAATGGTCAGAACTGTTCTGCCCCGCATGACATTCTGTAAGAAGCAACCAGTTTGTAACAGTCTCAGTCAGCTCCTTTGCGACATGTATTGAGATGACACTCACAAGCCTGCAGTTTGTAACATACCACCTGGCGGTTGTCAGATACCTAAGGCACTTGAACCAATAAAGGCAAACAACAAGTGAAGTAACATGTCCTTCAAAATTACCCAGGGGGGCGGGCAAAGCTTCGACATGCGTTCGGTCCATGCCAGGGAATCGTTCTCACAGCATCCGCACCCATCAACCCTACAGAAGCCCAACTATATTGGTCATGTAGCAATGCAATCCAAAAAACATGCCAGCATGGACATCGGCATGTGCTTCCCCCCTCCCTTCCATACCAAACGGGATCAGTCCAGGTCGCAGCAAGTAGTGCACTCACAACAACACGGCCAAAACAAAGGCCAAGAAAAAGATGCTGTCTAGCGCAAGTGGGCATGGAATCAGTTCACAAGTTCACAGTCAACAAGGGGGGGTGCACATGGATCTCTTGGCAAAGACCCTTCATGTTTTGCGGTACTGCGCTCATCTGAAGAACTTGTATCACTCTGGTCCAAATGCCAGAAGAAATTGAGGCAACAATACAACATGCAATCAACATCATCAACTGCAAAGCACTTTTGCCACGATGCTCCCCTTCTACAGCCACATCATGTTAGCAAGATCCCCAAACCCTTTGTCATGTCGGGGACTAATCGCAAAATGGTCAGGATTACTGTGTACCATGCAACGTCAATGTGAACAACACTCAAATTGTCCTTGCCCACTGAGGTACAAACAGCCATTATACAACGCAGGCCAATTTTGTATCTGCCACGAAGCACCATTTGGCCACAGATCACCAGGAGAGACAAAAAGTATAGGAGTGCACACAGTTGCAACTAGAGGATCGAAATGCGGAGAAAATAAAAGGAACCGCAAAGCAAAGCCAGGCGAAGCACATACAATGGCTCACAAAGCGCAGCAGTCCGCCTCATGCGACATGCCACAATTGTTGGCTGCACGATTCTTGAGGCACATGATGCAACGGAATGGAAAACAATGAACACTTTCTTGAAGGCGGTGCTTGCTCCAACCAAACATTTTCATGCTGGTGAAAATTTAATATAAAATGAGGATGAAATCCAACATCATAACAAGGGGCAAACAAAAAATCAAGATCAACCTTGAGCACAACATGACACTGCCTGTTTGCTCCCTGCTTTTCCTTGCCTCTCATGACCCTTTCCCTGTTTCCACTCCTTCTTCTTGGCCCTTGCCAAAAATTTACCACTGGTCTTAAGGATCCTGAGTTTTGGACACCATCAAGCCGTGTGAACAAGTACCCCGCCAAATACTCTCCCTAGTAAGTCAAAGGACTCCACCTCTGAGAATCTCTGGGTTTGCTTGGAGGTACACTGCAGGCATGCTGCACGTGTCCTGTGGTGCGGGTGGTTGGGTGGGGGTTTGTCCATGGTGGGGAGCTGTTGAGGAGAGCGGTCACCAAAGTAAACAGGCAAAATGTGTTCGTGCCAGATTGCTTTTTTACTGGGGTTCCCCTGCATAGGTGCTTGTGTCAAGTTGGCAGAGAGTCTGGACATCCTTTCCAACTTGCACCAAGGCGTGTGGGTCTGTGGGCTTGAGGTCCAGATACTTGCAAAGGGCCGGAGACACCTGGAGGGCCTCCTGGACAACCACTTCGCTCCCACGGTCCAGTGCACTCGTGGCCTCATCCAAAAGCAGGATCTTCGGGTTCTTGATGATGGCCCGAGCAATGGCGATACGCTGCTTCTGCCCACCACTGAGCTGCGACCCTGCCTCGCCTACTTGAGTGTTGAACTTATCCGGCAGGTTGCTGTGGGGCAAGGCAGGACAGGGGGACTGATGGGCTTGGGTGTGCATGCCTGCCTGTATGTGTGCTAACCTTCATGTGTGACGGTACGCGTCCTTTATAGTTCTGTATGTGTGAGGGGGGCGGGTGCATGTGCATGCAGTACACAGTAGGTAGTAGATGGGGACCTGGGGTTGAAGCCTTCTTTCTCGCCCAACCTGCCGTCTTCTCTGGGACGCAGATCCCCCTCCTCATCTCATGTTCTCCCTCCTCTTTTCCCTCCACTTGTTCCTCAAGCGTACAAACACACATACAAACACACACTGTAAGAACCAAAGATCTAACAACATGTGTAGACCGTGTTCATACAGCATCAAGCTGTGCAGGGATCTGTTAGCAGTACACACAAAGGCAGCCAGTGACTGGTGCTCAGGGCGAGCTGCAACTTGGGTTCACCATGTTATCTCTCTCCACCAGCGAGCACCTCAGTGCGACGTCTCACTGACATCGCTGATCTCTATGAGAGGCCGTCCGCCACACCAAGGGTCCGGTCACACACCACAATTACAGCACAAGCCGTCCAAGTGCACTGGTAACGCCAATGACACCAGACTCCACCACCAGCCGCAGGGCCAAGCAAAAAAGGAGGTGCCTGTCCGTATTGGATGCACGAAACCCCACGCAATCGTGCGCGAACGCACACACACACACACACACACACACACACACACACCGCAGCACCAAGTAGCAGCACAGCTATTCCAGGCCTATGCTCTCGCCAGCGCCAGACGACGTCTGCTCGCCAAAGGATAGGAATTATGGGGAATTATGGGGAATTATGGGGAATTATGGGGAATTATGGGGTTCTATGGGGAATTATGGGGAATTATGGGGAAATTTTGGGGAATTATGGGGAATTATGGGGAATTATGGGGAATTATGGGGTTCTATGGGGAATTATGGGGAATTATGGGGAAATTTTGGGGAATTATGGGGAATTATGGGGAAATTTTGGGGAATTATGGGGTTCTATGGGGAATTATGGGGAATAATGGGGTTGTATGGGGTTGTGTGGGGTTGTATGGGGAAGTTTCATGATGCGTGTGCAACATGTCTGTGGGGAAGGAGCACAAAAGGAATAAGATAGACACCAGCAACAGCAGCAAAATTCCCCATAATTCCCCATAGAACCCCATGATTCCCCATAATTCCCCATAATTCCCCATAATTCTCCAAATTTCCCCATAATTCTCCATGGATGAACCAAAATTGTCCCATAATTCCCAATAATTGCCCATTGTTGAACCATAATTCCCCATAATTCCCCATAATTCCCCATAATTCCCCATAATTCCACCCAACGGTCCCTACGCGCCATTGGCCGAGAACCACTCCCACAGTACCCCTTTAGGAATTATGGGAAATTTACTCGCCAAAGCCAAAGCAAGTCCACTCGCCAAGCTCGCCAAAGTTTTGGCGAACGCATAGCCCTGCTATTCAGCGCATACCCATTTGCTGGAGATCCAATGGCCGGGTCCACACAGTGCAAGGGTAACCAGTCGTTAGCCGGTGAGTACTGCCCGGCAAATTAGTCCCCCACATACCCGTTGGGTATAAATGCTACACATACACGTGTGTATAAAGGTCCAGTCCTTCACATATCCGCAGACATTGTCAACGGGTTGGACCACCATGCACCTCGTGCTGCAATCCTTGGTTTGGACCAAGAACACCATACAAAACACAAACAGCCGCATGCGTTGTCTGTCATCAAACTGGCGTGGTGGTGCCTAACATGGGCTTCACGGGACCCAATTGAAAAAGGAAAAAGGGCAAGAGGGAAAGGGACAGGGGAACAAAAACAAGGTCTCTAAACGGTCACCTCTGGTCCCAATAGCGGTTAAACACACTGTGTATTCAGGCTCCGTTGACCCGTTGACTAGCAACCACCGGCGTTCAAACAGTAACCACGACAAAGTGACTAACAACAGCTTGAAAGGGGAGGGACATACACGGGAGGGACATACACGGGAAGTCAGTTAACTACAGCCAACAGGGTCAGAAAGCTTGATATGAGCACATGCCAGTTCACTGATCACCTTATTCCCGGGGGAATACCCCCCGACACACACACTACGTGACGGAGATCGAGAAACCCGAACCCACTGTCGATAGCAGGCAAACAGGGCACTTGTCAAAGCAGCTCGTCAGGCCACAACAAAAAACATTGTCATTAAGTCATATCAGCCCCCCTGTAGTCTTGTTGCCCCTAGCACTGAGGAGAGGAGGTCGATGTATACCTTGCAGCATTGCTTACATGCTCGTGGTCCGCACATACAACATACAGGGATGGGGGAGTGGCATTGTTCAGCATAGACCGCGCGTAGCCGCGCGATCACACACACACACACACACATAAACACACACACACACACACACACACACATTAGGAACCGCGAGCAGCCCTAGACGTCTTTTGCTGTGTCAAAGAGTGCACGGCGCATGCATCGCGTGCCCTTGCGCCCTGTAACGCACCTCAATAGTTCCATGGAGGAGTTCGTGCGTCCTGCTACCATAAGCCATCAATGTGCATGCTAATTATCCTGTGCTAGGTGCTACCACCCAACCACACACACACAGAATTCAGGCTAGGTTTGGCATAGAGGGGTCAGGCAGATGCTGCAGCCAGCTGGCATAGTAGATCAATATTGTGGCACCACACAGGTGTGTACCCCTCGGGGTGGTATGCCTCCCCTATTACTACGTCTGTGTACTTCCCCCTGTCCCAGATTGTGTTCGCCTTCACCTAGTGAAAAGGTTTTTGGCAGGCCTGTCTCCGAGTGCATGTGAGGTGATGGCTAACCGCACATGCCGCGCGCATAGTGTGCTCTGCGTACCACGGTGACGCTGCACACACACGGCGCACCGCTTTATGAATAGCTCACATGACCGCCATACGTGGGTAGTCAGACAACACACCGACATGGGCCTAGGCTAGATCAGATAAAATTTGGCCGGCCCATGACCGCTACCACGACATGGCAGGCGCTAAGCTGCTTGTATAGATGCTGGACAAGTATTCCTTTGGTGCCCTGCCCGGGGTGATACAGGGTTGCCCGTGCTGCAGTGACGAGTTGATTGTCTGGGTAGAGGGGTGGGCACACGCCAAACCAGCACATGAACCAATGGCGACATTCACTCACACAGTCTCCCCACCACGGTTCGCTCCCCCCGCCCACGCATGGGCACAGGACCTCCCGGTCCCACACCGGCGACACTGTATCACATACCTCTGGCACCAGCTTTGTGGGGGTACGGGAGGGGCAGGTTGGTAGCAAGCAACACATTATCCCTGAATTGGGCCACACTGAACCACAACGGCCCCCGGGTCCACAACACGCAGCCTTCTTCCAAAATTTGTAGTGCACCCTAGTCGCCAAGTTTGGCCCCTGCCCTTTTGATACCCCACATTGTGTCTAAATCTGCACACTGCGCCGAAAACGGGCCTCCCATAGGTATGTGGGAGACCCTGGACCACAGCTTACCAACAACCTGTAGAGCATAATTATGCAGCAACTCGAAATCTAACTGGGGCGTAAGTTTGGCATGTGGCGCGTGCCAAAATACCCCCCTGTTCCCTTCACAGACCGATGCAGTTTTGGTGTATCCCGCTGCACAGATCAATGTAGATCCCTTTGCCGCCACCGACGTTTCTTCTATAGCCATTTTGTGGCTGCGGCAAATGATGTCACCACTCACCAGGGGCAAATGTTGTCAAATTGTTTCTTACAATCCAACTTCTGTGCTGGAACGTGCACCGTGTCGTGCGACGAAGTGGAACCAAGCAGCCACCTGTTTTACGTCAGCGAACTGGAAATTGTGGGGGGATCTCTTGTAACAGCATGCGTAGCATGCAGGTAAATGCTTGTACCCCCGCAAGCGGGACGTGGCGTTTCAAAATAGGGGTTGGGGATGCTGAAATACCACGGAAACTCCATTTGCGGGTCCTCAGCAACTTTGCCTTCGCCAAGATGTAAAGGAGACACCGTTTACATTGTGGAGTCCTCTCCGAATTCATGTCCAGCGCCGCTTTAGCTATGGCTGCTTCCCAAAGGGCTGTCGAGCAACCGGTGACGTGGAATTTTTCTTCCTCCATGAACTATGCGACCGTGTACCACATCCATGTAGTTACCCCGCCCCTTTGTCCACGATGCGCATGTACTGGTACTGGGATCAAAATTTTGCCAGGCGCTACCACTGCTTTAGGAGAGTGGCCTGTTCCGGGAACAGCAAAGAAGGCAAGAGTACATTTAGTGGGGGAAGGACGATATTTAGGTGGGTGGCAAACTCTGTGAGGCCGGCGACTGCCCCGTCCCATGCTCGTTTACCGTGTACTGGCACCGATCGTTTGGCCGCATGCTCTTTTGTCCTGCAATATTGAGGTGTACCGGGATCAGCGCACAGTGGCCGTTGGTCATCTTGACCGCCGTGCTGTGAAACCACTTCTTGGAATTTAGCGCATCGGCAGGGCGGGGCGTGATGTTAGCAGCTGTGTGCCATGGCCCGTGACTAGGAAATGGATCAGACGGTGTGTGGATTTGACCTCACAATTCACTGTGTTACGCACTGCCTGTGGTTCATAGGCTTTCAGGTCGCCCCTATGCAACATCTTATGTACGATGAAGGTGAGTACGGTTTTCGGAACGGTGCTGAGGTTTTGTACTGTAATGGTGCCGGAGACATGGAACAGCAGGGAAAAGTTTTGTGCGTGTTCCCTGCATTACATGCTGTCCGTCCCTGTGCTGGCATGCCTGTCGTACGTAGCTCATGCAGCATGTGCAATATGGTGCTGTGTAGGTTTGCCCGCTTACTGTTCGGAGTGTCGTTGTCGGAAATAACGGGTGGTATGTCATTGACTGCCCACCGTTTAAGGTCTGACCACCATGTACGCTCGAACGGTCCTGCTTGGAGCAGTGTGGGACAGTACTGTGCTAGTCAAGCAAGAATTAAACACTGGCCAAAAGTTTTTTGGCCAGTGGCCAGTAGACTATTGATTTCAATGTTTATTTTTTTTGTGTTTTTTGTCATTTTTGCTAATTACCTGACAGCTATGTATATAAAGTCTGATGTCTGATGTCTGATAAGGGATGTTGTGTGTGCGGTCTGTCCAAGAAGATGTCTGATATTCTTATCTACTGGAGGTGGGTCTAGGGGTCTAATGCCCAGAGGAAATTGGGAGAAACTATGCCTAAATCTAAATCAACCCCCCCCCCAAATGAAAAAAACAAAAAGGGAGGACACAATTGAAAAATCATTGGGGAACCACTTTGGACAATCAAAAACATGGCAGTACAAAAGTAAAAAAGACTTTGAACACCAAAATGGGAAAATGGGGAAAATGTGTGAGCAAGGAAAGTGGCAAACAAAAAGGTGCCCATAGGCCCCCATAGGCCCCCAAAGGTGCCCATAGGTCCCCATAGGGCCCCATAGGTCCCCATAGGCCCCCATAGGCCCCCATAGGCCCCCAAAGGTGCCCATGGGTCCCCAGAGGTGCCCATAGGTCCCCAAAGGTCCCCCTAGATGCCAATGAGTCCCCATCGGCCCCATAGGTCCCCATAGGTCCCGAAAGGTGCCCATAGGTCCCCATAGGTCCCCACAGGCCTCCACAAGCCCCCATAGGTCCCCATAGGTCCCCATAGGCCCCCAAAGGCCCCAATAGGCCCCCATAGGCCCCCAAAGGTGCCCATAGGCCCCCATAGGCCCCAATAGGTCCCCATAGACCCCCAAAGGTCCCCATAGGCCCCCATAGGCCCCCATAGGCCCCCATAGGCCCCCATAGGTCCCCCTAGATGCCGATGAGTCCCCATCGGCCCCCATCCCCATAGGTGCCCATAGGTCCCCATAGGCCCCAATAGGTCCCCATAGATCCCCATAGGCCCCAATAGGTCCCCATAGACCCCCAAAGGTCCCCATAGGCCCCCATAGGCCCCCATAGCTCCCCATAGGCCCCCATAGGCTCCCATAGGCCCCCATAGGTCCCCCTAGATGCCGATGAGTCCCCATCGGCCCCCATCCCCATAGGTGCCCATAGGTCCCCAAAGGTGCCCATAGGTCCCCAAAGGTGCGCAAAGGTCCCCATAGGTCCCCAAAGGTCCCCGTAGACCCCCATAGACCCCCATAGGTCCCCATAGGTCCCCATAGACCCCCATAGGTCCCCATAGGTCCCCATAGACCCCTATAGGTCCCCAAAGGTGCCCAAAGGTCCCCATAGGTCCCCAAAGGTGCCCATAGACCCCCAAAGGTGCCCAAAGATGCCCATAGGTCCCCAAAGGTGCCAATAGGCCCCCGTAGGCCCCCATAGGCGCCCATAGGCCCCCATAGGCCCCAATAGGCCCCCATAGGCCCCCAAAGGTGCCCATAGGCCCCCATAGGCCCCCATAGGTCCCCATAGGTCACCATAGGTCCCAATGGCCCCCATAGGCCCCCAAAGGTCCCCACAAGCCCCCATTGGTCCCCATAGGTCCCCATAGACCCCCATAGGCCCCCATAGGTCCCCACAAGCCCCCATTGGTCCCCATAGGTCCCCACAGGTCCCCATAAGCCCCCACAGGTCCCCATAGGTCCCCATATGCCCCCATAGGTCCCCATAGGCCCCCATAGGCCCCCAAAGGTCCCCATAGGCCCCCAAAGGTCCCCATAGGTCCCCATAGGCCCCTATAGGTCCCCATAGGCCCCCATAGGCCCCCATAGGCCCCGATAGGCCCCCATAGGTCCCCATGGGCCCCCATAGGTCCCCATAGGTCCCCATAGGTCCCCACAGGCCCCCATAGGCCCCCAAAGGTCCCCGAAGGTCCCCATAGGCCCCTATAGGTCCCCATGGGCCGCCATAGGCCGCCATAGGCCCCCATAGGTCCCCATAGAGCCCCATAGGCCCCCATAGGGCCCCATAGGCCCCCATAGGGCCCCACAGGCCCCCATAGGCCCCCAATGGTCCCCATAGAGCCCCATGGGCCCCCATAGGTCCCCATGGGCCCCCATAGGCCCCCATAGGCCCCCATAGGCCCCCATAGGTCCCCAAAGGTGCCAATAGGCCCCCATAGGTCCCCATAGACCCCCATAGGCCACCATAGGTCCCCATAGGTCCCCATAGGCCCCCAAAGGTCCCCATAGGCCCCCATAGGTCCCCATAGAGCCCCATAGGCCCCCATAGGGCCCCATAGGTCCCCATGGGCCCCCATAGGCCCCCATAGGCCCCCATAGGGCCCCATAGGTCCCCATGGGCCCCCATAGGCCCCCATAGGTCCCCATAGGTCCCCAAAGGTGCCAATAGGCCCCCATAGGTGCCCATAGACCCCCATAGGCCACCCTAGGTCCCCGTAGGTCCCCATAGACCCCCATAGGGCCCCTTAGACCCCCATAGGTCCCCATAGGTCTCCACAGGCCCCCATAGGCCCCCAAAGGTCCCCATAGGTCCCCAAAGGTCCCCATAGGCCCCTATAGGTCCCCATAGGCCGCCATAGGCCCCCATGGGCCCCCATAGGTCCCCATAGAGCCCCATAGGCCCCCATGGGCCCCCATAGGTCCCCATAGAGCCCCATAGGCCCCCATAGGCCCCCATAGGGCGCCATAGGCCCCCAAAGGTCCCCATAGGCCCCCATAGGTCCCCATAGAGCCCCATAGGCCCCCATAGGTCCCCATGGGCCCCCATGGGCCCCCATAGGCCCCCATAGGCCCCCATAGGTCCCCATAGGTCCCCAAAGGTGCCAATAGGCCCCCATAGGTCCCCATAGACCCCCATAGGCCACCATAGGTCCCCATAGGTCCCCATAGGCCCCCAAAGGTCCCCATAGGCCCCCATAGGTCCCCATAGGCCCCCAAAGGTCCCCATAGGTCCCCATGGGCCCCCATAGGCCCCCATAGGCCCCCATAGGTCCCCACAGGTCCCCAAAGGTGCCAATAGGCCCCCATAGGTCCCCATAGACCCCCATAGGCCACCATAGGTCCCCATAGGTCCCCATAGGCCCCCAAAGGTCCCCATAGGCCCCCATAGGTCCCCATAGAGCCCCATAGGCCCCCATAGGGCCCCATAGGTCCCCATGGGCCCCCATAGGCCCCCATAGGCCCCCATAGGTCCCCATAGGTCCCCAAAGGCGCCAAAAGGCTCCCATAGGTCCCCATAGGTCCCCATAGACCCCCATAGGTCCCCATAGGCCACCATAGGTTCCCATAGACCCCCAAAGGTCCCCATAGGTCCCCATAGGCCCCAATAGGCCCCCATAGGTCCCCATAGGTCCCCATAGGCCCCCATAGGTCGCCATAGGTCCCCATAGGTCCCCATAGGTCCCCATAGGTCCCCATAGGTCCCCATAGGTCCCCATAGGCCCCCATAGGTCCCCTTAGGTCCCCATAGGTCCCCATAGGTCCCCATAGGTCCCCATAGCTCCCCAAAGGTCCCCATAAGCCCCCAAAGGTCCCCATAGGCCCCTATAGGTCCCCATGGCCCCCCATAGGCCCCCATAGGCCCCCATAGGTCCCCATAGGTCCTGATAGGTCCCCACAGGCCCCCATAGGCCCCCACAATATTTGGGGGGTCTACACCCCCAAAATATTTCACGGATGTATGTCCGTCAAATATTTGGGGGGTCTACAACCCCAAAATATTTGATGGATGTATGTCCGTCAAATATTTGACGCATGCCCATGCGTTAGTTATCTGGGGGGTGTAGAACCCCGAAATGTTTGACGGATGTATGTCCGTCAAATATTTGGGGAGTCTACATCCCCAAAATATTGGACGGATGCATGTCCGTCAAATATTTGACGCATGCCCAAGCGTCAGTTATCTAGGGGGTGTAGACCCCCAAAATATTTGACGGATGTATGTCCGTCAAATATTTGGGGGGTCTACACCCCAAAAATATTTGACGGATGTATGTCCGTCAAATATTTGACGCATGCCCATGCGTTAGTTATTTGGGGGGTGTACACCCCCGAAATGTTTGACGGATGTATGTCCGTCAAATATTTGGGGGGTCTACAACCCCAAAATATTTGACGGATGTATGTCCGTCAAATATTTGACGCATGCCCATGCGTTAGTTATCTGGGGGGTGTAGACCCCCGAAATATTTGACGGATGTATGTCCGTCAAATATTTGGGGGGTCTACACCCCCAAAATATTTGATGGATGCATGTCCGTCAAATATTTGACGCATGCCCATGCGTCGGTCATCTGGGGGGTGTAGACCCGAAAAATATTTGACGGATGTATGTCCGTCAAATATTTGGGGGGTCTACCCCCCAAAAATTTTTGACGGATGTATGTCCGTCAAATATTTGACGCATGCCCATGCGTTAGTTATCTGGGGGGTGTAGACCCCCAAAATATTTGACGGATGTATGTCCGTCAAATATTTGGGGGGTTTACAACCCCAAAATATTGGACGGATGTATGTCCGTCAAATATTTGACGCATGCCCATGCGTTAGTTATCTGGGGGGTGTAGACCCCCGAAATATTTGACGGATGTATGTCCGTCAAATATTTGGGGGGTCTACACCCTCAAAATATTTGATGGATGTATGTCCGTCAAATATTTGACGCATGCCCATGCGTTAGTTATCTGGGGGGTGTAGACCCCCGAAATATTTGACGGATGTATGTGCGTCAAATATTTGACGCATGCCCATGCGTCAGTTATCTGGGGCGTGCTACACCCCCAAAACATTTGACGGACATACATCCGTCAAATATTTGGGGGGTCTACACCCCCAAAATATTTGACGGATGCATGTCGGTCAAATATTTGACGCATGCCCATGCGTCAGTTATCTTGGGGGTGTAAACCCCCGAAATATTTGACGGATGTATGTCCGTCAAATGTTTTGGGGGTGTAGACCCCCCCAAATATTTGACGGACATACATTCGTCAAAATTTTTTTGGGGTGTAGACCCCCCTAATATTTGACGGACATACATTCGTCAAATATTCGGGGAGTCTACACCCCCGAACTATTTGACAGATGCATGTCCGTCAAATATTTGACGCATGCCCATGCGTCAGTTATCTGGGGGGTGTAGAGCTACGAAACATTTGACGGATGTATGTCCGTCAAATATTTTGGGGGTCTACACCCCAAAATGTTTGACGGACATACATCCGTCAAATATTTGGGGGGTCTACACCCCCAAGATATTCGACGGACATACATCCGTCAAATATTTGGGGGGTCTACACCCCTAAAATATTTGACGGATGCATGTCCGTCAAATATTTGATGCAGGCCCATGCGTCAGTTATCTAGGGGGTGTAGACCCCCGAAATATTTGACGGATGTATGTCCGTCAAATATTTGGGGGGTCTACAGCCCAAAAAATATTTGACGGATGTATGTCCGTCAAATATTTGGGGGGTCTACACCCCCAAAATATTTGACGGACATACATCCGTCAAATATTTGGGGGGTCTACAGCCCCAAAATATTTGACGGATGCATGTCCGTCAAATATTTGACGCATGCCCATGCGTCAGTTATCTGGGGGGTGTAGACCCATGAAATGTTTGACGGATGTATGTCCGTCAAATATTTGGGGGGTCTATACCCCCAAAATGTTTGACGGACATACACCCGTCAAATATTTGGGGGGTCTACACCCCCAAATATTTGACGGATGTATGTCCGTCAAATATTTGACGCCTGCCCATGCGTTAGTTATCTAGGGGGTGTAGACCCCCGAAATATTTGACGGATGTATGTCCGTCAAATATTTGGGGGGTCTACAGCCCAAAAAATATTTGACGGATGTATGTCCGTCAAATATTTGGGGGGTCTACACCCCAAAAAATATTCGACGGATGTATGTCCGTCGAAGGTTTGGGGGGTCTACACCCCCAAAATATTTGACGGATGCATGTCCGTCAAATATTTGACGCATGCCCATGCGTCAGTTATCTGGGGGGTGTAGACCCCCGAAATCTTTGACGGATGTATGTCTGTCAAATATTTGGGTGGTCTATACCAACAAAATATTTTACGGACATACATCCGTCAAATATTTGGGGGGTCTACACCCCCAAATATTTGACGGATGTATGTCCGTCAAATATTTGGGGGGTCTACACCCCAAAAATATTTGACGGATGTATGTCCGTCAAATATTTGGGGGGTCTACACCCCAAAAATATTTGACGGATGCATGTCCGTCAAATATTTGACGCATGCCCATGCGTCAGTTATCTGGGGGGTGTAGACCCCCAAAATATTTGGCGGATGTATGTCCGTCAAATATTGGGGGGGTCTACACCCCCAAATTATTTGACGGACATACATCCGTCAAATATTTCGGGGGTCTACACCCCCAAAATTTTTGACGGATGTATGTCCGTCAAAGATTTGACGCATGCCCATGCGTCAGTTATCTCGGGGGTGTAGACCCCCCAAATATTTGACGGATGTATGTCCGTCAAATATTTGGGGGGTCTACACCCCAAAAATATTTGACGGATGTATGTCCGTCAAATATTTGACGCATGCCCATGCGTCAGTTATCTGGGGGGTGTAGACCCCCGAAATGTTTGACGGATGTATGTCCGTCAAATATTTGGGGGGTCTACAGTGGGGGGAAGGGCAAGGGTAAGGGTGCCCCTGATGCTGATGATGCTGATGCACCAGATCGGTTTGTGGGGGTAGAGGATGACCACATATCCGTGTCCAGTGCTGATTCCCTTGGCTCCCTGGGGCATCTGGTAGTTGATGTGGATACCATGAGTGATGCACCCCCCCCCCCTTGGTTTTGCTTCAAGAGGAAGACGAATTCAGTTTGCCTCCCAGTGACGAGGAGGAGGGGGCAGTGTTCCAAGAATAACCCCCCGCCCCCCTGCCTAACTATAGGGTAGGGTTACGCTTGTCTGCATGAGAAGCTGGTGCCAGCATTCCCTCCTATTGTTCCTGCTTTCCTCGCTGCACATTGCGCACACACCGTTGTCTGTTGTCTGTCGCACTGTTTTCTGTTCGGTCTGTTGGGTCTGGATGCAATGGAATCAAAGTCTGGCACGTGTACTGACCAGTCACGGAAAATTGATCATTTGAGACGGCCGTCTCCTTCCAGGGCTTTGGAACAAGTACGCAATTTACCAGTGCCATGTCAGTAGTAGCGAAGCGGATGCCGCTGTCGGGGATTAATTGACTGCGATGTGCGCTGCCCTTCGTATGGACAGAGCCACTGACGTTCCGTGTGCGGAACCGTTCCCTCAGGCTAGTGAGCTGTGCAACCTCTGCAGGGTCTCTCCTAAAATTGCATTGATCCAAATACTCAGTAACACCTTCCGGAGGGGACCGGTTGGATAATAATAACAGCACACTCCTGCGAAAAACCTTTCGCAGAGCAGCCTCATTAACAGAATCAGGGATGGGCTTGGGAAATGTGTGTCCTTCAGGTAGAAGGCCAACAAAAGCAGTGGTTTTAGCTGTAGTAAATGGGGCAAACAAAAGCTGGGGACGGGTACACCAGGCAATAAAGTGACGGAGGCGTGCTCGAAAAAGATCGCACAGACCAGTGCGTAGCTTGCCGCGAAGGGCTTTGGTGCCCATGCGCGGGTGTGGCATGCTAAGGAACAAGTCCATTAGAGCGGGTTGCGATAATGCAGTTGGATGCAGCTTGACCCGGGCGGAGAGCCGGGACAACAGGGCCTCACCAATCTCTTTAGCAAAGAGACAACCTAGGGTATTACTCATCCACTCCTGCCACACTGCAAGTGTGACACTCAAACTGCGAACGTATTCTGTTTTGGCGTCCCAATCGCCAGTAAGAAACACATGTAGCAACAGGCTCCATTGCAAAACTGTGTGGGCTGCCTGACCAGTGCCTGGCTGTCGCCCTGACCAGTTGCAGTTGCGTACCTGTACGCCTAACGCAAAAAGCGCAGGGACATAACTAAACAGCAAGGACTGCAGTCCTTGCAACCAACGGGTAGCTGTATCCACTTGAACTGATGAGAGAGATGCTGGTGCCAGCTGCAACCATTCCAATTTGCGTTGAATACGTACACGTACAGAGTTACCTACAAGTAGTAGTGCTGCTACCACTTTCTCAATGTGGAGCAGCTTACGGTGGTGGTACACCATGGCACCCACTTGCAAATTACAGTTTTCCACAGCAGCAAAGATAGGAAAGAAGGCCTTGTATACCTCAAGGGCAGTGTGTTTGTAAGGGTGCCACGCACTGTACATACAAGGCAACATGGACAGATGCTCATGGAAATTGTACTGCACATATGACTCCCCGTACAAAAAACGCAGTAAATAAAAATGTATTTTCATATCAATTATTAGGGGCATGGGGCGCCGGGTGTGCCGCTGTATGTCCTGGATCTCTTGTAGAATGTGTAGCAAATCAAGGATCCCACCGGTAGTCAAATCGGTCAACAACAGTGGCCGGAATTGTAGTGACCTAACGTTGTCCCGTTTAATATCGAGGGGAACACGAATAAACTCAGGCTCCGCATCAAGCGAAACCCGTGTAACATCGTTCAAGGAGCGAAGTGCAGTAGCAGTGGAATGCACAGCTGAGTCCAGCTGTCCCAACACGGTTACCAAAGATGGATGCCCAGGGAAGGGACATAGGTCTGTAGTTCGCAACATTGCAAACACCGTCAGGTTCATGCTGGGATTGGGATGCTCTGGGTAGGAGTAGACCTCTTCCACCACCAGTTATCAAACCACATAGCCATTTGGTGGTTTGACATGGACGACCACAGTTGTTGTGCAGCCGAGGTAGCCTTAGCAGTTAGTGGTACAGGGCGATTGGTAACAACACCACAGTTTGCTATAACACGGCGAACACCCTGCGTCAAAGGTTGACCTGTAAGTGTGTCTTTCCGTGATACCTTACTAGTTGGACGTGCAGCCTTGTGCAGGACAGACCATAGCATATATAACTGTTTCGTGAAAACGGACAACCAACGAGGCTTCCTATTTTGCTTACTTGCAACAACAATTTGAGGTACAGTCTTACGAGTACGACGGTTGCAGCGGACCTGTGCCAATAGGTGCACTAACATCAGAACCCCCGGCTCGCCAGCATGGGCATCACGTAATAAAGAAGACCCATTTGAATAATGTCCAGTACGTAGTAGATGCCGAACAACGGAGTAGGAAAATTTCATGACAAAAGTCTGGTGATGCAAGTAAAAGACACGATGCACATGGTGGCAAAACACAGCACACTCCCTATCCTTCAATGAGATGCACGTACCTTATGAAGATAAACATCGGTGGAATGGATATGGGAATGGTACTAACCAGGTTGCTCGCTGGAGTTGGTGCTGGTGCCAGCACTCATAGTCCGGAACATCATCTCAGAGACTCGATTGCATTGAAAGGTGCTGGCACCAGCTACTTTGAGCCAAAGGGGGATTCGAGAAGACCATTTGAGTCAGCAGGTGCTGGCACCCGCACCTTTCTGCCAAAGAGAACCAAGGAAAGGTGAAATTGCTTGCAAAGGTGCTGGCCCCAGCTGCTTCAATGATAAACTTGATACCAAAGATACAAAGTAACAAGACATGTCCAATACGCGGTGACTATAGTAACCAACATGTGCACGATTCAATATCACCAACAAATGTAATTGCGGGACATCCCACAAGTACTTTTCGTCAAGGAAGGTGCTGGCCCCAGCTGCAATCATGGGAAACATACTTTTGAGATCAGCATTTTCAATCATCATGAAGTAGTAGTGTAGAAAGGGTGTTTTGAACCCCTAACTTCATCGGCCGCGAAAATACACGTTCAAAAAGGGGGAGTTTTTTACACTGCTCTTTTTGGGTATAGAACCGGGCAAAAGTGTGCCACCGGGGTGGGCAGTTTGCGTGGCCTAAGACAATGGGACAAGTCTGATATTGGGGGGGACACGGGGGGGGGGGGGGGCGAAGTCTGACACGGGGGGGGGGGGGGGTTAGAAAGGGTGTTTGGGTGGGGGGGGGGGGGTTGGGGGTGATGGTCCATAAAAGTCTGATGTGTGATGTCTGATAGCCGACTAGGTCGCTATACACATAGCTGTTACCTGATGCTTTTTGCAAGCTCATTTGCGCTTCCTATTCGCTTGAGGTTGTTTTCATCCAAATTGCCTTAAAATACACACTGCTCTTTGGTTTTTTTGTGTTTTTGTGTAAAAAATGCTTCTTACCTTATGCTTTTTGCAAGTTCATTTGCACTTCCTATTTGCTTGAGGTTGTTTTCGTCCAAATTGCCATTTGTGCATCCACGACCGTACGAACATAAAAAAAGGTCCTCCTTCTTTGATGAACGGTCGGTACACGAATCTCATGTGACGCCCAAGAATTCGCATCCAGTCACAATGGCACCCTGCGAGGCACGGAAGGGCTGGACAATGAACCTCAAAATCTCAGCACCTGAAAAGCGGGAGCGATAACTGGGGAGAATACGGACCCCATTGAGCGCTACCAATTCAGCATTACGCTCAAGGCAAGTCATGGGCTGATAGGATTGCACGAGTCTATGGGGGAATCTTTGCACTGCGCGCGCACTGCGCGCTACTTTTAGACTATGTTCCCCCCGAAGAGCCCCCAAGCACACCCCTTGGAAACGCCCTTAGAATTATGTGACCCAAACTGCTCCAGCTCAAGAAAGTTGCAAACTACCTTCCCTTCACAGAACACACATCATGCACAACTGGAAAAGCCATGAACAGCGCATTGGTTGCCACCCTCAACAACACACAATTGTCTTTGTGTTCCATTGTAGTTTCTCCCTTGAAAATCGTCAGGAGAGACGGAATGGGTGCCCGATTTTCCATGTTCTTTCAAAGAGAAGACCTTGAAGTTGGAGGTACCTTGGACAAAGGGCACAGGACAGCCAATTTGTGGATGCGTGCGACAAGACTCGCACCACATCAAGACCCAAACCGGGTAGTACCGAAGCCAAGGCCTAGACAAGAGCCACTTTTGATTGAACTTGCGCGCCTTCCGCAGTGTAGCACTCCCACCGGAAGCACGTGCGGCACTACAAAGGGTGCAAACACCATCTATGGTGCATTCACCATGAACCCGAAAATTGCACTTCCGGCATTGCACCAAATGGGCGGTTAGTGCACGCCTGCAAGCCCGACACATGCATGTGAAACGAAACGGAACAATAGAAAATGTTAATGACACACCTGCACACATGCACATGACATGAATGCGGGGCATGAATGAGTGTACATGGCGTGTCCGTGTGTCCATTCATGCCATGACCCACATCCTAGATCTTCCCACTATGATGCACCATGCCAGCCGACACACAATGCTACTCACCCTTACATGCACCACATTCCATCTTTGATACCCTCAAACATGCACAAACGCACAAATGCTCTAAAAAAACGTCACACAGGGTACAAAAACCACCAGCAATGAATGCACGAATGTCAATACCAATAAACGTTGATAAACAACGGTTATCCCCCTCAAAAACTCATTTTTCGAAAAATAAACGCATAAAGGCGTTCATTTGCCATTTGGCCAGTGGCCTGGCCAGTGCTTAAGTCACTTAGGCGTCACAAGTTGCCCACCCCCCACCTGGCGCTATGGCCCACGGAAGTCCATGTTGTAATGAGGGGGAAAGTATGTGAAAAGAGGTGTTATTTTTTGGGTACCCAAACCCCCCTGGTGGCAACATGCAAAAACAAGGTGTGTATTTCAAATATATGCCATTATTTGCATTTCTGGAAACACACAGATTTTCAAAATAAAGACATTCAATCACCAAAATATAGTGTTGTTTTACATTTAGACCACTGCATTCCAGTGTGTGTGTGGGGGGGGGGGGGGGGGGGCTATTTTTCTCTCCCCTTTGTTCGAGGTTGATCACAGAACCCCCCTATACACCACAGATGAGGGAACCCCAAACATACCTTTCATTGAAGCACACAGAAAACTATCCCAAAGCATGTACTTGTATTTCCTATTTTAACCAACCTGGCCGAAATTTCGGCCAACTCTTCGAAAAATGTCCAAACACATGGTCCTATTTGACAGACAGGCCTAAGCTGGCCGAAATTTCGGCCACGTCCATCGAAACTCCGAATATGATCACTGAAATGGGTACCTGAGACAGTAGACATGAGCAAGGAACACGGGAGCAGTGACATTTGCACAGGGTGTGCAACATAATATACTCAATTGCAAGCAAATACTTGCCACTTGACGAATCAAAGCAAACTTTTGCAGTGCCTATGGGGAAACACAATAATAAAAGGCTGAAGAGGCTGAGGACTGCATGGTGGCCGAAATTTCGGCCAGACTTCATGCTGACAGGCAATATAAGCAGTAGGACTGGCATTAGCGCTTGCGCAGACCAGATGCACGGGGCTTCTTAGCACCTGTGTTAGCAGGCTGCTTGGCAGGGGCTGCAGCACCAGACTTGGCAGTGGCAGAGTTCTGTGACTGTGTGTTTCCACCCTGGGATGGTGAAAAATGATTCACAAAAGTATTCATACCTTTGCCAGTAGGGGCAACAGTGCCTGGGGAGGAAGCTGGGGTGGCCTGAGCGCACTGCGTGCCACTGGGTGAGGGGGCAGGGGCAGTTTTGGGTTTCTTCTTTGGAGTGTGTGTCTCTGGTTGCGACTCTGCCTCCCCATCTTGCTCCTCAGGATCCTCATCTACATACCTAACCCCAGAACAATCCACAGGAAAACCTGCCCCCAAGTCGTGGTACACATCCTCCCATGACTTGGGGGGGCACGTGTCGGCGTTGGTGATACCTGCTCTGATGAGGTGAACAAAGTCATCGGGCACAACAGTCTCCTCACCCAAAAGGGCACACACAACATTACAGTCCTTGGAAAACCTGGTAGACATCATGCCTGCAAAATACACAGACAGAGTCCCCAGCAAAAACCAGTTGCCTGCCCGTTCTGGGACCGGAACCAGGCTCAAAAGAAATGAGAATATTTCAACAGGCATCACAGACGACATGGGTCCTTCAGTAAAAGCCACGTAACGGGGCAGCCTGTTATCAAAGGCAGTGGCAGAACAAATGGAAACCAGATGGGACGTAGAAGTGTACAGCGGGGTCTTGCTTGACAAATTGTAAAGTGCAACATCACACTGATACATATCCTCAGCCACAGTGGCCTTCAAAGCAGCAACAGTGGCTTTCACATCAGCAGACTCACCCGCAATGAACACAGGCACACCGGACAAAAGCAGCTGCGCAACCAGGTTATGCAAACCAGCTGTATAGAGGCGGGGCACCTCAATGACACAAGCAGCAAAGGACAGTGAACTAATGATACTGGGAACAGGGACTCCACAAGGCATTGCCATCAGTTCCACACGGCCTGACTCTGCAATGAGTTTGCCTGTGCTTGACTCAACGAGGGACTCCCTAGCACACTAGATACTGACCAGACCAGTATCAGATTTTTCACAAACAGGCTTAGCAACAGGCTTCTGCAACAATCCCCGCAACCCCTCATATTTGGGTTCCTTCCAAAGAGGGGCCTTAATTACTGCTGACCACGGGGGCCAGGGGTTTTCTTCAGTCCAGGTCCAACTGCCATAGGCTACCTTCAGGTGTGATGCAATAGCGCACTGCCTTTTGGCCATCTCGATAGTACCAAGTGTAGCTGCAGACAGGTGGTAGCACAGGGTGGGCTCCTATTGTGCATTAATTGAACGACACACAAGCTGGCCGAAATTATTATTCGAATACAAACCCCTGTTTGACCAAAACATACCTCTGGTGTTGTTCACAAGCCCATTGGTAGCCGCCTCGGGACGAAGAATGTGCCAGGACCACATCTGGGCCTTTTTAACATCTTTTATAATTTTTTTGAGACCAGGTAGGGTACTTTTTGTCCCATCCATATAACCTACGATCTCGCGAAGTCGGTCAGGCGTGATGCCTTCCACTTCCTTGAACGTACCCAGTGCGGGATGTAGTCCACGCTTTTCCATGGCTGCCATGGCGTCTACTGAAGGAAGACCCCCGAATTTCACCAAACGCCCAACGCCACCCCACCGTTTGGCAACAGCACTCTGCACAGGAGAACATGTGGAACACAGAAGCTGGCCGAAATTTCGGCCTGGTCGATCGACAAAACCGAATTAATAAACGAAACACACCACAGTGCCTTCCTCGGCAGTAACACCACACTCTTCAAGCATAACAGTAATGTGATGGTACAGGGTGTACTAATAGGCATCCTCATCCTCAAGCCTATCCAGGAGTAGGGACATTCGCTCCGATGTGGTGGATGCTGAGCCAGCAGTGGTCTGGATTTGATGTAAGCCTGCAAGCCGGCGCCTAGTCCGCAGGGGGCAGTCCTGTTTGACTTCGTAACCACCAAATACCAGGGTCCAATCCGGAGTCTCCATATTTTTCATCTCAAATTCGGTCTTGTGTTTTTGGTCAGCAGTGTAAACATGCTGACCCCCCAACAGAACCCAGTGAGTGGCTGTGCAACATGAATATTCGTAACAGCAGGGTCGAAAATTCAGACGCGAAAACGGTACTATCGAGAAGAATACCACAACACACATACGAGTGACTTTATAAAAAAGAAGATCCTGGATGTAATCCACAGGCGGGGCTGCCTTCAGATCGTCGTAGCGGCGTTGCACGCGATCATCCGAAATCCTACGGACCTGCCCAAATTTTCGGTCGTGGTCGATAATAATCTGATCCCACCGAACCTTTATTTTCGTCGTTGACGTAACCCAGTCGGATAACTTGATGGAGGAGGATGAATTTTTCTTTGGTGCGGCCTTAGGCTTCTTTTGAAGTCCCTCTGTGCTCGCCTGGTCCTCTTCAAACTGGGATTGCACTTGAGATTGCCCATTGTCTGCTGCAGGCTCAACATCTGGCGAAACAGCCATGTCCTGCGATACCCCTCCAGGCTCAGTCATAAAATAAAGGGCTACAGGGCAACATTTCATGAAGGGGAGAGTTCCCACATAGCAAATAACAAGCACAGATCAACCAAAAAAGGACCAAAACGGACTGCCTGACAGGAAATTCGGATAACCTGGCCGAAATTTCGGCCAGCACTGCTCTGCATGTCAAACCACTGTGTACAAATACCATTCTGAGAGGCTGGCCGAAATTTCGGCCAGAACCTTAAGTCATTTGTGTTCTGGGGGTAGCCATATGACAAAACAACAAGTCTGGCCGAAATTTCGGCCAGAAAAACATGAAACAGCAAATAGACACACCAAAATCACTGGCAATGCGTGGCAGAACCCATACCACAGTGACAAACACAGCTGCAAACAGAAATCAGTCCCAGTCCTGGGTATCCACACCGATGTGTTCCGCCTCATCTAGGGCTTCAAAGGAGGCAACGCTGTCTGCATCACAATCAATATCCTGGTCACTATCACAAGAGTCGATAGCAATGGAATCATCAAGGGCGGGGGGGGGTACTGGGCGGGGGGGGGGCGGGGGGGGTACTGAGGGGCCTCTGGCTCGGGGCTTCGGGGGTGGCTTTGGGGGCAAGGCAATTCCACCAGGAGCAACAGCAGCAGCAGCAGGCGGTGCACGGTTGGCAGCGCGAATAGAAGCATGTGCAGTACGCAACACCCCTTGCTCGGCAGCAGTGCGGGCAGGTGCATTTGTCTGTAAAAAATCCTCAACACCCTCAGGAACCCTGGTACGCGCAACCAGATTTTGCATTGCATGCAACAAAACCACTTTTAAACGGTGTGTGGTGATTCGTGTCCTAGACATGGTACCGGCAAACGCCAAATCCTCAACCGCATCCAGTCTTCTCACCTCAACTTTATAGTCCGGAACGGGAACACAAATGGGCAGGCTCTGTGTATGGGCTGTCAAGATGAATTGTTTAAGATTGGCAGAGAACATTGCCACGGATCTCTCAGTCAGCACACCACGCAAAATTTTCTCTCTCGGTTGGACAGGGGGAAGTGTCAGAAATAAATCAGACGACTGTTGGACACTAGTACAGGCAGTGTTGCGGCGACAGTGGGCTGAGAACCGGCTCAGAAGTGCCTCACCCAGCTCCTCACAGTGAATACACCCTAGGGAGGCGGAATGCCACTGACTCCAAAACAAAAGAGCAACAACGGTGGTTTTCACATACTCCGTGGTTAACTGTTCCTCGGGCTTTAGGATGTTCAGCATGAGCAGTAGGGACATCTCAAGTGCTTGCTTAGCTACAATACCGGAACCTGCCCCCCGTCCCTCCCAGTTGCACTCACGAACCAAAGTCCCAATGCTGAAAGCAGCTGGACAGTATGTGTACAGCAAAGCCTTAAGGGCTAATAACATACGCAAACCCTTGCGCTGAATGGGTGTCAAATCCCGCTGGCTATTGAGCAGGGAAGTGACGCGCTCATCTAGTCTGCCTCTATTGGATGATGTGGCTAGCATGAGTCCAAGCAACGTCTTCTCCATATGGATGACCTTGACCTTGCGAGGGAGGATAGACCCAACCTGAAGGCTGTTCCCCTGCTCCAAAAACTTAATGAACGGCAGGAACGCCCTGTAGATCAATTCAACGCAATACTTATAGCTATGCCATACTCCGTACACCAAAGGAAAACCCAACAGTAATTGTGGTACATTCCATGGAACATAAGCAGCACCATAACACAGCTTAAGTAGGGCAAAGTGTATTTTCATGTCCACAAGCAGCGGAACACAGTGTCTGGTGCGGTGTTCCACACATGACGAATCAACCACGAGTTGTAAAAGCTCTTTGTGTGTGCCGGAGCGGAGCTCAGACAGGAAAAAGGGTCTCCAGTTGAGGGAACGAACATTTTTTCTGGCAATATCCAAAGGAGCACGAACCCAAACTCTCTGAATACCTTGGTTGGCAACATCAATACGATCAAACAATGCTCTATGTGAGCGAAAGATGTCATCAGCAACCTTTGGTACCCTGGCCTCAATTTCGGCTAGCTCCGGCAAACCCCGGTATGCAGGTAGGGCAGTAGTGTGCAAAACAGCAACAGCTGTACAGTTTAGGGTTAAGTCGGGTGAATGGGGATCAGCTCCCGACCTGTAACGCCTCAGGTTATCAAACCATATACAAACTTGCCTACGGTGCATGGTGTTCCACAAGTTGTGTGCTGCTAGTCCAGCACGATGGTGAATGGACTCCTGCTTAGTGTTACACTGACCAAGGACTCCTACCTTACGGCGTTGGCGGCAGGACATAATACCCCAGTTGTAACCAGACCCACAGTTAGAGTATGGGAGGGCCATAGGGCGCAGCAGGCAGTATAGGGCATGGAACTGTGACAAAAATGTCATGTACCATCGTGGGGGCTTCTTCTCAGTGGCGGCGGCCTTCAACTGTGTCAGGGAGTGCCGGCTCCTGCGATTCTTCCGCAACAAGAGGCACAATTGCAAAAGCTTTTGCAGAGTCCCACCACGTAATGCATTTCGCAACAGCCCTTTGGCTGTAGTAGCAAAAGCACCAGTAACTGCAGCATGTACAACATTGACAATAATAGCAGAAGACATTAATGCTGAGACAAGAAAACAGTTATGTAGGAGTGTATGGTGTAATACTCATGAACAACGACAATTGCAAGCTGGCCGAAATTTCGGCCAGGTGTGTTCAAAGGGGAAATAATTGCTTAAATGTTCAAAAATAGGAAAAGCTGGCCGAAATTTCGGCCAGCCCGCCCAAAAACCAGAATATAAGTGCTTGAATAGTGAACAGACCAAAAAGCTGGCCGAAATTTCGGCCAGCCCTAAGAAAAATGAAAATAACTATGCCTATTCACCATGAAACCAAAAAGCTGGCCGAAATTTCGGCCAGAAGGGTCAAAAACTGCATATACACATAGTTGTTTGCAATGTTACCCAAAACCTGGCCGAAATTTCGGCCAGCTTCAGAAAAATGTCAAATACAACACACTAGAAGACGGGGATACACAAGGCTAACACATCAACACGTATTTCAACGGGTGTCACACAGCTCTGCCAACAACTTTGGTCACATACGTCAAATAACATACTCAAAGTAGAAATGTAGAATATTGTCGAATCGCGCGTATACGGGGTCCTAGAGGGTGGGCAACTTGTGACGCCTAAGAGTCATGCTTGCAAGGCCATCCCCAGAAATAGGGCGAACCCCCGCCCCAAAAAAATAATCTCTGCAATGTCATAGGATTCTCTAGACACAACGGCGGACAAGATAAAATACGGGATGGCAATGGAGCCCATGTCTCCTATACCACGCTTCCGGACTTCGCGAGTTAAGAAGACCACCTTTAGTTTAGGGCATGTGGATTCCTTGAACACCACTGCCCAAACCCCCAGTAACAGGCCATCCAAAGCTCCACGAAGTCCCGTACTCCGAGCGCCTCTGCCACTTCATTACTATGTAAGATCAACAAACTTGGTCTCAAGCTAATTCGTCCCTGTGAGAGCCGCAAGCCTTATGAGGCGTGATCCATCAATTGGTGCCTCGTCCACGACCGATTTTGCCCTTTGGCAAGTCCTATGAGGGTCGGAAACTGCTCCCAATAGACTTTTTGGGGCAGGGTCTTGCTCCTGTTCCCCATCCTCGGTCCCGACCTGTGAGTTTTGCCGCTGCTGAGCCAGCTGCCCTTGAGGTGGTTTTGGAGGAGGAGGCTAAAGACAATCCGCACGGGTGAGTGGGGCACGGAACTGGGGGTTGTCTTACGTGACATTGAAGAGAGAGACTTGGAGGTTTCCGGCTTTCTCATGACCCTGGGCTAGATGAAAGATGCGCCCGGAGGTGGTACTGCACCCGTTCCGAGTCGTTGAAGTAATCTGTCGAAAATGTCAAGTGCGGCTCAAATCAGCGCGGCTTGTGCAGGCATAAACCGAACCATCAAATGCGGGCCCTAAGACTTTAATAGAATTTTGAAGCAAGAGCAACACTCACAAAGTAAAATAGCAAGTGTGCAACTCATGTTACTGTGGGAAGAAACGATGGAACCAATGGTAGGTCGATGGTTGCACATAGGGAACAACACCTAGGACTGGCCCTTCAGGTTGTTGTGGCTAGTCGTAGCTGTCCTACTCCTCCCCCCTCCCCTCCCTTCCCCTATGGGGCAACTGATGTGCGGGACCAGCCCAAGGGCCTGCAAAGACCGGCTTGCACTCCTGAGACACGGTGCACCGCTGCTTGTCAACTCTTGGACGCGCGCCGACAATACACACAAGCACAGCAATACCTCCCTTCCACTAGTGCCTCGGTGGGATTCGAGGATATTCAACAATCTAGGTGGCCACATGAAAGCGTTTTGTCGGGCCTTCATCCTACACATTTTGGTGCATGAAACCGGCAAATTGATTTTCCCTATTTCAAATTTTGTCCAAAAATCTACTTTGCGGTCGAATTTGGGATTTTCGTGGCAGCTATTCAAGTAAATGGTGTAGATAAAGCCTACACGAGCTCCAAGGAAAACTATGGGCACCCTTGGCGGGTCATCGAAGAAGGATAGCCCTACATGA
This sequence comes from Eutreptiella sp. 'Long Island Sound 2002', assembly GCA_964036045.1. NCBI lineage: Eukaryota > Euglenozoa > Euglenophyceae > Eutreptiales > Eutreptiaceae > Eutreptiella > Eutreptiella sp. 'Long Island Sound 2002'. Next base: position 34,583,839 of record OZ038401.1, on the reverse strand, counting down.
GCCACAGAAAAAATTACGGGTACCTTTGACGGGCAATACGGAAGGTTGGACCTTCATGAGCCAAGGCGAAATAACGGGTACCTTCGAACGCTCATCGTGACAGCAACACCTACAGGGGCTGGATCGGGATAAAGTTGTGGGCACCTTTGACGGGCGGGCGGGGGAAACACATAGGACACATGGCACAAAACGAAAAGGACATAACAACACAAAAAGTGGAAGAAAGAAATGTGAGGCACCTCTGAAAATCCAGGTATTGGGCTCTCGCTGTTATCCAACACTTCGCACGGCCTTTGACGACCTGGTTTACTGCATGTCCTACTCTAGGTAGATGGCATAAGGGGAGGGTCCTTGCAGCTGCCGTATCCACAGATGAAATGGAAGAGCAACAAACCACCAAACCATACGTCGATGGACCGGGAGGCGGGGGGGATTGGGGCCCTTCCTAAGCCTATAGGACCTAAGTGCCTACCCGCCCACGTGGCCACCCAACCACCTAAAAACACAACCATTTGCGTGCAGCCAACGAACACAAATCTAGTCTCGCAGCACATGTTAAAATAGTGCTTATCCTACTAAAGATTTAAAACCTGCATTTTTGCAGCTAATGTGGGGGTTCCAACCCACGTTTGCACGCACAAAAACGGTGCCCGGAAATGTTCTCCGTACTTTTCCCGAAAAACGTTTCCGAGCTGCGAAAGGGGATTGATTTGGGGGGGGGGGGGTGGCAAAGGTGCTTGTGATTTTACCTACAACTCGCATAGGTGTGGCCTTCCGGAGGACCCGCCAAAGGTGCCCGTACTTTTACATGTAGCTTGTGGAAGTGTTGCGTTGTGGATGACCTATCAAGGTACCGGTGGTTTTACCTACAGCTCCTATAGTTCTTGCCTTCATCCATAAACCACAAATGAGGATGCTGGCAAAACGGTGTGTTTTAGATCCCTATCTATCTTAGACGGCCCTTGAGGAAAATGAATAGACGAAAGCAAATTGCATGTAAAGACATCTGTCGGCCCTTATTTGCAACTACATTGTGCAAATAACCATTTTTTACATGGTTTGTGTTGTGGTATTGCCTGTGAGTAATGCGAGCAAAATGCTGAATTTGACCCTTTTCCCACCTTTTCCCGTTATTTTACCTTCCCCATTGTCCATGCTACATTTTTCTTGCATGGTACGATGGCACAAGAAAGCCACATGCGACTTGCTTTTTCGCGGCTCGTCGGGATTTGCACAATAGTTGACGAAAATGGTGCCGGGTGGGCTTTGACGGCTATGCGCCCGTGGAAGTGCACACTATTCATCCCCAAACTCTCCCAAAACACTGGCCATGAAACCGGGACACACGAAGCAGGCGGCCATTTGTGCAAGGGGTGTCAGAAACTAGACATGCGGGTCAACGGAGGCTTGTTTCCACCGACTCATTTTAACACCATTGTTGAGTTCTGCACACCTCTCATGAAAAGTTGCACCATGGTACGTGAGTATGCAACAATGTGTGTGGTTCCAGATACCTTAGGATTTGGAGGACAGCGGACATCACTGGGGGGGACACACGTGAGGGGAGGTTGCTAGTGTTGGGATGTGGGGGGGTGTAGTAGGGGTTAGGGGTGGTTTGGGGCTGTCCTAGGGGCGGGTGGGGAGGTGCCAAGTGAGGGGACGACCCAAGTTGCCCAAACGATCATCACATTCTAGGTTGAAACAATAGAGAAAAAGATGAAATCTTACAAGTTGTTGGTACAATGCACGCCTTTTTGAGTGATGCACAATTTTGCACCCAACAGAAAATAAGCAAATACTTTTGTCTACATCCACACACTGCCATGGAGAACTTGCCAATCATCCAGTGTCCGGAAACACCATTGCGGTCACCAATGCAAAAATTGGCCGCCTTTGCCACAACCGGTCTGTGTTTTTTTGCGGGTGATGAGAATGGGTTGAAATTGCAACGATGCGTACCTGCACCACATCACACCCCTTTCTTCAGCAGCAAGCACAACCTTGGCCCTGCAACGAACACCTCCTGTGTGTGCAACACCTCCGTATCAGTAGGTACCTGGGTGTGATGTATCATGTCTTTGTGCCCCATACAATGAACGCCTCCCCCCCTAGTGATGTCCACTTTCCCCCGAAGGTGTCAACAATAGACACATCGCCGTAGAATCACATCCCATGGCAAATCTTTTCATTGAAGGAGTTCTAGAACCATACACCGCCATGAAATTTGGACCAATGTGAAGGAGGACCCAAAATTGGTCAAATTAGCGTTCATTTCACCCAAAGCGCATGGGCAAGGTGGACCGCCGAAATCCTTCGCACAAAATTGTCACCCCCCCCCCCAAATACTCCCTAGACACCGACGGTCGTTTGGAGGGGTGCACTGCGGTGTATTGTGGTGTGGTGTGGGGTGTTTTGCCGGTGTGGTGTGGGGGTAGAGTCTCTAGTTCATGGCTAGGGGCAAGGATCAGTGCATGCGCATAAAAGCAGGCATGTGGGCCCTGTTCTAGGCCCAGTTCTCGTATGCTACTTCCCCCCCCCCCCACAGCCCCAAGTGTTCAAAGATAGTGCTGCCGGAGGAGCAGGGGACATGACCATAGTTGGTCGACATTTACTTGTGTTACGCATAGTTGATTGTGGCTTTTTAATGTTGAGCTTGTGTTTTGTATCCCAACCAGGGTGTTGCATTGGAAATGGGCTCGGTCCGTCATGTGGGGGAGTTCATTTGCATCTACAGCAAGAGGGTAGAGGAGGACGTGAAAGAATTGTCCCGGGGCACATAAAACTTCACCGTTTTCGGGGAGGGGGGGGGTCTTGTGTTGAATAAAATAGCAAGGGAGCAAGGAAAAAATGTGGGCGTGGGACTTGTGTTGCAAATGAAAAAGGTGTTTGGATTGAGGTTCGGATGTGGTTCAGTTGCCATTGTACACTGCATAAAGGCAACGCCGATGGTTTGTTGCTTCCTGTCCAAAAGTGCACTACATTCATTGTGCAAACCATGCGCCTACTCAGTACACACGCGTGTGCAATGAGTGGGAGGATGGTTTGCACACTAACGGAGAGGCAATTTTGCTGTTGCTTGGTTGCTTTGTGCCTTATGGCCAATTACTACGCATACTTGTGCACTCAGTGGGTGGATGGTCCGCACATTAAATATACAGTAGCTTGTTGTTTCTTTGTTGTTTCGGGCCCCACACTGCACTACATTCATTGTGGAGACCTTCAATTTACCGAGAACGCATGCATATGCAGTAACTAGGAGCATGCTTCACACAAATCCTTTTCTAGGACCATGAAATTTGGAGGGTGCTCTCCACCACTGATGTGGGAAATGTACAACAGGCCATGGGGTTCTGGATCAGTGGTGCGCGGCATGTGCGGGCAGTTGGCCTTGCAGGGACAGCAAAGTTGCCGTTGCACTGTTCTCCGTGCGCAGGGCCAGTCAGCCCCTTGTGTGCGCAGCATCAAAGTCCGCAACTAACTGTAGGACAATTATGCGGTTGCTTTGTTGCTTCACGCTTAACACATCAGGATATTAAGTGTGTCGACAATTTGTCCATTGACTGCACAGGGATGCATACTCAATAGGAGGATGGTTTGCGTACTATGTGCAAGGCGGTTTTGCTCCAATGCAGCTTAACATTGGAAATGTGACCACCCATGGCCATTCCTACATTGTTGCTATTCGTGCGATAAGGATGAATCACGCCTGTAGTGATAGGCATGTGGGCCTAGTCACGCTAGCAAGGTAAGATACGCAAAGGATGTGGGGCCCTCGACTTCGGCGCAAGCCGAGACCCAAGCCAAATCTGCCAAGTACGTGTGCTAGCATCACACCATGGCCCGTGCGCATACATGGTCTTCATCCCTACCACGTAGGACGTCGAGGCGCGAACTAGACACGTGCCCCACCGCCTAGGGCGGCCCCCCAAGCCTCCCGTATGCCTTGGTGCTTTTGTAGCCTAAACACCTGCCGCAACAAAGCATGGCATGGCCCCCTAGAACTTCCGCATCACCCTAAAGTGCCAAGATTGCTACAAACTTGGCAAAGCTATTAATGATGAAGACCCAATGCACCTTGCACCCCACAAGAGAATAGGGGGGAGTATGCTCCACGCGCGCCGCACGCTACTTTTCCAACGTGCTTACCCGCAAGGGGCTGTGTTTGACACACCTCCCAAAATGCCCCCCAAGGAGAGATAACCCTTGGGTACCACACGCCGGGGTCGAGCTTCGAGGGCGGGACCTTCAAAGAGCAACAAACGACATTTGTATAGCTCCTCGTCTTGCACCATCTGGCGCCCAAAGCATGGACGGTTGGATGGAACAACACAACATTCGCAGCACCCAGCAACACCTGATCCTCCAAGGGCTGAGCATGGCCGCATACTTTCAGCAAAGAAAAGAAGAGCGGGGAAGAGAAGCACGCAACAGCTATGTGTATAAAGTCTGAAGTCTGAAGTCCGATTTGGCATCTCGTGTCAAGGACATAAAATACATCTCAGCAAAAGTCTGATAAAAGTGTGGTACCCGACCCCTCCCTTCCTTCCTTCATCTCAGAAAGGGACAAGGAAAAGTCTGCCACTCCCCCCCCCCCCGCAACACAACCACCCACCAGAAAAAAAACCATCATGAAAACTGAAGGTTGGGAAGAATGGGAGACCATGCAACACAGGGGAACAGCCCCCCCCCAAGAAAAAAAAAGGGTGGAAAAATGGAGCATTGAGGAAAATGGGAGGCCGGGAAAAATATTCCACTTAGGTGGTGTACCCCCACCCTTGGGATAAATATTCCATTGAGGTGGTGCCCCCCCCCGTGGACAAATATTCCACTGAGGTGGTGTACCCCCCCCCCTGTGGAAAAATGTTCCACTGAGGTGGTGTACGCCCCCCCCTCTGGATAGATATTCCACTGAGGTGGTGTACCCCCCCCCCCCTCAGGATAAATATTCCACTGAGGTGGTGTCCCCCCCCCCCTGTGGAAAAATGTTCCACTGCGGTGGTGTACGCCCCCCCCTCTGGATAGATATTCCACTGAGGTGGTGCCCCCCCCCCCCCTGTGGACAAATATTCCACTGAGGTGGTGTACCCCCCCCCCTGTGGAAAAATGTTCCACTGCTGGAGTACGCCCCCCCCTCTGGATAGGTGTTCCACTGAGGTGGTGTACCCCCCCCCTCAGGATAAATATTCCACTGAGGTGGTGTACCCCCCCCCCCTGTAAAAAAATGTTCCACTGAGGTGGTGTACGCCCTCCACTTTGGATCGATATTCCACTGAGGTGGTGTACCCCCCCCCTCTGGATAAATATTCCACTTAGGTGGTGTACCCCCCCCCTCAGGATAAATATTCCACTGAGGTGGTGCACCCCCCGCCCTATGCATAAGAATTCCACTTACGTGGTGTACCCCCCCCTCTGGAAAAATATTCAACTGAGGTGGTGTACCCCCCCCATGTGGAAAAATATTCCACTGAGGTGGTGCACCCCCCCCCATGTGGATAAATATTCCACTGAGCTGGTGTGCACCCCCTTCTGGATAAACATTCCACTGAGGTGGTGTACCCCCCCCCCCTCTGAATAAATATTCCACTGAGGTGGTGTAGGACCCCCCTGTGGATAATTGCTCCACTGAGGTGGTGTACGCCCCCCCTCTGGATAAATATTCCACTGAGGTGGTGTACAACCCCCCTCGGGATAATTATTCCACTGAGGTGGTACACCCCTTTCCAGTGGATAAATATTCCACAGAGGGAGTGTAGACCCCTCCACGGCGGATAAATATTCCACGGAGGCAGTGTACAACCCTCCCCGGGGGGTAGAATAATTCACGGAGGGGTCAAACAATTCACGGAGGGGTCAAATAATTCACGGAGGGGTCAAATAATTCACGGAGGGGGGTAAACAATTCACGGAGGGGTGAAATAATTCACCGAGGGGGGTAAACAATTCACGGAGGGGTCAAATAATTCACGGAGGGGGGTAAATAATTCACGGAGGGGTCAAACAATTCACGGAGGGGTGAAATAATTCACGGAGGGGGGGGAATAATTCACGGAGGGGTCAAATAATTCACGGAGGGGGGTAAATAATTCACGGAGGGGTCAAATAATTCACGGAGGGGTCAAATAATTCACGGAGGGGGGTAAATAATTCACGTAGGGGTAAAACAATTCACGGAGGGGTGAAATAATTCACGGAGGGGAGGGGAGAGTCGCTAAGGGGTCAAATAATTCACGGAGGGGTCAAATAATTCACGGAGGGGTCAAACAATTCACGGAGGGGTCAAATAATTCACGGAGGGGTCAAATAAATCACAGAGGGGGGTAAACAATTCACGGAGGGGTCATATAATTCAAGGAGGGGGGTAAATAATTCACGGAGGGGTCAAATCATTCACGGAGGGGGGTAAATAATTCACGGAGGGGTCAAATAATTCACGGAGGGGGGTAAACAATTCACGGAGGGGTCAAATAATTCACGGAGGGGGGTAAACAATTCACGGAGGGGTCAAATAATTCACGGACGGGGGTAGACAATTCACGGAGGGGTCATATAATTCACGGAGGGGTCAAATAATTCACGGAGGGGGTAAATAATTCACGGAGGGGTCAAATAATTCACCGAGGGGGGTAAATAATTCACGGAGGGGTCAAATAATTCACGGAGGGGGTTATATAATTCACGGAGGGGTCAAATAATTCACGGAGGGGGGTAAAAAATTTACGGAGGGGTTAAATAATTCACGGAGGGGAGTAAACACTTCACCGAGGGGTCATATAATTCACGGAGGGAGGTAAACAATTCACGGAGGGGTCAAATAATTCACACAGGGGTCAAATAAGTCACGGAGGTGGGTAAATAATTCACGGAGGGGTCAAACAATTCGCGGAGGGGTGAAATAATTCACGGAGGGGGGGGGATAATTCACGGAGGGGTCAAATAATTCACGGAGGGGGGTAAATAATTCACGGAGGGGTCAAAAAATTCACGGAGGGGTCAAATAATTCACGGAGGGGGGTAAATAATTCACGGAGGGGTCAAACAATTCACGGAGGGGTGAAAGAATTCACGGAGGGGAGGGGAGAATTCACGGAGGGGTCAAATAATTCACGGAGGGGTCAAATAATTCACGGAGGGGTCAAACAATTCACGGAGGGGTCAAATAATTCACGGAGGGGGGTAAATAATTCACGGAGGGGTCAAATAATTCACGGAGGGGTCAAATAATTCACGGAGGGGTGAAATAATTCACGGAGGGGGGGGGGGATAATTCACGGAGGGGTCAAATAATTCACGGAGGGGTCAAACAATTCACGGAGGGGTCAAACAATTCACGGAGGGGTCAAATAATTCACGGAGGGGGGTAAACAATTCACGGAGGGGTCAAATAATTCACGGAGGGGGGTAAATAATTCACGGAGGGGTCAAATAATTGACACAGGGGTCAAATAAGTCACGGAGGTGGGTAAATAATTCACGGAGGGGTCAAATAATTCACGGAGGGGGGTAAACAATTCACGGAGGGGTCAAATAATTCACGGAGGGGGGTAAATAATTCACGGAGGGGTCAAATAATTGACACAGGGGTCAAATAAGTCACGGAGGTGGGTAAATAATTCACGGAGGGGTCAAACAATTCACGGAGGGGTGAAATAATTCACGGAGGGGGGGGAATAATTCACGGAGGGGTCAAATAATTCACGGAGGCGTCAAATAATTCACGGAGGGGGGTAAATAATTCATGGAGGGGTCAAACAATTCACGGAGGGGTCAAATAATTCACGGAGGGGTCAAACAATTCACGGGAGGGTTCAAATAATTCACGGAAGGGGGGTAAATAATTCACGGAGGGGTCAAATAATTCACGGAGGCGGGTAAACAATTCACGGAGGGGTCAAATAATTCAAGGAGGGGGGTAAACAATTCACGGAGGGGTCAAATAATTCATGGAGGGGGGTAAACAATTCACGGAGGGGTCAAATAATTCACGGAGGGGGGTAAACAATTCACGGAGGGGTCAAATAATTCACCAAGGGGGGTACACAATTCACAAAGGGGTCAAATAATTCACGGAGGGGGGTAAATAATTCACGGAGGGGTCAAATAATTCACGGAGGGGTCGAATAATTCACGGAGGGGGGTAAATAATTCACGGAGGGGTCAAATGATTCACGGAGGGGGGTAAATAATTCACGGAGGGGTCAAATAATTCACGGAGGGGTCAAATAATTCACGGAGGGGGGTAAACAATTCACAGAGGGGTCATAGAATTCACGGAGGGGGGTAAACAACTCACGGAGGGGTCAAATAATTCACACAGGGGTCAAATAAGTCACGGAGGGGGGTAAATAAATCACGGAGGGGTCAAACAATTCACGGAGGGGTCAAATAATTCACACAGGGGTCAAACAATTCACGCAGAGGGGTAAAAAATTCACGGAGGGGCCAAACAATTCACGGAGGGGTCAAACAATTCACGGAGGGGTCAAATAATTCACGGAGGGGGGTAAATAATTCACGGAGGGGTCAAATAATTCACGGAGGGGGTTGAACAATTCACGGAGGGGTCAAATAATTCACGGAGGGGGGGAAATAATTCACGGAGGGGTCAAATAATTCACGGAGGGGTCAAACAATTCACAGGGGGGTCAAATAATTCACGGAGGGGGGTAAATAATTCACAGAGGGGTCAAATAATTCAGGGAGGGGGGTAAACAATTCACGGAGGGGTGAAATAATTCACGGAAGGGGGGTAATAATTCACGGAGGGGTCAAATAATTCACGGAGGGGGGTGAATGATTCACGGAGGGGGGTAAATAATTCACGCAGGGGTCAAATAATTCACGGAGGGGTCAAATAATTCACGGAGGGGGGTAAATAATTCACGGAGGGGTCAAAGAATTCACGGAGGGGTGAAATAATTCACGGAGGGGAGGGGATAATTCACGGAGGGGTCAAATAATTCACGGAGGGGTCAAATAATTCACGGAGGGGTCAAAAAATTCACGGAGGGGTCAAATGATTTACGGAAGGGGGGTAAATAATTCACGGAGGGGTCAAAAATTTCACGGAGGGGGGTAAACAATTCACGGAGGGGTCAAATAATTCACGGAGGCGGGTAAACAATTCACGGAGGGGTCAAATAATTCACGGAGGGGGGTAAACAATTCACGGAGGGGTCAAATAATTCACGGAGGGGGGTAAACAATTCACGGAGGGGTCAAATAATTCACGGAGGGGGGTAAATAATTCACGGAGGGGTCAAATAATTCACCAAGGGGGGTACACAATTCACAAAGGGGTCAAATAATTCACGGAGGGGGGTAAATAATTCACGGAGGGGTCAAATAATTCACGGAGGGGTCGAATAATTCACGGAGGGGGGTAAATAATTCACGGAGGGGTCAAATGATTCACGGAGGGGGGTAAATAATTCACGGAGGGGTCAAATAATTCACGGAGGGGTCAAATAATTCACGGAGGGGGGTAAACAATTCACAGAGGGGTCATATAGTTCACGGAGGGGGGTAAACAACTCACGGAGGGGTCAAATAATTCACACAGGGGTCAAATAAGTCACGGAGGGGGGTAAATAAATCACGGAGGGGTCAAACAATTCACGGAGGGGTCAAATAATTCACACAGGGGTCAAACAATTCACGCAGAGGGGTAAAAAATTCACGGAGGGGCCAAACAATTCACGGAGGGGTCAAACAATTCACGGAGGGGTCAAATAATTCACGGAGGGGGGTAAATAATTCACGGAGGGGTCAAATAATTCACGGAGGGGGTTGAACAATTCACGGAGGGGTCAAATAATTCACGGAGGGGGGGAAATAATTCACGGAGGGGTCAAATAATTCACGGAGGGGTCAAACAATTCACAGGGGGGTCAAATAATTCACGGAGGGGGGTAAATAATTCACAGAGGGGTCAAATAATTCAGGGAGGGGGGTAAACAATTCACGGAGGGGTGAAATAATTCACGGAAGGGGGGTAATAATTCACGGAGGGGTCAAATAATTCACGGAGGGGGGTGAATGATTCACGGAGGGGGGTAAATAATTCACGCAGGGGTCAAATAATTCACGGAGGGGTCAAATAATTCACGGAGGGGGGTAAATAATTCACGGAGGGGTCAAAGAATTCACGGAGGGGTGAAATAATTCACGGAGGGGAGGGGATAATTCACGGAGGGGTCAAATAATTCACGGAGGGGTCAAATAATTCACGGAGGGGTCAAAAAATTCACGGAGGGGTCAAATGATTTACGGAAGGGGGGTAAATAATTCACGGAGGGGTAAAAAATTTCACGGAGGGGGGTAAACAATTCACGGAGGGGTCAAATAATTCACGGAGGCGGGTAAACAATTCACGGAGGGGTCAAATAATTCACGGAGGGGGGTAAACAATTCACGGAGGGGTCAAATAATTCACGGAGGGGGGTAAACAATTCACGGAGGGGTCAAATAATTCACGGAGGGGGGTAAATAATTCACGGAGGGGTCAAATAATTCACCAAGGGGGGTACACAATTCACAAAGGGGTCAAATAATTCACGGAGGGGGGTAAATAATTCACGGAGGGGTCAAATAATTCACGGAGGGGTCGAATAATTCACGGAGGGGGGTAAATAATTCACGGAGGGGTCAAATGATTCACGGAGGGGGGTAAATAATTCACGGAGGGGTCAAATAATTCACGGAGGGGTCAAATAATTCACGGAGGGGGGTAAACAATTCACAGAGGGGTCATATAATTCACGGAGGGGGGTAAACAACTCACGGAGGGGTCAAATAATTCACACAGGGGTCAAATAAGTCACGGAGGGGGGTAAATAAATCACGGAGGGGTCAAACAATTCACGGAGGGGTCAAATAATTCACACAGGGGTCAAACAATTCACGCAGAGGGGTAAAAAATTCACGGAGGGGCCAAACAATTCACGGAGGGGTCAAACAATTCACGGAGGGGTCAAATAATTCACGGAGGGGGGTAAATAATTCACGGAGGGGTCAAATAGTTCACGGAGGGGGTTGAACAATTCACGGAGGGGTCAAATAATTCACGGAGGGGGGGAAATAATTCACGGAGGGGTCAAATAATTCACGGAGGGGTCAAACAATTCACAGGGGGGTCAAATAATTCACGGAGGGGGGTAAATAATTCACAGAGGGGTCAAATAATTCAGGGAGGGGGGTAAACAATTCACGGAGGGGTGAAATAATTCATGGAAGGGGGGTAATAATTCACGGAGGGGTCAAATAATTCACGGAGGGGGGTGAATGATTCACGGAGGGGGGTAAATAATTCACGCAGGGGTCAAATAATTCACGGAGGGGTCAAATAATTCACGGAGGGGGGTAAATAATTCACGGAGGGGTCATATAATTCACGGAGGGGTGAAATAATTCACGGAGGGGAGGGGATAATTCACGGAGGGGTCAAATAATTCACGGAGGGGTCAAAAAATTCACGGAGGGGTCAAAAAATTCACGGAGGGGTCAAATGATTTACGGAAGGGGGGTAAATAATTCACGGAGGGGTCAAAAATTTCACGGAGGGGGGTAAACAATTCACGGAGGGGTCAAATAATTCACGGAGGGGGGTAAACAATTCACGGAGGGGTGATATAATTCACGGAGGGGGGTAAATAATTCACGGAGGGGTCAAATAATTCACGGAGGGGGGTAAACAATTCACGGAGGGGTCAAATAATTCACGTTGGGGGGTAAACAATTCACGGAGGGGTCATATAATTCACGGAGGGGTCAAATAGTTCACGGAGGGGGGTAAATAATTCACGGAGGGGTCAAATAATTCACCGAGGGGGGTACACAATTCACGGAGGGGTCAAATAATTCACGGAGGGGGGTAAATAATTCACGGAGGGGTCAAATAATTCACAGAGAGGTCAAATAATTCACGGAGGGGGGTAAATAATTCACGGAGGGGTCAAAAAATTCACGGAGGGGGGTAAACAATTCACGGAGGGGTCAAATGATTCACGGAGGGGGGTAAATAATTCACGGAGGGGTCAAATAATTCGCGGAGGGGGGTAAATAATTCACGGAGGGGTCAAATAATTCACGGGGGGGGTAAACAATTTACGGAGGGGTCAAATAATTCACGGAGGGGGGTAAAACATTCACGGAGGGATCAAATAATTCACAGATGGGGGGTAAATAATTCACGGAGGGGTCAAATAATTCACGGAGGGGGGTAAAAAATTCACGGAGGGGTCAAACAATTCACGGATGGGGGGTAAATAATTCACGGAGGGGTCAAATAATTCAAGGAGGGGTGAAATAATTCACGGAGGGGTGAAATAATTCACGGAGGGGTCAAATAATTCACGGAGGGGGGTAAATTATTCACGGAGGGGTCAAATAATTCACGGAGGGGGGTAAACAATTCACGGAGGGGTGAAATAATTCACGGAGGGGGGTAAATAATGCACAGAGGGGTCAAACAATTCACGGAGGGGTCAAATAATTCATGGAGGGGTCAAACAATTCACGGAAGGGTTAAAAAATTCACGGAGGGGGGGGGGGGAATTCACGGAGGGGTCAAATAATCCACGGAGGGGGGTAAATAATTCATGCAGGGGTCAAATAATTCACGGAGGGGTGTAAATAATTCACGGAGGGGTCAAACAATTCACGGAGGGGTGAAATAATTCACGGAGGGGAGGTGATAATTCACGGAGGGGTCAAATAATTCACGGAGGGGTCAAATAATTCACGCAGGGGTCAAACAATTCACAAAGGGGTCAAATAATTCACGGAGGGGGGTAAATAATTCACGGAGGGGTCAAAAAATTCACGGAGGGGGGTAAACAATTCACGGAGGGGTCAAATGATTCACGGAGGGGGGTAAATAATTCACGGAGGGGTCAAATAATTCACACAGGGGTCAAATAAGTCACGGAGGGGGGTAAATAATTCACGGGGGGTCAAATAATTCACGGAGGGGTGAAATATTTCACGGAGGGGAAGGAATAATTCACGGAGGGGTCAAATAATTCACGGAGGGGGGTAAATAATTCACGGAGGGGTCAAATAATTCACGGAGGGGTCATATAATTCACGGAGGGGAGTAAATAATTCACGGAGGGGTCAAACAATTCACAGAGGGGTGAAATAATTCACGGAGGGGAGGGGATAATTCACGGAGGGGTCAAATAATTCACGGGGGGGTCAAATAATTCACGGAGGGGGGTAAACAATTCACGGAGGGGTCATATAATTCACGGAGGGGTCAAATAATTCACGGAGGGGTCAAATAATTCACGGAGGGGGTAAATAATTCACGGAGGGGTCAAAAAATTCACACAGGGGTCAGATAATTCACGGAGAGGGGTAAATAATTCATGGAGGGGTCAAACAATTCACGGAGGGGTGAGATAATTCACGGAGGGGGGGGAACAATTCACGGAGGGGTCAAATAATTCACGGAGGGGGGTAAACAATTCACGGAGGGGTCATATAATTCACGGAGGGGTCAAATAATTCACGGAGGGGGGTAAATAATTCACGGAGGGGTCAAAAAATTCATGGAGGGGTCAAACAATTCACGGAGGGGTCAAATAATTCACGGAGGGGGGTAAATGATTCACGGAGGGGTCAAATAATTCACGGAGGGGGGGTAAACAATTCACGGAGGGGTCATATAATTCACGGAGGGGGGTAAATAATTCACGGAGGGGTCAAATAATTCACGGAGGGGGGTAAATAATTCACGGAGGAGTCAAATAATTCACGGAGGGGGGTAAACAATTCACGGGGGGGGTCAAATAATTCACGGAGGGGGGTAAATAATTCACGGAGGGGTCAAATAATTCACACAGGGGTCAAAATAATTCACGGAGAGGGGTAAATAATTCATGGAGGGGTCAAACAATTCACGGAGGGGTGAAATAATTCACGGAGGGGGGGGAATCATTCACGGAGGGGTCAAATAATTCACGGAGGGGGGTAAATAATTCACGGAGGGGTCAAATAATTCACGGAGGGGTCAAATAATTCACGGAGGGGGGTAAATAATTCACGGAGGGGTCAAATAATTCACGGAGGGGTCAAACAATTCACGGAGGGGTGAAATAATTCACGGAGGGGGGGGAACAATTCACGGAGGGGTCAAATAATTCACGGAGGGGGGTAAATAATTCATGCAGGGGTCAAATAATTCACGGAGGGGTGTAAATAATTCACGGAGGGGGGTAAATAATTCACGGAGGGGAGGTGATAATTCACGGAGGGGTCAGATAATTCACGGAGGGGTCAAGTAATTCACGGAGGGGTCAAACAATTCACGGAGGGGTCAAATAATTCACGGAGGGGGGTAAATAATTCACGGAGGGGTCAAATAATTCACGGAGGGGGGTAAACAATTCACGGAGGGTTCAAATAAGTCACGGAGGGGGGTAAATAATTCACGGAGGGGTCAAACAATTCACGGAGGGGTGAAATAATTCACGGAGGGGTGGGAATAATTCACGGAGGGGTCAAATAATTCACGGAGGGGGGTAAACAATTCACGGAGGGGTCAAATAATTCACGGAGGGGTAAAATAATTATCGGAGGGGGGTAAATAATTCACGGAGGGGTCAAACAATTCACGGAGGGGTGAAATAATTCACGGAGGGGAGGGGATAATTCACGGAGGGGTCAAATAATTCACGGAGGGGTCAAATAATTCACGGAGGGGGGTAAACAATTCACGGAGGGGTCATGTAATTCACGGAGGGGGGTAAACAATTCACGGAGGGGGGTAAATAATTCACGGAGGGGTCAATTAATTCACGGAGGGGTCAAATAATTCACGGAGGGGGGTAAATAATTCACGGAGGGGTCAATTAATTCACGGAGGGGGGTAAACAATTCACGGAGGGGTCAAATAATTCACGGAGGGGGGTAAATAATTCACGGAGGGGTCAAATAATTCACACAGGGGTCAAATAATTCACGGAGAGGGGTAAATAATTCACGGAGGGGGGTAAATAATTCACGGAGGGGTGAGATAATTCATGGAGGGGGGTAAATAATTCACGGAGGGGTCAAATAATTCACGGAGGGGGGTAAATAATTCACGGAGGGGTCATATAATTCGGGGAGGAGTCAAATAATTCACGGAGGGGGGTAAATAATTCACGGAGGGGGGTAAACAACAATTCAAGGAGGGGTCAAATAATTCACGGAGGGGTCAAACAATTCACGGAGGGGTGAAATAATTCACGGAGGGGGGGGGATTAATTCACGGAGGGGTCAAATAATTCACGGAGGTGGGTAAAAAATTCGTGCAGGGGTCAAATAATTCACGGAGGGGTGTAAATAATTCACGGAGGGGTCAAATAATTCACACAGGGGTCAAATAATTCACGGAGAGGGGTAAATAATTCACGGAGGGGGGTAAATAATTCACGGAGGGATGAGATAATTCATGGAGGGGGGGGAATCATTCACGGAGGGGTCAAATAATTCACGGAGGGGGGTAAACAATTCACGGAGGGTTCATATAATTCACGGAGGGGTCAAATAATTCACGGAGGGGGGTAAATAATTCACGGAGGGGTCAAACAATTCACAGAGGGGTCAAACAATTCACGGAGGGGTCAAATAATTCACGGAGGGGGGTAAATAATTCACCGAGGGGTCAAATAATTCACGGAGGGGGGGTAAACAATTCACGGAGGGGTCATATAATTCACGGAGGGGGGTAAATAATTCACGGAGGGGTCAAATAATTCACGGAGGGGGGTAAATAATTCACGGAGGGGTCAAATCATTCACGGAGGGGGGTAAACAATTCACGGGGGGGGGTCAAATAATTCACGGAGGGGGGTAAATAATTCACGGAGGAGACAAATAATTCACACAGGGGTGAAATAATTCACGGAGAGGGGTAAATAATTCATGGAGGGGGGGGAATAAGTCACGGAGGGGTCAAATAATTCACGGAGGGGGGTAAATAATTCACGGAGGGGTCAAATAATTCACGGAGGGGGGTAAATAATTCACGGAGGGGTCAAACCATTCACGGAGGGGTACAACAATTATCGGAGGGGGGTAAATAATTCACGGAGGGGTCAAACAATTCACGGAGGGTGAAATAACTCACGGAGGGGAGGGGATAATTCACGCAGGGGTCAAATAATTCACGGAGGGGTCAAATAATTCACGGAGGGGGGTAAACAATTCACGGAGGGGTCATATAATTCATGGAGGGGTCAAATAATTCACGGAGGGGGGTAAATAATTCACGGAGGGGGGTAAATAATTCACGGAGGGGTGAGATAATTCATGGAGGGGGGTAAATAATTCACGGAGGGGTCAAATAATTCACGGAGGGGGGTAAATAATTCACGGAGGGGTCATATAATTCATGGAGGGGTCAAATAATTCACGGAGGGGGGTAAATAATTCACGGAGGGGGGTAAACAATTCAAGGAGGGGTCAAATAATTCACGGAGGGGTCAAACAATTCACGGAGGGGTGAAATAATTAACGGAGGGGGGGGAATAATTCACGGAGGGGTCACATAATTCACGGAGGGGGGTAAAAAATTCGTGCAGGGGTCAAATAATTCACGGAGGGGGGTAAAAAATTCGTGCAGGGGTCATATAATTCATGGAGGGGTCAAATAATTCACGGAGGGGGGTAAATAATTCACGGAGGGGGGTGAATAATTCACGGAGGGGTCAAATAATTCACGGAGGGGGGTAAACAATTCACGGAGGGCTCAAATGATTCACGGAGGGGGGTAAATAATTCACGGAGGGGTCAAGTAATTCACACAGGGGTCAAATAAGTCACGGAGGGGGGTAAATAATTCACGGAGGGGTCAAACAATTCACGGAGGGGTGAAATAATTCACGGAGGGGTGGGAACAATTCACGGAGGGGTCAAATAATTCACAGAGGGGTCAAATAATTCACGGAGGGGTAAAAAAATTATCGGAGGGGGGTAAATAATTCACGGAGGGGTCAAATCATTCACGGAGGGGGGTAAACAATTCACGGGGGGGGTCAAATAATTCACGGAGGGGGGTAAATAATTCACGGAGGAGTCAAATAATTCACACAGCGGTGAAATAATTCACGGAGAGGGGTAAATAATTCATGGAGGGGGGGGAATAAGTCACGGAGGGGTCAAATATTTCACGGAGGGGGGTAAATAATTCACGGAGGGGTCAAATAATTCACGGAGGGGGGTAAATAATTCACGGAGGGGTCAAATAATTCACGGAGGGGTAAAACAATTATCGGAGGGGGGTAAATAATTCACGGAGGGGTCAAACAATTCACGGAGGGGTGAAATAACTCACGGAGGGGAGGGGATAATTCACGCAGGGGTCAAATAATTCACGGAGGGGTCAAATAATTCACGGAGGGGGGTAAACAATTCACGGAGGGGGGTAAATAATTCACGGAGGGGTCAATTAATTCACGGAGGGGGGTAAACAATTCACGGAGGGGTCAAATAATTCACGGAGGGGGGTAAATAATTCACGGAGGGGTCAATTAATTCACGGAGGGGGGTAAACAATTCACGGAGGGGTCAAATAATTCACGGAGGGGGGTAAATAATTCACGGAGGGGTCAAATAATTCACACAGGGGTCAGATAATTCACGGAGAGGGGTAAATAATTCACGGAGGGGGGTAAATAATTCACGGAGGGGTGAGATAATTCATGGAGGGGGGTAAATAATTCACGGAGGGGTCAAATAATTCACGGAGGGGGGTAAATAATTCACGGAGGGGTCATATAATTCATGGAGGGGTCAAATAATTCACGGAGAGGGGTAAATAATTCACGGAGGGGGGTAAACAATTCAAGGAGGGGTCAAATAATTCACGGAGGGGTCAAACAATTCACGGAGGGGTGAAATAATTCACGGAGGGGGGGGGAATAATTCACGGAGGGGTCAAATAATTCACGGAGGGGGGTAAAAAATTCGTGCAGGGGTCAAATAATTCACGGAGGGGTGTAAACAATTCACGGAGGGGTCAAACAATTCACGGAGGGGTGAAATAATTCACGGAGGGGAGGTGATAATTCACGGAGGGGTCAGATAATTCACGGAGGGGTCAAATAATTCACGGAGGGGTCAAACAATTCATGGAGGGGTCAAATAATTCACGGAGGGGGGTAAATAATTCACGGAGGGGTCAAATAATTCACGGAGGGGGGTAAACAATTCACGGAGGGCTCAAATGATTCACGGAGGGGGGTAAATAATTCACGGAGGGGTCAAGTAATTCACACAGGGGTCAAATAAGTCACGGAGGGGGGTAAATAATTCACGGAGGGGTCAAACAATTCACGGAGGGGTGAAATAATTCACGGAGGGGTGGGAACAATTCACGGAGGGGTCAAATAATTCACGGAGGGGGGTAAATAATTCACAGAGGGGTCAAATAATTCACGGAGGGGTAAAAAAATTATCGGAGGGGGGTAAATAATTCACGGAGGGGTCAAATCATTCACGGAGGGGGTCAAATAATTCACGGAGGGGGGTAAATAATTCACGGAGCAGTCAAATAATTCACACAGGGGTGAAATAATTCACGGAGAGGGGTAAATAATTCATGGAGGGGGGTAAATAATTCACGGAGGGGTCAAATAATTCACACAGGGGTCAAATAATTCACGGAGAGGGGTAAATAATTCACGGAGGGGGGTAAATAATTCACGGAGGGGTGAGATAATTCATGGAGGGGGGTAAATAATTCACGGAGGGGTCAAATAATTCACGGAGGGGTCAAATAATTCACGGAGGGGGGTAAATAATTCACGGAGGGGTCAAACAATTCACGGAGGGGTGAAATAACTCACGGAGGGGAGGGGATAATTCACGCAGGGGTCAAATAATTCACGGAGGGGTCAAATAATTCACGGAGGGGGGTAAACAATTCACGGAGGGGGGTAAATAATTCACGGAGGGGTCAATTAATTCACGGAGGGGGGTAAACAATTCACGGAGGGGTCAAATAATTCACGGAGAGGGGTAAATAATTAACGGAGGGGTCAATTAATTCACGGAGGGGGGTAAACAATTCACGGAGGGGTCAAATAATTCACGGAGGGGGGTAAATAATTCACGGAGGGGTCAAATAATTCACACAGGGGTCAAATAATTCACGGAGAGGGGTAAATAATTCACGGAGGGGGGTAAATAATTCACGGAGGGGTGAGATAATTCATGGAGGGGGGTAAATAATTCACGGAGGGGTCAAATAATTCACGGAGGGGGGTAAATAATTCACGGAGGGGTCATATAATTCATGGAGGGGTCAAATAATTCACGGAGGGGGGTAAATAATTCACGGAGGGGGGTAAACAATTCAAGGAGGGGTCAAATAATTCACGGAGGGGGGGGGATAATTCACGGAGGGGTCAAATAATTCACGGAGGGGGGTAAAAAATTCGTGCAGGGGTCAAATAATTCACGGAGGGGTGTAAACAATTCACCGAGGGGTCAAATAATTCACGGAGGGGGGTAAATAATTCACGGAGGGGTCAAATAATTCACGGAGGGGGGTAAACAATTCACGGAGGGCTCAAATGATTCACGGAGGGGGGTAAATAATTCACGGAGGGGTCAAGTAATTCACACAGGGGTCAAATAAGTCACGGAGGGGGGTAAATAATTCACGGAGGGGTCAAACAATTCACGGAGGGGTGAAATAATTCACGGAGGGGTGGGAACAATTCACGGAGGGGTCAAATAATTCACGGAGGGGGGTAAATAATTCACAGAGGGGGCAAATAATTCACGGAGGGGTAAAAAAATTATCGGAGGGGGGTAAATAATTCACGGAGGGGTCAAACAATTCACGAAGGGGTGAATTAATTCACGGAGGGGAGGGGATAATTCACGGAGGGGTCAAATAATTCACGGAAGGGGGGTAAACAATTCACGGAGGGGTCATATAATTCACGGAGGGGGGGGGGAATAATTCACGGAGGGGTCCAATAATTCACGGAGGGGGGTAAATAATTCACGGAGGGGTCAAATAATTCACGGAGGGGGGTAAATAATTCACGGAGGGGGGTAAATAATTCACACAGGGGTCAAATAATTCACGGAGAGGGGTAAATAATTCACGGAGGGGGGTAAATAATTCACGGAGGGATGAGATAATTCATGGAGGGGGGGGAATCATTCACGGAGGGGTCAAATAATTCACGGAGGGGGGTAAACAATTCACGGAGGGGTCATATAATTCACGGAGGGGTCAAATAGACCACTGAGGGGGGTAAATAATTCACGGAGGGGTCAAACAATTCACGGAGGGGTCAAACAATTCACGGAGGGGTCAAATAATTCACGGAGGGGGGTAAATAATTCACCGAGGGGTCAAATAATTCACGGAGGGGGGTAAACAATTCACGGAGGGGTCATATAATTCACGGAGGGGGGTAAATAATTCACGGAGGGGTCAAATAATTCACGGAGGGGGGTAAATAATTCACGGAGGGGTGAAATAATTCACGGAGGGGGGGGAATAAGTCACGGAGGGGTCAAATAATTCACGGAGGGGGGTAAATAATTCACGGAGGGGTCAAATAATTCAAGGAGGGGTCAAATAATTCACGGAGGGGGGTAAATAATTCACGGAGGGGTCAAACAATTCACGGAGGAGTGAAAAAATTTACGGAGGGGAGGGGATAATTCACGGAGGGGTCAAATAATTCACGGAGGGGTCAAATAATTCACGGAGGGGGGTGAATAATTCACGGAGGGGTCAAATAATTCACGGAGGGGGCAAACAATTCACGGAGGGGTCAAATAATTCACGGAGGGGGGTAAATAATTCACGGAGGGGTCAAATAATTCACACAGGGGTCAAATAATTCACGGAGAGGGGTAAATAATTCACGGAGGGGTCAAACAATTCACGGAGTGGTGAAATAATTCACGGAGGGGGGGGGATAATTCACGGAGGGGTCAAATAATTCACGGAGGGGTCAAATAATTCACGGAGGGGTCAAACAAATCACGGAGGGGTCAAATAATTCACGGAGGGGGGTGAATAATTCACGGAGGGGTCAAATAATTCACGGAGGGGGCAAACAATTCACGGAGGGGTCAAATAATTCACGGAGGGGGGTAAATAATTCACGGAGGGGTCAAATAATTCACACAGGGGTCAAATAATTCACGCAGAGGGGTAAATAATTCACGGAGGGGTCAAACAATTCACGGAGGGGTGAAATAATTCACGGAGGGGGGGGATAATTCACGGAGGGGTCAAATAATTCACGGAGGGGTCAAATAATTCACGGAGGGGTCAAACAATTCACGGAGGGGTCAAATAATTCACGGAGGGGGGTAAATAATTCACGGAGGGGTCAAACAATTCACGGAGGGGTGAAATAATTCACGGAGGGGGGGTGATAATTCACGGAGGGGTCAAATAATTCACGGAGGGGTCAAATAATTCACGGAGGGGTCAAACAATTCACGGAGGGTTCAAATAATTCACGGAGGGGGGTAAATAATTCACAGGGGCGTCAAAAAATTTACGGAGGGGGGTAAATGATTCACGGAGGGGTCAAATAATTCATGGAGGGGTCAAACAATTCACGGAGGGGTGAAATAATTCACGGAGGGGGGGGAATAAGTCACGGAGGGGTCAAATAATTCACGGAGGGGGGTAAATAATTCACGGAGGGGTCAAATAATTCACACAGGGGTCAAATAATTCACGGAGAGGGGTAAATAATTCATGGAGGGGTCAAACAATTCACGGAGGGGGGTAAATAATTCACGGAGGGGTCAAATAATTCACGGAGGGGTCAAATAATTCACGGAGGGGGGTAAATAATTCACGGAGGGGTCAAACAATTCACGGAGGGGTGAAATAATTCGCGGAGGGGAGGGGATAATTCACGGAGGGGTCAAATAATTCACGGAGGGGTCAAATAATTCACGGAGGGGTCAAATAATTCACGGAGGGGGGTAAATAATTCACGGAGGGGTCAAATAATTCACGGAGGGGGGTAAACAATTCACGGAGGGGTCAAATAATTCACAGAGGGGGGTAAATAATTCACGGAGGGGTCAAATAATTCACACAGGGGTCAAATAATTCACGGAGAGGGGTAAATAATTCACGGAGGGGTCAAACAATTCACGGAGGGGTGAAATAATTCACGGAGGGGGGAGGATAATTCACGGAGGGTCAAATAATTCACGGAGGGGTCAAATAATTCACGGAGGGGTCAAACAATTCACGGAGGGGTCAAATAATTCACGGAGGGGGGTAAATGATTCACGGAGGGGTCAAACAATTCACGGAGGGGTGAAATAATTCACGGAGGGGGGGGGGATAATTCACGGAGGGGTCAAATAATTCACGGAGGGGTCAAACAATTCACAGAGGGGTCAAATAATTCACGGAGGGGGGTAAATAATTCACGGGGGCGTCAAATAATTCACGGAGGGGGGTAAACAATTCACGGAGGGGTCAAATAATTCACGGAGGGGGGGAAATAATTCACGGAGGGGTCAAATAATTCACGGAGGGGTCAAACAATTCACAGAGGGGTCAAATAATTCACGGAGGGGGGTAAATAATTCACGGAGGGGTCAAATAATTCACGGAGGGGGGTAAACAATTCACGGAGGGGTGAAATAATTCACGCAGGGGGGTAAATAATTCATAGAGGGGTCAAATAATTCACGGAGGGGTCAAACAATTCACGGAGGGGTCAAATAATTCACGGAGGGGAGACGCCCACGCGTAGCCCTTGCGGCCGCTGTGGGGGCGTCCCAGTGCCGTGGGTGGCTAGGGGGGGGTCGGTCCTAACCCCTTCCTATCTCTTAGCAGCAGCAGGCAAGTAAGCAGGCAGTTGCGGGGGTCATAACCCCGGGGTAACAGTAGCCCCGGGGGGGCGACTACCAACGGTCCTGATGCGACCACCCCCCCAGCTATCTGTCAAAACTCGGGGGGGGGGGGGGGGGGGGGGGGGGGGGGGGCAGTTGGGGGTCGGGGGGGGGGTTCCTGCCGGGGGTCGGGGGGGGGGGCTCCTGCCGGGGGTCGGGGGGGGGGGTGTTCCTACCGGGGGTCGGGGGGGGGCGTCTGGCCGGGGGTCAGGGGGCGTCCAGCCAGGGGTGGGGGGGGGGGGGGTTAGGGTTAGGGTCACCGAGCTGGTGGAACCAGTCTTGGTTTTATAACCCTTTTTAGTGTCTAGGGTGGACCTACCAGGTTTAGCAGCAGCAGCAGGAAGCAGCAGCAAGCAACAAGCAGCAGCACGCGCGAAATGGGGAAAAAATCAGATTTCCGTCGTGGTGCTTCAGATTCGGCTCAAATTTTGGTGGATGATACCTATGGGTGTGAAGTACAATCACACAAAGTTTGAGCAAGAAACTCAACGGTGGCGGCCGGGAACGGGATTCGCAAGTGGCGGACCTCAGTTTCAAAAACTGCAGTTTAGGGCCAAAAACAGATATTTTTGGGCCAAAAATGCCCTGGAACACATTCAAAACGGCCAAACGAAGGGAAACGGTGGGTACACTACACGTGCCGCTTGACTTCCCCGTGTCAACGAGCTCTTTGCCGCCCTCTAACTCCATGATATGCCGCGGAAGCGGCCCAAAAAGGCCCCCAGAAGCTCCAAATGCCGATAGCCACAAACCAAGAATAGGCCATATCTTTGGCTACATGGCTCAAAATGCGATTCCGAGGGCACCTACTCCACCCGCAACCCCCCACTTTTTGTGGTTTCCACCCCTCAGAATTGCCCAAACGGACGCCTAGACCCCAATAACTAGGCCCACTAGGCTGTGGCAAGCTGCAAGCTCAAGCCCAAACAGGTGGGTGCCCAAATGGGTCAACAGGGTCCGAAAGGGGTAAAAATATGACTTTCCGCAAAAATGATCCTAGACCATGTGCGACGCTAAAACAAGTGTTTTTGGACCGTTTTGAGCTTGTGGTGGCCCATTTTGGTACTCCGAAAATCCCAAAATGCCTTGAAAATGGGCTGTTTTGGGACCAAAAATGGGTCAAAAATGGGTTAAAAACACATTTTTCCAAAACTCATCGTGGACCATTTGGGGTGCACAAAAGGGTGAAATGAGCCCATTTTGAGCCCATTTTGGGGCATTTTGGCCCCTGAGAAGTCCAAAAAGCCTTGAAAGTGGGCCTCGTGGTGATGGGGTTCAGGTGCATTTCACTTTGTCAAGAGCCATCAATGTGTGAATAATTCTTGATGTCCCTCACCATTCATATCTAATGTTCCCTCCCCCACCAGCTCGGTCCCAATATTCAGTCTTGATTAGGGTTAGGGTTAGGGTCACCGAGCTGGTGGAACCAGTCTTGGTTTTATAACCCTTTTTAGGGTCTAGGGTGGACCTACCAGGTTTAGCAGCAGCAGCAACAAGCAGCAAGCAGCAAGCAGCAAGCAGCAACAAGCAGCACGTGCGAAATGGGGAAAAATCAGACATCTGTCGTGGTGCTTCACATTCGGCTGAAATTTTGGTGGATGATACCTATGGGTGTGAGGGACAACCACACAAAGTTTGAGCCAGAAACTCAACGGTGGCGGCCGGGAATGGGTGTCGCAAGTGGCGGACCTCAGTTTCAAAAACTGCAATTTAGGGCCAAAAACAGCCATTTTTGGGCCAAAAGAGCCCTAGAACCCATTCAAAACGGCCAAGGAAAGGGAAAGGGTGGGTGCACTCCATGTGCGGCTTGACTTTCTTGTGTCAACGAGCCATTTGCGGCCCTCTGACTCCACCATATGTCCCGGAAACGGCCCAAAAAGGCCCCCACAAGCCCCAAATTTTGTGCAGATTGGCTGGCGACAGCCACAAACCAAGAATAGGCCATATCTTTGGCTACATGGCTCAAAACGCGATTCCGAGGGCACCTAATCCACTCGCAACCCCCCTCGTTTTGTGTTTTCCACCCCTCAGAATTGCCCAAATGGACGCCTAGACCCCCGTACCCAAGCCCAGTAGGCTGCGGCAAGCTGCAAGCTCAAGCCCAAACAGGTGGGTGCCCAAATGGGTCAATAGGGTCCAATAGGGGCAGAAAAATGACTTTTCTCAAAAATGATCCTAGACCATGTGTGATGCTAAAACAAGTGTTTTTGGACCGTTTTGAGCTTGGGGTGGCCCATTTTGGTCCTCCGAAAATCCCAAAATGCCTTGAAAATGGGCCGTTTTGGGACCAAAAATGGGTCAAAAATGGGTCAAAAATGCATTTTTCCAAAACTCATCCTAGACCATTTGGGGTGCACAAACGGGTGAAATGAGCCCATTTTGAGCCCATTTTGGGGCATTTTGGCCCCTCACAAGTCCACAAAAGCCTTGAAAGTGGGCCTTGTGGTGAAGGGGATCACTTGCAAGCTGATTCCACCCTGTCAACGGCCTTCAATGTGTAACTCGTTGGTGTCCCTCACCATTCATATCTAATGTTCCCTCCCCCACCAGCTCGGTCCCAATATTCAGTCTTGATTAGGGTTACGGTTAGGGTTAGGGTTACCGAGCTGGTGGAACCAGTCTTGGTTTTATAACCCTTTTTAGTGTCTAGGGTGGACCTACCAGGTTTAGCAAGCAAGCAAGCAACAAGCAGCAAGCAAGCAAGCAGCACGCGCGAAATGGGGAAAAATCAGAACTCCGTCGTGGTGCTTGAGATTCGGCTCAAATTTTGGTGGATGATACCTATGGGTGTGAAGTACAATCACACAAAGTTTGAGCAAGAAACTCAACGGTGGCGGCCGGGAACGGGATTCGCAAGTGGCGGACCTCAGTTTCAAAAACTGCAGTTTAGGGCCAACAACAGCCATTTTTGGGCCAAAAAAGCCCTAAAAACCATTCAAAACGGCCAAACGAAGGGAAACGGTGGGTACACTCCACGTGCCGCTTGACTTCCCCGTGTCAACGAGCTCTTTGCCGCCCTCTAACTCCATGATATGTCCCGGAAACGGCCCAAAAAGGCCCCCAGAAGCTCCAAATGCCGACACCCACAAACCAAGAATAGGCCATATCTTTGGCTACATGGCTCAAAATGCGATTCCGAGGGCACCTACTCCATCCGCAACCCCCCACTTTTTGTGGTTTCCATCCCTCCAAATTGCCCAAACGGACGCCTAGACCCCCATACCTAGGCCCACTAGGCTGCGGCAAGCTGCAAGCTCAAGCCCAAACAGGTGGGTGCCCAAATGGGTCAACAGGGTCCAGTAGGGGCAAAAAAAGACATTTCTCAAAAATGATCCTAGACCATGTGCGACGCCAAAACAAGTGTTTTTGGACCGTTTTGAGCTTGTGGTGGCCCATTTTGGTCCTCCAAAAATCCCAAAATGCCTTGAAAATGGGCTGTTTTGGGACCAAAAATGGGTCAAAAATGGGTCAAAAACGCATTTTTCCAAACCTCATCCTAGACCATTTGGGGTGCACAAACGGGTGAAATGAGCCCATTTTGAGCCCATTTTGGGGCATTTTGGCCCCTCAGAAGTCCAAAAAGCCTTGAAAGTGGGCCTCGTGGTGATGGGGTTCACTTGCAAGCTGATTTCACTTTGTCAAGAGCCATCAATGTGTGAATCATTCTTGATGTCCCTCACCAGTCATAGCTGATGTTCCCTCCCCCACCAGCTCGGTCCCAATATTCAGTCTTGATTAAGGTTAGGGTTAGGGTTAGCCCTAGGGTTAGGGTTAGCCCTAGGGTTAGGGTCACCGAGCTGGTGGAACCAGTCTTGGTTTTATAACCCTTTTTAGTGTCTAGGGTGGACCTACCAGGTTTAGCAAGCAAGCAGCAAGCAAGCAGCAAGCAGCAAGCAAGCAGCACGCGCGAAATGGGCCAAAATCAGAACTCCGTCGTGGTGCTTTGGATTTGAGTGAAATTTTGGTGGATGATACCTATGGGTGTGAAGTACAATCACACAAAGTTTGAGCAGGAAACTTGACTGTGGTGGCCGGGAACGGGATTCGCAAGTGGCGGACCTCAGTTTCAAAAACTGCAGTTTAGGGCCAACAACAGCCATTTTTCGGCCAAAAAAGCCCTAAAACCCATTCAAAACGGCCAAACGAAGGGAAACGGTGGCTACACTCCATGTGCGGCTTGACTTCCCCGTGTCAACGAGCTCTTTGCCGCCCTCTAACTCCATGATATGTCCAGGAAACGGCCCGAAAAGGCCCCCCAGAAGCTCCAAATGCCGATAGCCACAAACCAAGAATAGGCCATATCTTTGGCTACATCGCTCAAAATGCGATTCCGAGGGCACCTACTCCACCCGCAACCCCCCACTTTTTGTGGTTTCCACCCCTCAGAATTGCCCAAAGGGACGCCTAGACCCCAATGCCTAGGCCCACTAGGCTGCGGCAAGCTGCAAGCTCAAGCCCAAACAGGTGGGTGCCCAAATGGGTCAACAGGGTCCAGTAGGGGCAAAAAGATGACTTTTCTCAAAAATGATCCTAGACCATGTGCGACGCTAAAACAAGTGTTTTTGGACCGTTTTGAGCTTGTGGTGGCCCATTTTGGTACTCCGAAAATCCCAAAATGCCTTGAAACTGGGCTGTTTTGGGACCAAAAATGGGTCAAAAATGGCCATTTGCAAACACATAAAAGGGGAGGGGGATACAAACCAAACAGTGCAATTCGTGCAATAATGGGATCGCGGTGAAGCGAAAGCCATTTGCAAACTCAAAAGGAGGGAGGGGAAGACAAAACATTCAGTGACATTCATGCAATAATGGGATCGCGGTGAAGCGAAAGCCAATTGCCAATGCAAAATGAGGGGAGGAGAATACAGAACACACAACCACATGCATGCAACCCTCAATCGCCATCATTAACCTACAGTCAATCAATGACATACATGCAACATCATTAACCTACCCGACGCACGGAAGCAGATATCTAGTGGTTAGGGGAACACTGAACACACAATGACACAAGGCGGACTTTTTAACTTCTCTATCTACCTATCACGCACAAGAGCAAATGTTGGAACTCATGCAGTCGAAAATGAATGGGATCGCGGTGAAGCGAAAGCCATTTGCAAACACATAAAAGGGGAGGGGAATACAAAACAGACAGTGCAATTCGTGCAATAATGGGATCGCGGTGAAGCGAAAGCCATTTGCAAACTCAAAAGGAGGGAGGGGAAGACAAAACATTCAGTGACATTCATGCAATAATGGGATCGCGGTGAAGCAAAATCCAATTGCCAAGGCAAAAAGAGGGGAGGAGAATACAGAACACACAACCACATGCATGCAACCCTCAATCGCCATCATTAACCTACAGTCAATCAATGACATACATGCAACATCATTAACCTACCTGACGCACGGGAGCAGATATCTAGTGGTTAGGGGAACACTGAACACACAATGACACAAGGCGGACTTTTTAACTTCTCTATCTACCTATCACGCACAAGAGCAAATGTTGGAACTCATGCAGTCGAAAATGAATGGGATCGCGGTGAAGCGAAAGCCATTTGCAAACACATAAAAGGGGAGGGGAATACAAAACAGACAGTGCAATTCGTGCAATAATGGGATCGCGGTGAAGCGAAAGCCATTTGCAAACTCAAAAGGAGGGAGGGGAAAACAAAACATGCAGTGACATTCATGCAATAATGGCATCACGATGAAGCGAAAACCAGTTGCCAATGCAAAATGAGGGGAGAGGAATACGAGACACACAACAACATGCATGCAACCCTCAATCACCATCCCCCAACCAATTGACTTTCCTCCACCCTAGTACGCACAGAAGCATAGGCACTACCCCACCAGCTCGGTCCCAATATTCAGTCTTGATTAGGGTTAGGGCTAGGGTTGCTGTTAGGGCCTGCAGCCCTCCTGTAGCCCTCCTTCAGGTCAAAATTTTTTCTTGTTGTTTTAACACAAATATGAATTCTCTACAAAATCACCTCGAAGAGAGGTTGTTAGATCAAGCGCAGGCGCGGGCGTCATATACCCCCCTTTTTTGGGGTCATTCGCGTAGCATACCCCAAGGCATGATATTGGATGTCCAACCCCTTGTAAAATCATTATTTTGCCCAATAAGAGCATCCCCCAATGGATTTTTTGATTTTGAGGCCTCTACCCCCTAAAACCGGATATCACTTTTTGAGGGGGGGGTGGGGGGGGGGGGGTGGGTGGGGGGGGGGGGTCAAAAGTTTTTGCTTAATAGGCTACAAGCAGTGGGGACGCATGGTGCTGGTAACACCGCCAGCGGTCCAATGGTAACGCAGCCGATACCAGATGTGCAGGCGTCGGTTCGAATCCTGGTCTGCTTACTTTTAGCGCAAAAGTGGGCAGATTGGGGTTCGAACCGCCGACCACACGGATGCCGGTCGGCTGCGTTTCCACTCGGCCGCTACTTGTATTGGGACAATCGGCCTCCCTGCTGCTTGGTGCCGCATCTGCCACTGACAAAAAACCCAAACTCTGTGTATCCGTCTGACTGCCTGCTTGCTGGCTCGGGGACTGATTGGCTGACTGTCAACCTCCCTTCGAGGTGCACTGCCGAAGGCAATAGAATTTTGAGTATTTTGAGTATAAACACATAGTATGAAAAAAAAAATTGGCGCCTTTGGCGCCGGACAGTTTTCTCTAGGAACACTTGTTAAGGGCCGACCCGGCACCACTATCTTTCAAAACCCCGGGGGGGGGGAGGGGGGGGGGGGGGGGCTGGGGGAGGTCGCATACAAGGACCCGGCCCGGCCGCCCCCCCGGGACAGTAGCCGGGACTCAACGTGAGTCCTCTTAACCATCAACAACCCCAAATTCTGCCAGGGCTTAACTCCCGAACGAAACAGCATTTGGGGGCCCCATGGGCCTTATAAGCCCACAGAGCGTGCTGAGGCGTGGCTACCAGCACTTAAAGTCTCGCCTGCCATACCCATTGCTGGGCTCGCCTCAGCACGGCCGGTCAGGTCCGGCTCTTGGGGGTGCGCACGAAACTAGCCCCGGGAGAAGGGCCTTTTACCCGGTTAAGCATTAATTACAACAGTAAGCACTATTTATTACGTTAGATGTTTACTAAGCGCATGTTTTTACCCCGCAGACATGCCCCTTCCAGTGGTGCGCTCACCTTTGGGGCTGCCGTTGGGGGGTCCGGGGCTTTTACCCGGACCTCCGGCCCTCCCTGGCTGTTGGCCGGAGGCGTACATTATACAATATTGTGGTTCTTTCAGTAACGTACGTACATTACTTGATACATACACATCTGGGGCCTGGGGGGGATGGCGCCCCCCCTTGGTTCCAAACGAATTCGTCTCCGGGGGGCCTCCCCTTGATTCACTATCGTCTCGGGACCGTTCCGAGGTCGCCCTGCATGGCAGAGGCAGGGACGGGGGGGCCACCCCTTATGTCAGAACTGTATCGGTGCATCAATGTCTTTCCACCCTGCCTGGGCGGAAGACCAGGGACCGTGGGGCCACCCCTTATTTCAAACCTGCATCGGCATATCAAGGTCGTTCCACCGTGCATGGGCGGAGGACCCGGGACCGGGGGGCCGCCCCTTATTTCATTCCCGCTCTGGCATCTCAAAATTCCTCTGCCCCTTGTAGGCAGAGGTCCAGGGATCGGGGGGCCTCCCCTTATTTCAGTACAGCCATTCAGGTACGGGTCTGGGGGGTCTCCCCTTATTTCAAACCACAACTCCAAGTATCGGTTCCTCGCCCCGACGGGCAAATGACCAGGGACGGGGGGCCTCCCCTTTTGTCAGAGCACTTCCTGGGGAGCCAGATGTCGAGGCTGCAGGCAGGTGCCATTACCCCGGCGCAGTGAGCACCGTAGCGGCAGGCGCTGGCCCTTACCTCCGCCCCGGCGCTGACTCCCCTTTATTCCACCGCCTCCCTATTCCGGTCCCGTCGGATAGGACGAGATCTCCACCCCATGATGTACCTGTGCAGAACACAAGGAACAGTGGGTTGGGGTAGGGGAGCGCACAAGAGCCCTGGAGAGGGCTGGGTCACAGGGGGACCCGGGTTACTCCTGCATACCGCCACCCCCCGGTAGAGCCCGCCCTGTGCCATCGTGGCTCCCGGTGCTCACTGGGTAAGTGGTTGTAGGGTCTGATGTCACGGTTGTCCCGCATTGCACCGCAGGGCAGGACCGGTAGCCCCCCGTGACATCCGACCCCTGACCGAAGGCCATTGTGTTGTAACCCCAGACCTGGCCGGGGATTCTCGTATGCGGCCCCCACCCATGACGTACCTGTGCAGGGACGCACGGTGTCGTGGGTGGGAGCATTGTGGGGGGGGACACACAAGCCCTGGAGAGGGCTGGGCCACAGGGAGACCCGGGGCTCACTTGCTTACCGCCACCCCCCGGTGGAGCCCGCCCTGTGCCATCGTGGCTGACCCACGGTGGTCGGCGAGGGGTGAGGCGCTGAATTCCGTGACCCCTCAGATTGCGTGTTAACCCGGGGGGGAGAACCCCCCCACACACCACGGTGACGTCACGCGCCCCTGGGCAGCAGTGGGGGTCACATCACATCACATCACATCACATCACATCACATCACATCACATGACATCACACCACACCACACCACATCACATCACATCACACCACACCACTCCACACCACACCACACCACACCACACCACACCACACCACACCACACCACACCACACCACACCACACCACACCACATCACACCACACCACACCACACCACATCACATCACATCACATCACAACACAACACATCACATCACATCACATCACATCACATCACATCACATCACATCACATCACATCACATCACAACACATCACATCACATCACATCACATCACATCACATCACATCACATCACATCACATCACATCACATCACATCACATCACATCACACCACTCCACACCACACCACACCACACCACACCACACCACACCACATCACATCACACCACATCACATCACATCACATCACATCACATCACATCACATCACATCACATCACATCACATCACATCACATCACATCACATCACATCACATCACATCACATCACATCACATCACATCACACCACATCACATCACATCACATCACATCACGTCACATCACATCACATCACATCACATCACATCACATCACATCACATCACATCACACCACACCACAATACATCACATCATATCACATGTGCAAGTTGATGACATGCACATACCAAGCAGTTCGAAAAGGGGGGGGTGGGGCAGTGTATTGCAGAAGGTCCACTGCCCACTGCCCCCAAGCAGTGAGGCAGTGTATTGCAGGAGTTCCACTGCCCACTGCCCCCAGGCAGTGAGGCAGTATACTGCGGGAGGTCCACTGCCCACTGCCCCCAGGCAGTGGGGCAGTGTACTGCAGGGGGTCCACTGCCCACTGCCCCACGGCAGTGAGGCAGTGCATTGCAGGAGTTCCACTGCCCACTGCCCCCAGGCACTGAGGCAGTGTACTGCAGGAGGTCCACTGCCCACTGCCCCCAGGCAGTGGGCAGTGTATTGCAGGAGTTCCACTACCCACTGCCCCCAGGCAGTGCGGCAGTGTACTGCAGGAGGTCCACTGCCCACTGCCCCCAGGCAGTGGGGCAGTGTATTGCAGGGGGTCCACTGCCCACTGCCCCCAGGCAGTGGGGCAGTGTATTGCAGGGGGTCCACTGCCCACTGCCCTCAGGCGGTGAGGCAGTGTACTGAAGGAGGTCCACTGCCCACTGCCACCAGGCAATGGGGCAGTGTATTGCAGGAGGTCCACTGCCCACTGCCCTCAGGCAGTGAGGCAGTGTGTTGCAGGAGGTCCACTGCCCACTGCCCCCACGCAGTGAGGCAGTGCATTGCAGGAGGTCCACTGCCCACTGCCCCCAGGCAGTGAGGCAGTGCATTGCAAGAGGTCCACTGCCCGCTGCCCCCAGGCGGTGTGGCAGTGTGTTGCAGGAGTTCCACTGCCCAATGCCCCCAGGCAGTGCGGCAGTGTATTGCAGAAGGTCCACTGCCCACTGCCCCCAGGCAGTGGGGCAGTGTACTGCAGGAGGTCGACCGCCCACTGCCCCCAGGCAGTGGGGCGGTGCATTGCAGAAAATCCACTGCCCACTGCCCCCAGGCAGTGAGGCAGTGTACTGCAGGAGGTCCACTGCCCACTGCCCCCAGGCAGTGAGGCAGTGTACTGCGGGAATTCGAATGCCCACTGCCCCCAGGCAGTGAGGCAGTGTACTGTAGGAGGTAGGAGGTCCAGTGCCCACTGCCCCCAGGCAGTGAGGCAGTGTATTGCAGGAGGTCCACTGTCCACTGCCCCCGGGCAGTGGTGTAGTGCATTGCAGGAGGTCCACTGCCCACTGCACCCAGGCAGTGGGGCAGTGTATTGCAGTAGGTCCACTGCCCACTGCCCCCAGGCAGTGAGGCAGTGCATTGCAGGAGGTCCACTGCCCACTGCCCCCAGGCAATGGGGCAGTGTATTGCGGGAGGCCCACTGCCCACTACCCCCAGGCAGTGCGGCAGTGTGTTGCAGGAGGTCCACTGCCCACTGCCCACTGCCCCCAGGCAGTGCGGCATGGCATTGCAGGAGGTCCACTGCCCACTGCCCCCAGGCAGTGGGGCAGTGTATAGCAGGAGGTCCACTGCCCACTGCCCCCAGGCAGTGAGGCAGTGTGTTGCGGGAGGTCCACTGCCCACTGCCCCCAGGGAGTGAGGCACTCTATTGCAGGTGGTCCACTGCCCACTGCCCCCAGGCAGTGAGGCAGTGCATTGAAGGAGGTCCACTGCCCACTGCCCCCAGGCAGTGCGGCAGTGTATTACAGGAGGTCCACTGCCCACTGCCCCCAGGCAGTGAGGCAGTGCATTGAAGGAGGTCCACTGCCCACTGCCCCCAGGCAGTGAGGCAGTGTACTGAAGGAGGTCCACTGCCCACTGCCCCCAGGCAGTGGGGCAGTGTATTGCAGGAGTTCCACTGCCCACTGCCCTCAGGCAGTGAGGCAGTGTGTTGCAGGACGTCCACTGCCCACTGCCCCCGGACAATGGGGCGGTGTATTGCAGAAGTCCCACTGCCCACTGCCCCCAGGCGGTGTGGCAGTGTGTTGCAAGAGTTCCATCGCCCACTGCCCCCAGGCAGTGAGGCGGTGCATTGCAGAAGTTCCACTGCCCACTGCCCCCAGGCAGTGAGGCAGTGTACTGCAGGAGGTCCTCTGCCCACTGCCCCAAGGCAGTGGGGCAGTGTACTGCAGAAGTTCCACTGCCCACTGCCCCCAGGCAGTGAGGCAGTGTACCGAAGGAGGTCCACTGCCCACTGCCCCCAGGCAGTGGGGTAGTGTATTGCAGGAGTTGCACTGCCCACTGCCCCCAGGCCGTGGGGCAGTGTACTGTAGGAGGTTCAGTGCCCACTGCCCCCAGGCAGTGAGGCAGTGTATTGCAGGAGGTCCACTGCCCACTGCCCCCGGGCAGTGGGGCAATGTATTGCAGGAGGTCCACTGCCCACTGCACCCAGGCAGTGGGGCAGTGTATTGCAGGAGGTCCACTGCCCAGTGCCCCCAGGCAGTGAGGCAGTGCATTGCAGGAGGTCCGCTGCCCACTGCCCCCAGGCAGTGGGGCAGTGTATTGCGCGAGGCCCACTGCCCACTACCCCCAGGCAGTGGGGCAGTGCATTGAAGGAGGTCCACTGCCCACTGCCCACTGCCCCCAGGCAGTGGGGCAGTGTATAGCAGGAGGTCCACTGCCCACTGCCCCCAGGCAGTGAGGCAGTGTGTTGCGGGAGGTCCACTGCCCACTGCACCAGGCAGTGAGGCGGTGCATTGAAGAAGGTCCACTGCCCACTGCCCCCAGGCGGTGCGGCAGTGTATTGCAGGAGCTTCGCTGCCCAGTGCCCCCAGGCAGTGGGGCAGTATATTGCGGAAGGTCCACTGCCCACTGCCCCTAGGCAGTGGGGCAGTGCATTGAAGGAGGTCCACTGCCCGCTGCCCCCAGGCAGTGAGGCAGTGTATTGCAAGAGGTCCACTGCCCGCTGCCCCGAGGCAGCGGGGCAGTCTATTGCAGAAGGTCCACTGGGGGCAGTGGGGTAGTGTATTGCAGGAGGTCCACTGCCCACTGCCCCAGGCAATGAGGCGGTGCATTGAAGAAGGTCCACTACCCACTGCCCCCAGGCGGTGCGGCAGTGTATTGCAGGAGCTTCACTGCCCACTGCCCCCAGGCAGTGGGGCAGTGTATTGCGGAAGGTCCACTGCCCACTGCCCCCAGGCAGTGAGGCAGTGTATTGCAGGAGGTCCACTGCCCGCTGCCCCGAGGCAGCGGGGCAGTCTATTGCAGAAGGTCCACTGCCCACTGCCCCGAGGCAGTGGGGCAGTGTATTGCAGGAGGTCCACTGCCCACTGCCCCCGGGCAGTGAGACAGTGCATTGCAGGAGGTCCACTGCCCACTGCCCCCAGGCAGTGAGGCAGTGCATTGAAGAAGGTCCACTGCCCACTGCCCCCAGGCAGTGGGGCTGTGTATTGCGGAAGGTCCACTGCCCACTGCCCCCAGGCAGTGAGGCAGTGCATTGCAGGAGGTCCACTGCCCACTGCCCCCAGGCAGTGAGGCAGTGTATTGCAGGAGGTCCGCTGCCCACTGCCCCCAGGCAGTGAGGCAGTGCATTGAAGGAGGTCCAGTGCCCACTGCCCCCAAGCATTGCGGCAGTGCATTGCAGGAGGTCCACTGCCCACTGCCCCTAGGCAGTGGGGCAGTGCATTAAAGGAGGTCCGCTGCCCACTGCCCCCAGGCAGTGCGGCAGTGTATTGCAAGAGGTCCACTGCCCTCTGCCCCCAGGCAGTGAGGCAGTGCATTGCAGGAGGTCCACTGCCCACTGCCCCCAGGCAGTGAGGCAGTGCATTGAAGGAGGTCCACTGCCCGCTGCCCCCAGGCAGTGCGGCAGTGTATTGCAAGAGGTCCACTGCCCACTGCCCGCAGGCAGTGAGGCACAGCATTGAAGGAGGTCCACTGCCCACTGCCCCCAGGCAGTGCGGCACTGTATTGCAGGAGGTCCACTGCCCGCTGCCCCCAGGCAGTGGGGCAGTGCGTTGTAGGAGGTCCACTGCCCACTGCCCCCAGGCAGTGAGGCAGTGCATTGCAGGAGGTCCACTGCCCACTGCCCCCAGGCAGTGAGGCAGTGCATTGAAGGAGGTCCACTGCCCACTGCCCCCAGGCAGTGCGGCATTGTATTGCAAGAGGTCCACTGCCCTCTGCCCCCAGGCAGTGTGGCAGTGCATTGAGGGGGGTCCACTGCCCACTGCCCCCAGGCAGTGAGGCAGTGTATTGCAGGAGGTCCACTGCCCACTGCCCCCAGGCAGTGCGGCATTGTATTGCAAGAGGTCCACTGCCCTCTGCCCCCAGGCAGTGTGGCAGTGCATTGAGGGGGGTCCACTGCCCACTGCCCCCAGGCAGTGAGGCAGTGTATTGCAGGAGGTCCACTGCCCACTGCCCCCAGGAAATGGGGCAGTGTACTGCAGGAGGTCCACTGCCCACTGCCCCCAGGCAGTGGGCAGTGTATTGCAGGAGGTCCACTGCCCACTGCCCCCAGACAGTGAGGCAGTGTACTGAAGGAGGTCCACTGCCCACTGCCCCCGGGCATTGGGGCAGTGTATTGCAGGAGGTCCACTGCCCACTGCCCCCGGGCAGTGGGACAATGTATTGCAGGAGGTCCACTGCCCACTGCACCCAGGCAGTGGGGCAGTGTATTGCAGGAGGTCCACTGCCCAGTGCCCCCAGGCAGTGAGGCAGTGCATTGCAGGAGGTCCGCTGCCCACTGCCCCCAGGCAGTGGGGCAGTGTATTGCGCGAGGCCCACTGCCCACTACCCCCAGGCAGTGGGGCAGTGCATTGAAGGAGGTCCACTGCCCACTGCCCACTGCCCCCAGGCAGTGGGGCAGTGTATAGCAAGAGGTCCACTGCCCACTGCCCCCAGGCAGTGAGGCAGTGTGTTGCGGGAGGTCCACTACCCACTGCCCCCAGGCAGTGAGGCCGTGTGTTGCAGGAGGTCCACTGCCCACTGCACCAGGCAGTGAGGCGGTGCATTGAAGAAGGTCCACTGCCCACGGCCCCCAGGCGGTGCGGCAGTGTATTGCAGGAGCTTCGCTGCCCACTGCCCCCAGGCAGTGGGGCAGTATATTGCGGAAGGTCCACTGCCCACTGCCCCTAGGCAGCGGGGCAGTGCATTGAAGGAGGTCCACTGCCCGCTGCCCCCAGGCGGTGAGGCAGTGTATTGCAAGAGGTCCACTGCCCGCTGCCCCGAGGCAGCGGGGCAGTCTATTGCAGAAGGTCCACTGGGGGCAGTGGGGTAGTGTATTGCAGGAGGTCCACTGCCCACTGCCCCAGGCAGTGAGGCGGTGCATTGAAGAAGGTCCACTACCCACTGCCCCCAGGCGGTGCGGCAGTGTATTGCAGGAGCTTCACTGCCCACTGCCCCCAGGCAGTGGGGCAGTGTATTGCGGAAGGTCCACTGCCCACTGCCCCCAGGCAGTGAGGCAGTGTATTGCAGGAGGTCCACTGCCCGCTGCCCCGAGGCAGCGGGGCAGTCTATTGCAGAAGGTCCACTGCCCACTGCCCCGAGGCAGTGGGGCAGTGTATTGCAGGAGGTCCACTGCCCACTGCCCCCGGGCAGTGAGACAGTGCATTGCAGGAGGTCCACTGCCCACTGCCCCCAGGCAGTGAGGCAGTGCATTGAAGAAGGTCCACTGCCCACTGCCCCCAGGCAGTGGGGCAGTGTATTGCGGAAGGTCCACTGCCCACTGCCCCCAGGCAGTGAGGCAGTGCATTGCAGGAGGTCCACTGCCCACTGCCCCCAGGCAGTGAGGCAGTGTATTGCGGGAGGTCCGCTGCCCACTGCCCCCAGGCAGTGAGGCAGTGCATTGAAGGAGGTCCAGTGCCCACTGCCCCCAAGCATTGCGGCAGTGCATTGCAGGAGGTCCACTGCCCACTGCCCCTAGGCAGTGGGGCAGTGCATTAAAGGAGGTCCACTGCCCACTGCCCCCAGGCAGTGCGGCAGTGTATTGCAAGAGGTCCACTGCCCTCTGCCCCCAGGCAGTGAGGCAGTGCATTGCAGGAGGTCCACTGCCCACTGCCCCCAGGCAGTGAGGCAGTGCATTGAAGGAGGTCCACTGCCCGCTGCCCCCTGGCAGTGCGGCAGTGTATTGCAAGAGGTCCACTGCCCACTGCCCGCAGGCAGTGAGGCACAGCATTGAAGGAGGTCCACTGCCCACTGCCCCCAGGCAGTGCGGCAGTGTATTGCAGGAGGTCCACTGCCCACTGCCCCTAGGCAGTGGGGCAGTGCATTAAAGGAGGTCCACTGCCCGCTGCCCCCAGGCAGTGAGGCAGTGTATTGCAGGAGGTCCACTGCCCACTGCCCCCAGGCAGTGAGGCAGTGCATTGCAGGAGGTCCACTGCCCGCTGCCCCCAGGCAGTGGGGCAGTGCGTTGTAGGAGGTCCACTGCCCACTGCCCCCAGGCAGTGAGGCAGTGCATTGCAGGAGGTCCACTGCCCACTGCCCCCAGGCAGTGAGGCGGTGCATTGAAGGAGGTCCACTGCCCACTGCCCCCAGGCAGTGCGGCATTGTATTGCAAGAGGTCCACCGCCCTCTGCCCCCAGGCAGTGTGGCAGTGCATTGAGGGGGGTCCACTGCCCACTGCCCCCAGGCAGTGAGGCAGTGTATTGCAGGAGGTCCCCTGCCCACTGCCCCCAGGAAATGAGGCAGTGTATTGCAGGAGGTCCACTGCCCACTGCCCCCAGGCAGTGGGCAGTGTATTGCAGGAGGTCCACTGCCCACTGCCCCCAGGCAGTGAGGCAGTGTACTGAAGGAGGTCCACTGCCCACTGCCCCCGGGCATTGGGGCAGTGTATTGCAGGAGGTCCAGTGCCCACTGCCCCCAGGCAGTGGGGCTCTATATTGCAGGAGGTCCACTGCCCACTGCCCCCAGGCAGTGAGGGAGTTTATTGCAGGAGGTCCACTGCCCACTGCCCCCAGGCAGTGAGGCAGTGCATTGCAGGAGGTCCACTGCCCACTGCCCCCAGGCAGTGAGGAAGTGTATTGCAGGAGGTCCACTGCCCACTGCCCCCAGGCAGTCCGGCAGTGCATTGCAGGAGATCCACTGCCCCCTGCCCCCGCGCACTGGGGCGGTGTATTGCAGGAGTTGCGCTGCCCACGGCCCCCAGGCCGTGGGGCAGTGCGTCGCAGGGGGTCCACTGCCCACTGCCCGGGAGGCAGCGTACGGCAGGAGTACCACTGCCCACTTCCCCCAGGCAACGAGGCAGTGCGAAGCGAGATTTCCGATGCCCACGGCCCTCAGGCGGCGTGGCAGTGCGTTACAATGCCCACTGCCCTCTGCCCAAAACAACAGTACAGCAGGGCGCACACAGCACCAAGCAGTGCAAGTGTAGTGCACAACACCAAGCAGTGCAGCACCACACAAACAGCACAGATGGTGCAGCGCGGCACGCAGGGTGCAGTGGACCCATGAGACCCTGTGTGACTGCGCGCAGGCGTGGGCAGGGCAGTGTCGGCCAAGTGCGCAAGTGCACTGGTGCGGCTATGCAACAACACACTTACACACAGCGCGCAGACAACACACACAGCCCAGCCCGTTTACCTGTACCCGTGGGTAGACATCCCGGCCTTTGCCTTTTGGTAAAAGCGCCTTCGGCACACCACACCACACCACACCACACCACACCACACCACATCACACCACACCACACCACATCACATCACATCACATCACATCACAACACAACACATCACATCACATCACATCACATCACATCACATCACATCACATCACATCACATCACATCACATCACATCACACCACACCACACCACACCACACCACACCACACCACACCACACCACACCACATCACATCACACCACATCACATCACATCACATCACATCACATCACATCACATCACATCACATCACATCACATCACATCACATCACATCACATCACACCACATCACATCACATCACATCACATCACATCACATCACATCATATCACATCACATCACACCACACCACACCACACCACACCACACCACACCACACCACACCACATCACATCACATCACACCACATCACATCACATCACATCACATCACATCACATCACATCACATCACATCACATCACATCACATCACACCACATCACATCACATCACATCACATCACATCACATCACATCACATCACATCACATCACATCACATCACATCACATCACATCACATCACATCACATCACATCACACCACACCACAATACATCACATCATATCACATGTGCAAGTTGATGACATGCACATACCAAGCAGTTCGAAAAGGGGGGGGGGGGGTTACTATACCCAGGGTCCCTGACTTTCCCGCATGTTGAACGTTTTCCTAGGTTCCATATTTTCCCATTTTCCACTTGTTCCCAGTAGCATGGCAGTTTCTTGTCCGACCTCGCCCCCCAACAGCACTTGGTGGGTGGGTGGGGGGGGGGAGAAAAGCCTGATGGGGGGTTTCAGGTTGAGCGTTGGGGTGGCCCACCAGCAAAACTGACCCTGTTGTTATTCACATACCTAGTTCATGCCTACGGCCATGGTCAAGGAAGCAAGGTGCAGATTTGGGCAAGAGAAAAGGGGGGGGGGGGGCAAGTCTGATATGGGGGGCAAAGCGCATGTCTGACATTTGGGGGGGGGGGCAAAGGCCTATCATGGGGGGCTTGGGGGGTTGGGGGTTGGGGGTGATGGTCCATAAAAGTCTGAAGTCTGAAGTCTGATAGCCTATTGGGTTACTATACCCATAGCTGGCACGCAATCAGTTTCACCTGGCACAGAAGGCCGTATTCTCGGCAACTACAGGGTCACGGCCCCCACGACCCATTGGCACTCATCAACACTAGTGCCTAGTACAATCATTCAACTCAAGAGTATCACGGACTAGGCTCGAAACCCCTAGACCAGGGGTCCCCGGGGCACAAGCTGCAGCCGCTTGGTCAGACCTCACCGATAAATCTCCGTGCTGCATGCGCACAGCATGAGGTGCTCCGACTAGAAGCTGCGCATCAACCCCCGTACGGTGGCCGAAGCAACGTAGGACAAAGGGGGGGACCCCTGAACATCGCCCCTCTGGAGTCCGTGCGGCAACATGGACATGATGTGGAAGCTCCACGAAAAGCATTGCTCCACCATGTACAAGCTCTAGCTCCCCCCGAAATACTCGGGTGATGGGCGGGCAAGCCTGCAATGCCTTCTGAAATCATTCAGCGCCATCCTTTAGAGTGCACTTGAG
This sequence comes from Eutreptiella sp. 'Long Island Sound 2002', assembly GCA_964036045.1. Lineage (NCBI taxonomy): Eukaryota > Euglenozoa > Euglenophyceae > Eutreptiales > Eutreptiaceae > Eutreptiella > Eutreptiella sp. 'Long Island Sound 2002'. The sequence goes on along the minus strand of OZ038401.1, from coordinate 34,542,610 downwards.
TACATTAGAGTGGTCTGTTTGAGTGTGCTTCCGTGCACTTGAGGGCATTTGAGTGGTGTGTTTTTGAGTGTGTTTGAGTCTGTCACAGTGGTACGTTTTGGTGGCTTCAAGTGTGTTTGAGTGTCGTGTTGGAGCAGGTTTGGGCAATGTGTTTGTGTGTGTTTGATTGCATTTGAGGGTATTTGAGTGCATTTGAGTGCATTTGAGTCCTTTTCACTGTGTATTTGAGTGTTGTTGGGTGTGTTTCAGTGGTTTGAGTGTGTGTGAGCCGTGCATTTGAGTGGTTTTGATCACAGTTGACAACGTTTAAGTGCAATTGAGTGCATTTGAGTATGGTTGGGTGTGTTTGAGTATGGTTGAGTGTGTTTGAGTGCGTGTGAGTGGTGTGCTTGTGTGCATTTAGGTGCTGTGTGTGCCATGCATCTCAGTGTGTTTTGATTGTGTTTGAGCGCCTTTCTGTGTGTTTGAAAGCATTTGAGTGCAATTTAGTGGACCACTGCCCCATAAAGCCAGAGTGGCATCAAAGGTGGGTAGGTTGCAATACGTCTTCTCTCCTATTCATAGTAGCTCTCCACTCCGACTATTGGTTGGTCCTCACAGTGTTGTGGGTGCCCTTCGAAAGAATCTGTCTAACCCTCACAGTTGCCATCGACATAGTGACCATGCTATTCCACTAGATCACTGGGCTCAAAATCTGTGTGGACATAGCCACAAAGGGCCCTAAGGTCAACCTCACCTAGCTCCTACAAAGGCTGTACTCTTTTACCACCCAGGAAAAGAATAGGGACCGCTACCAAATGCAAGACTAGTTCCATGACTACGCCACCGTCCGACCACAAGTGCGCTACGACAACCTATGGTGTAGCAACCACAAGCCGGGAATGGAGCCTTCGGGAATGGAGTGTAGTTTGTCACAAACTGGCTGTGGTGCATCATGACCCCGCACATGAACAACCTACCTACCATGATGGTGATGGTAGAACGGCAACCTTAACACACTGTGAACTCCTCTACAAAGGGTCCCCAAAGACAACCAACCACCTCTACATGAGCAGTCAACGATCGCACAAGTGGTGGCCAGCTAGGCAGCGCCTACAGCGCCTACAGGTGTGGCCGGATGCATGAGTTGGCCTGATGGCAGCCACGGTCCACCAACAACTCTTGGACCTTGTAGTACTAGAGAACTGAGTGGTAGCCAGAGCCACCCTGAACCTGAACCTGCGCCAAACACATATGGAGTTCATGGCCCCAAAGCTGAGGGTACCAAATTCATCTGCCATATCTTGAATGAGTCATTGCAGGTGTGGAGGGCACCATGGCTTGGGCCCTCCATAACCTGCAGCTCCACCAGCAGACGGAGCGACAGGGGGTGCCCAGGGCCACCCTTGACTGACCAAAGCCTCGACAGCAAGCAGGCCTGCAAAATGATAGGCCCCGCATTGCCACCACTCCACTCCATCCCGTACTTCTTCCTTCCAATTGTTGCACATGCATTGCCTGCAGGGGAGCTGCATTCGGTGTGTGCATGTCTGTGTGTGTACGTGTGTTTGTGTGCTGAGGGCGCAGTTACCAAAAGGTGATGGCTGGGATGCCATGCCCACTAGAAAAGACTGACAGATGGACCCTGACCTGTACCACGAGCAAGGCCGTAATCCCCTACAGCAGTGAGCTGGGATGGCGAGACTGGAGAGTGTGGTTGTGGGGAGGGCTCAAAGATCGAGGAGAAATTGGAGTATCATGTGAAGTTGTAGGGCATTTGGGGGGATTATTTGGGCGATTCAGGGCTGGTGTGGGGGTGGTCAACACCTAATCACATCGTAAATGTAGGCGTCCTTACAGGCTTGGATAACATCCTCCTCAGTGGCATTCTCATTGGCACACAAAATGTTCTCCATTACAGTCGCAGAAAACAATGTTGGTTCTTGGGTTACAATACCCACCTACAAATCACAAGGGGAAAAACAAGCTGAAGGTATCACTTGATGGTCAGAATGCAGGACATCGGGGACTGAGACCCAACAGGCATCGGCAGAAGTTGCAGAGATATGAGGGAGAACAGTAGCATCATTCACCAAGATCGCCATCAGGATGCAGCAGTTTGCATTCTTCCTGGACCTGGTGGCAAAGTTGCAACGTCATGTATATGATAAGATTATCAACCCTCGCATGGTTCAAGACAAATGCACTGTTCAGCTCCAAAACACCGTGGGATACATTGCACAGGATGCGCATTGCATCTGTCACCATCACCATCACCATCATCACGATCACCACCACCACCACCACCGCTACCATCACCCACCAGCACCACCACAACCACCACCACCACCACCACCACCACCACCACCTTTGTCATCATCAGCACCTGCTGGACATACCTGTGTCCTCCACCAATGAAGGTTCAGGTCCGTCAGGGGAACACCATCGATCAGCACCATCCCCGAATCAAGATCGTAGAATCTCTCGATGAGTGATACCACGCTGCTCTTGCCACTGCCACTGGGGCCCACAAGCGCTACAGTCTGCCCAGGTTTGATTTCCAAATTGAAATCTGGAAACAGGGGGCATTTGAAGGGAGACATCAGGTGCAGCACACTAAGCGGAGCCACGGCGAATCCTTTTTTGATTTCCCCAAATCAAAAATCTGAAGTGCCACCAGTCTAGAATCATAGAGCCGAGGAATCGAGGAAACAAGGGAAAGGGGAGGGAGCAAGAGAAAACCCCATGGAATCACTTGAAGGAAGAAGGTTTTGAAGGAACCGCGCAGGGGCATTTCCAAAAGCAGTTACTGCAGAGCAGGAAAGCGGTGGGAGGCAGTTTACAGGGGTCACAAATACGGTTGCCAGAGGTTGAGTGTTTATACAAGTACCGTTCTGGGTGGAGGGTGCAACTGGTTACGTAGGCGGGGGCTTCTCCCCACGGGTGGGCCGTCTCCTCGCTTTTAGACGTGATCCCCCCCCCAGTACAAGTGGGCCGAAGGCCCCTGAGATGGGGGGGGGGGGGAGGGAGGCTAGCTGCCGAGGAGGGCTTCTCTAGGGGACTAGCTAGTTGCTAGGGGGGGGGGGGGCTTGGGGAGAGGGTTAGCAGAGGTCTAGTCCAGTCTGGCAGAGACGCAGTGGCCTAAGGGGTTACTCTACAGCGTTCACCCCAGAAAGTATTTGGCGCTGCACTCGGGCCGGGGGTTTGCTCCGAATGCAGGATCTTCACTTCGCAACAGACGACATTTGTATAGCGGCCCGTCTTGCTAATCTGGCGCTCAAAAGCTTTGATCAAAAGTGGCTACCTCAAAATAAAAATTGGCTACCTCAACCCTGCCTTCTTGGAGGCCCGCAAGTGGGCGGAAATGCTACCGAACCCCTGCATTCTCGGGGTCCCCAGGCCCTTTTTCTGCCACGCCATCTAGCCACGATCCCGCCTCACCATAAAGGGGTGAAGGCGGGCAGCTCTTTGAGCCACTCCAGGAAAGTTTGGCTGCTCCTAAATCCTAGCAGGAGCCCTTAGGCTGGCCGAAGAGAACCCTTTCCCCGAATCCTGTGGTTGCTGTGTTCCACCAAAAACCTGTGCACATTAACCCCCCTTTCTGTGCCCAAAAGCATAATTTCGAATTCGGGGCAAATCACATGGTGTGTGGGTGGGCATGTGCTGCAGGTATGCAAGAGGAGCTTGGGGACCCATTGCAGAAACCCAAAACGATGCTGTAGGGCCCACTAATCTGGACAACAGGAACCCACCCCCACCCCCGCAGAAACCATTGTCCAGGTTATATCGGCAGTTTTTCGGAAAGTTTCTGCACTACATTTTGTACGCAGAAACCCTCGCAGGAACCCACCTCCACAGGTTTCTGCACTTTCATTCTTTGCACCGCTTTGCACATAGTTCCCGGCCGCTGTGGGTTTTGTTGCCGCATGGATGAAGCCATTGCCAACCTGGTGCTGGCAACCATATGCCTCGCAACCAACTAGTTCATTGTCGGCCTGAGGTGCAAACCGGCGGTGCATGGATACTGCATAGATAGTGCATGAATACTGTATGGATCCATCGATAGCACATGGATACGGACACGGCATAGACAGGGATGGTGCATGGATACAGCAGGGATAGCCTATGGAAGAAGAAATGCATTGTCAGCTGTCCTTGTAGGGTGACCTGCTGTGTTTGGTTGTGCTGGGTTGTTTGCAAGGCTGCATCACAATTCCCCACCAGGGGATGGCAAATGCATACCATTGAAGATGGGCAGTTCTTTCCGAGAGGGATATGTAAAAGCCACGTTCCTGAACTCAATATGCCCTCTCAATTGGTCCAACTTCGCTCCTGGTGCCTCCGGCTGTACAGAGACAGAGGACTGCAGCCGAGAACACGTGGGAATAGGTCAGAGGTTGAGGCATGAGCATGGACTGCAGCAGGGGACATGTTGGAAGTATTGAGGTTCCGGAGCTGGGACAGGGCGGGAAGAAAATTGCTTGCGGGGGGGGGGGGGATGGCACGGAAGCCCATTTGCCGAACTACCCCCCCTCCTTGGTCGTCGTGCCGGGAGGGGGGTTTAGGCTGGGGCTGCCCTACCTGCCGTGCCGGGGGGGGGGGGGGGGCAACCCCAACATACATGGCTCAAAATAATCCCCACGTCACGCTGATCATTTTGACTACACATGTGTGGGGGAAAATTCTATTGCCTTCGGCAAGGCACCTCGAAGAGGGGAGAGGGACGACCGAGGCTGGAAAAGTGCATATGCAGGTTGTGCCCCAGCCCGCTTGGGAGCCCCCCCCCCCTCCAACATCCAAATAGGGGGAAAAACACATAAAGAGGATTACATAGGATACCTGATCATTTTGGATGGTCAGAGTATCAAAAAAAATCAGTTTCGGGAATTTCCACTTTTGAGCTGCCAAGGCTGGAAAACTGCATAAGCAGGTTGTGCCCCAAGCCCCTTGGGAGCCCCCCCCCCCCCCCCCCCGCCCGGCCGGAACACCCTAATAGGGTGAAAATCACACAAAGAGGGGCAGAAAAATGCTTTACATAGGATATTTGATCATTTTGGATGGTAAAAATATCAAAAACATTAGTTTCAGAAATTCTATTGCCTTCGGCAAGTCCGCCTCGCAGAGAATCTACTCCAAGCAACACACACACACACCAAAAAGGGGAAAAACGACATAAATACGGCCTAAAACATGCTTACACAGCTTGGATGGTCATTTTAGGTGATCACGGTATCAAAAAGACAAGTTTCGAAAACTTCGATTTTTGAGCTGCCCACGGTGAAAAACAGCATAAGCAGGTTGTGTACCCATCCCTTGTGAGACCCCCCCGAGACCCCCCCCACCCGGACGTAATAGGGTGAAAAACACATAAATACGGCCTAAAACATGCTTTAAATACCTTGGATGGTCATTTTAGGTGAGCATGGTATCAAAAAAACAAGTTTCGAAAACTTCGATTTTTGAGCTGCCCACGGTGAAAAACTGCATTCATTTTAGGTGATCATGGTATCAAAAAAACAAGTTTCGAAAACTGGAATTTTTGAGCTGCCCACGGTGAAAAACTGCATTAGCAGGTTGTGTACCCATCCCTTGTGAGACCCCCCCGGAGACCCCGCCCCGGACATAATTGCCAAATAGGGTGAAAAACACATAAATACGGCCTAAAACATGCTTTAAATACCTTGGATGGTCATTTTAGGTGATCATGGTATCCAAAAAATAAGTTTCGAAAACTTCGATTTTTGAGCTGCCCAGGGTGAAAAACTGCATTCATTTTACGTGATCATGGTATCAAAAAAATAAGTTTCGAAAACTTAGATTTTTGAGCTGCCCAGGGTGAAAAACTGCATTAGCAGGTTGTGTACCCATCCCTTGTGAGACCCCTCCGGAGGATCCCGCCCCTCCCCGGACGTAATACCCAAATAAGGTGAAAAACACATAAATACAGCCTAAAACATGCTTTACATACCTTGGATGGTCATTTTAGGTGATCATGTAATACCCAAATAGGGTGAAAAACACATAAATACGGCCTAAAACATGCTTTAGATACCTTGGATGGTCATTTTAGGTGATCATGGTATCAAAAAAACAAGTTTGGAAAACTTCGATTTTTGAGCTGCCCAGGGTGAAAAACCGCATCAGCAGGTTGTGTACCAGTCCCTTGGGAGACCCCCCCCCCCCACGTGCGCCCAATACCCAAATAGGGTGAAAAACATGTAAATACGGCCTAAAACATGCTTTACATAGCTTGGATGGTCACTTTAGGTGATCATGGTATCCAAAAAATAAGTTTCCAAAACGTCGATTTTTGAGCTGCCCGGGGTGAAAAACTGCATTAGCAGGTTGTGTACCCATCCGTTGTGAGACCCCACCAGAGGACACCCCCCCCCCCCCCCGGACGTAGTACCCAAATAGGGTGAAAAACACAAAAATTCGGCCTAAAACATGGATGGTCATTTTAGGTGATCACGGTATACAAAAACAAGTTTCGAAAACTTAGATTTTTGAGCTGCCCAGGGTGAAAAACTGCATTAGCAGGTTGTGTACCCATCCCTTGTGAGACCCCTCCGGAGGATCCCGCCCCTCCCCGGACGTAATACCCAAATAAGGTGAAAAACACATAAATACAGCCTAAAACATGCTTTACATACCTTGGATGGTCATTTTAGGTGATCATGTAATACCCAAATAGGGTGAAAAACACATAAATACGGCCTAAAACATGCTTTAGATACCTTGGATGGTCATTTTAGGTGATCATGGTATCAAAAAAACAAGTTTGGAAAACTTCGATTTTTGAGCTGCCCAGGGTGAAAAACTGCATCAGCAGGTTGTGTACCAGTCCCTTGGGAGACCCCCCCCCCCACGTGCGCCCAATACCCAAATAGGGTGAAAAACATGTAAATACGGCCTAAAACATGCTTTACATAGCTTGGATGGTCACTTTAGGTGATCATGGTATCCAAAAAATAAGTTTCCAAAACGTCGATTTTTGAGCTGCCCGGGGTGAAAAACTGCATTAGCAGGTTGTGTACCCATCCGTTGTGAGACCCCACCAGAGGACACCCCCCCCCCCCCCCGGACGTAGTACCCAAATAGGGTGAAAAACACAAAAATTCGGCCTAAAACATGGATGGTCATTTTAGGTGATCACGGTATACAAAAACAAGTTTCGAAAACTTCTATTTTTGAGCTGCCCAGGGTGAAAAACCGCATCAGCAGGTTGTGTACCAGTCCCTTGGGAGACCCCCCCCCCCACGTGCGCCCAATACCCAAATAGGGTGAAAAAGATGTAAATACGGCCTAAAACATGCTTTACATAGCTTGGATGGTCACTTTAGGTGATCATGGTATCCAAAAAATAAGTTTCCAAAACGTCGATTTTTGAGCTGCCCGGGGTGAAAAACTGCATTAGCAGGTTGTGTACCCATCCCTTGTGAGACCCCTCCGGAGGACACCCCCCCCCCCCCCGGACGTAGTACCCTAATAGGGTGAAAAACACATAAATTCGGCCTAAAACATGGATGGTCATTTTAGGTGATCACGGTATACAAAAACAAGTTTCGAAAACTTCTATTTTTGAGCTGCCCAGGGTGAAAAACTGCATCAGCAGGTTGTGTACCAATCCCTTGGGAGACACCCCCCCCACGTGCGCCCAATACCCAGATAGGGTGAAAAACATGTAAATACGGCCTAAAACATGCTTTACATAGCTTGGATGGTCACTTTAGGTGATCATGGTATCCAAAAAATAAGTTTCCAAAACGTCGATTTTTGAGCTGCCCGGGGTGAAAAACTGCATTAGCAGGTTGTGTGCCCATCCCTTGTGAGACCCCTCCGGAGGACCCCCCCCCCCCCCCCGGACGTAATACCCAAATAGGGTGAAAAACACAAAAATACGGCCTAAAACATGCTTTAAAGACCTTGGATGGTCATTTTAGGTGATCATGGTATCAAAAAAACAAGTTCTGAAAACTTCGAATTTTGAGCCGCCCACAGTGAAAAATTGGATTCATTTTAGGTGATCATGGTATCACAAAAATAAGTTTTGAAAACTTCTATTTTTGAGCTGCCCAGGGTGAATCAGCACGTTTTGTACCAGTCCCTTGGGAGACACCCCCCCCCCACGTGCGCCCAATACCCAAATAGGGTGAAAAACATGTAAATACGGCCTAAAACATGCTTTACATAGCTTGGATGGTCACTTTAGGTGATCATGGTATCCAAAAATAAGTTTCCAAAACGTCGATTTTTGAGCTGCCCAGGGTGAAAAACTGCATTAGCAGGTTGTGTACCCATCCGTTGTGAGACCCCACCAGAGGACACCCCCCCCCCCCGGACGTAGTACCCAAATAGGGTGAAAAACATCCCTTGTGAGACCCCCCCGGAGACCCCGCCCCGGACATAATTGCCAAATAGGGTGAAAAACACATAAATACGGCCTGAAACATGCTTCAAATACCTTGGATGGTCATTTTAGGTGATCATGGTATCCAAAAAATAAGTTTCGAAAACTTCGATTTTTGAGCTGCCCAGGGTGAAAAACTGCATTCATTTTACGTGATCATGGTATCAAAAAAATAAGTTTCGAAAACGTCGATTTTTGAGCTGCCCAGGGTGAAAAACTGCATTAGCAGGTTGTGTACCCATCCCTTGTGAGACCCCTCCGGAGGATCCCGCCCCTCCCCGGACGTAATACCCAAATAAGGTGAAAAACACATAAATACAGCCTAAAACATGCTTTACATACCTTGGATGGTCATTTTAGGTGATCATGTAATACCCAAATAGGGTGAAAAACACATAAATACGGCCTAAAACATGCTTTAGATACCTTGGATGGTCATTTTAGGTGATCATGGTATCAAAAAAACAAGTTTGGAAAACTTCGATTTTTGAGCTGCCCAGGGTGAAAAACCGCATCAGCAGGTTGTGTACCAGTCCCTTGGGAGACCCCCCCCCCCCCACGTGCGCCCAATACCCAAATAGGGTGAAAAACATGTAAATACGGCCTAAAACATGCTTTACATAGCTTGGATGGTCACTTTAGGTGATCATGGTATCCAAAAAATAAGTTTCCAAAACGTCGATTTTTGAGCTGCCCGGGGTGAAAAACTGCATTAGCAGGTTGTGTACCCATCCGTTGTGAGACCCCACCAGAGGACACCCCCCCCCCCCCCCGGACGTAGTACCCAAATAGGGTGAAAAACACAAAAATTCGGCCTAAAACATGGATGGTCATTTTAGGTGATCACGGTATACAAAAACAAGTTTCGAAAACTTAGATTTTTGAGCTGCCCAGGGTGAAAAACTGCATTAGCAGGTTGTGTACCCATCCCTTGTGAGACCCCTCCGGAGGATCCCGCCCCTCCCCGGACGTAATACCCAAATAAGGTGAAAAACACATAAATACAGCCTAAAACATGCTTTACATACCTTGGATGGTCATTTTAGGTGATCATGTAATACCCAAATAGGGTGAAAAACACATAAATACGGCCTAAAACATGCTTTAGATACCTTGGATGGTCATTTTAGGTGATCATGGTATCAAAAAAACAAGTTTGGAAAACTTCGATTTTTGAGCTGCCCAGGGTGAAAAACTGCATCAGCAGGTTGTGTACCAGTCCCTTGGGAGACCCCCCCCCCCCCACGTGCGCCCAATACCCAAATAGGGTGAAAAACATGTAAATACGGCCTAAAACATGCTTTACATAGCTTGGATGGTCACTTTAGGTGATCATGGTATCCAAAAAATAAGTTTCCAAAACGTCGATTTTTGAGCTGCCCGGGGTGAAAAACTGCATTAGCAGGTTGTGTACCCATCCGTTGTGAGACCCCACCAGAGGACACCCCCCCCCCCCCCGGACGTAGTACCCAAATAGGGTGAAAAACACAAAAATTCGGCCTAAAACATGGATGGTCATTTTAGGTGATCACGGTATACAAAAACAAGTTTCGAAAACTTCTATTTTTGAGCTGCCCAGGGTGAAAAACCGCATCAGCAGGTTGTGTACCAGTCCCTTGGGAGACCCCCCCCCCCACGTGCGCCCAATACCCAAATAGGGTGAAAAAGATGTAAATACGGCCTAAAACATGCTTTACATAGCTTGGATGGTCACTTTAGGTGATCATGGTATCCAAAAAATAAGTTTCCAAAACGTCGATTTTTGAGCTGCCCGGGGTGAAAAACTGCATTAGCAGGTTGTGTACCCATCCCTTGTGAGACCCCTCCGGAGGACACCCCCCCCCCCCCCCCGGACGTAGTACCCTAATAGGGTGAAAAACACATAAATTCGGCCTAAAACATGGATGGTCATTTTAGGTGATCACGGTATACAAAAACAAGTTTCGAAAACTTCTATTTTTGAGCTGCCCAGGGTGAAAAACTGCATCAGCAGGTTGTGTACCAATCCCTTGGGAGACACCCCCCCCACGTGCGCCCAATACCCAGATAGGGTGAAAAACATGTAAATACGGCCTAAAACATGCTTTACATAGCTTGGATGGTCACTTTAGGTGATCATGGTATCCAAAAAATAAGTTTCCAAAACGTCGATTTTTGAGCTGCCCGGGGTGAAAAACTGCATTAGCAGGTTGTGTGCCCATCCCTTGTGAGACCCCTCCGGAGGACCCCCCCCCCCCCGGACGTAATACCCAAATAGGGTGAAAAACACAAAAATACGGCCTAAAACATGCTTTAAAGACCTTGGATGGTCATTTTAGGTGATCATGGTATCAAAAAAACAAGTTCTGAAAACTTCGAATTTTGAGCCGCCCACAGTGAAAAATTGGATTCATTTTAGGTGATCATGGTATCACAAAAATAAGTTTTGAAAACTTCTATTTTTGAGCTGCCCAGGGTGAATCAGCACGTTTTGTACCAGTCCCTTGGGAGACACCCCCCCCCCACGTGCGCCCAATACCCAAATAGGGTGAAAAACATGTAAATACGGCCTAAAACATGCTTTACATAGCTTGGATGGTCACTTTAGGTGATCATGGTATCCAAAAAATAAGTTTCCAAAACGTCGATTTTTGAGCTGCCCAGGGTGAAAAACTGCATTAGCAGGTTGTGTACCCATCCGTTGTGAGACCCCACCAGAGGACACCCCCCCCCCCCCCCGGACGTAGTACCCAAATAGGGTGAAAAACATCCCTTGTGAGACCCCCCCGGAGACCCCGCCCCGGACATAATTGCCAAATAGGGTGAAAAACACATAAATACGGCCTGAAACATGCTTCAAATACCTTGGATGGTCATTTTAGGTGATCATGGTATCCAAAAAATAAGTTTCGAAAACTTCGATTTTTGAGCTGCCCAGGGTGAAAAACTGCATTCATTTTACGTGATCATGGTATCAAAAAAATAAGTTTCGAAAACGTCGATTTTTGAGCTGCCCAGGGTGAAAAATTGCATTAGCAGGTTGTGTACCCATCCCTTGTGAGACCCCTCCGGAGGATCCCGCCCCCCCCCCCCGGACGTAATACCCAAATAAGGTGAAAAACACATAAATACAGCCTAAAACATGCTTTACATACCTTGGATGGTCATTTTAGGTGATCATGTAATACCCAAATAGGGTGAAAAACACATAAATACGGCCTAAAACATGCTTTAGATACCTTGGATGGTCATTTTAGGTGATCATGGTATCAAAAAAACAAGTTTGGAAAACTTCGATTTTTGAGCTGCCCAGGGTGAAAAACTACATCAGCAGGTTATGCACCAGTCCCTTGGGAGACCCCCCCCCCCACGTGCGCCCAATACCCAAATAGGGTGAAAAACATGTAAATACGGCCTAAAACATGCTTTACATAGCTTGGATGGTCACTTTAGGTTATCATGGTATCCAAAAAATAAGTTTCCAAAACGTCGATTTTTGAGCTGCCCGGGGTGAAAAACTGCATTAGCAGGTTGTGTACCCATCCCTTGTGAGACCCTTCCGGAGGACACCCCCCCCCCCCCCGGACGTAGTACCCTAATAGGGTGAAAAACACAAAAATTCGGCCTAAAACATGGATGGTCATTTTAGGTGATCACAGTATACAAAAACACGTTTCGAAAACTTCTATTTTTGAGCTGCCCAGGGTGAAAAACTGCATCAGCAGGTTGTGTACCAATCCCTTGGGAGACACCCCCCCCACGTGCGCCCAATACCCAAATAGGGTGAAAAACATGTAAATACGGCCTAAAACATGCTTTACATAGCTTGGATGGTCACTTTAGGTGATCATGGTATCCAAAAAATAAGTTTCCAAAACGTCGATTTTTGAGCTGCCCGGGGTGAAAAACTGCATTAGCAGGTTGTGTGCCCATCCCTTGTGAGACCCCTCCGGAGGACCCCCCCCCCCCCGGACGTAATACCCAAATAGGGTGAAAAACACAAAAATACGGCCTAAAACATGCTTTAAAGACCTTGGATGATCATTTTAGGTGATCATGGTATCAAAAAAACAAGTTCTGAAAACTTCGAATTTTGAGCCGCCCACAGTGAAAAATTGGATTCATTTTAGGTGATCATGGTATCACAAAAATAAGTTTTGAAAACTTCGATTTTTGAGCTGCCCAGGGTGAAAAACTGCATTAGCAGGTTGTGTACCAATCCCTTGGGAGACACCCCCCCCCACGTGCGCCCAATACCCAAATAGGGTGAAAAAGATGTAAATACGGCCTAAAACATGCTTTACATAGCTTGGATGGTCACTTTCGGTGATCATGGTATCCAAAAAATAAGTTTCCAAAACGTCGATTTTTGAGCTGCCCAGGGTGAAAAACTGCATTAGCAGGTTGTGTACCCATCCCTTGTGAGACCCCTCCGGAGGACACCCCCCCCCCCCCCGACGTAGTACCCAAATAGGGTGAAAAACACAAAAATTCGGCCTAAAACATGGATGGTCATTTTAGGTGATCACGGTATACAAAAACAAGTTTCGAAAACTTCTATTTTTGAGCTGCCCAGGGTGAAAAACTGCATCAGCAGGTTGTGTACCAGTCCCTTGGGAGACCCCCCCCCCCCACGTGCGCCCAATACCCAAATAGGGTGAAAAACATGTAAATACGGCCTAAAACATGCTTTACATAGCTTGGATGGTCACTTTAGGTGATCATGGTATCCAAAAAATAAGTTTCCAAAACGTCGATTTTTGAGCTGCCCGGGGTGAAAAACTGCATTAGCAGGTTGTGTGCCCATCCCTTGTGAGACCCCTCCGGAGGACCCCCCCCCCCGGACGTAATACCCAAATAGGGTGAAAAACACAAAAATACGGCCTAAAACATGCTTTAAAGGCCTTGGATGATCATTTTAGGTGATCATGGTACCAAAAAAACAAGTTCTGAAAACTTCGAATTTTGAGCCGCCCACAGTGAAAAATTGGATTCATTTTAGGTGATCATGGTATCACAAAAATAAGTTTTGAAAACTTCGATTTTTGAGCTGCCCAGGGTGAAAAACTGCATTAGCAGGTTGTGTACCAATCCCTTGGGAGACACCCCCCCCACGTGCGCCCAATACCCAGATAGGGTGAAAAACATGTAAATACGGCCTAAAACATGCTTTACATAGCTTGGATGGTCACTTTAGGTGATCATGGTATCCAAAAAATAAGTTTCCAAAACGTCGATTTTTGAGCTGCCCGGGGTGAAAAACTGCATTAGCAGGTTGTGTGCCCATCCCTTGTGAGACCCCTCCGGAGGACCCCCCCCCCCCGGACGTAATACCCAAATAGGGTGAAAAACACAAAAATACGGCCTAAAACATGCTTTAAAGACCTTGGATGGTCATTTTAGGTGATCATGGTATCAAAAAAACAAGTTCTGAAAACTTCGATTTTTGAGCTGCCCACGGTGAAAAATTGGATTCATTTTAGGTGATCATTGTATCACAAAAATAAGTTTTGAAAACTTCTATTTTTGAGCTGCCCAGGGTGAATCAGCACGTTTTGTACCAGTCCCTTGGGAGACACCCCCCCCCCCCACGTGCGCCCAATACCCAAATAGGGTGAAAAACATGTAAATACGGCCTAAAACATGCTTTACATAGCTTGGATGGTCACTTTAGGTGATCATGGTATCCAAAAAATAAGTTTCCAAAACGTCGATTTTTGAGCTGCCCAGGGTGAAAAACTGCATTAGCAGGTTGTGTACCCATCCGTTGTGAGACCCCACCAGAGGACACCCCCCCCCCCCCCCGGACGTAGTACCCAAATAGGGTGAAAAACATCCCTTGTGAGACCCCCCCGGAGACCCCGCCCCGGACATAATTGCCAAATAGGGTGAAAAACACATAAATACGGCCTGAAACATGCTTTAAATACCTTGGATGGTCATTTTAGGTGATCATGGTATCCAAAAAATAAGTTTCGAAAACTTCGATTTTTGAGCTGCCCAGGGTGAAAAACTGCATTCATTTTACGTGATCATGGTATCAAAAAAATAAGTTTCGAAAACTTAGATTTTTGAGCTGCCCAGGGTGAAAAATTGCATTAGCAGGTTGTGTACCCATCCCTTGTGAGACCCCTCCGGAGGATCCCGCCCCCCCCCCCCCCGGACGTAATACCCAAATAAGGTGAAAAACACATAAATACAGCCTAAAACATGCTTTACATACCTTGGATGGTCATTTTAGGTGATCATGTAATACCCAAATAGGGTGAAAAACACATAAATACGGCCTAAAACATGCTTTAGATACCTTGGATGGTCATTTTAGGTGATCATGGTATCAAAAAAACAAGTTTGGAAAACTTCGATTTTTGAGCTGCCCAGGGTGAAAAACTGCATCAGCAGGTTATGTACCAGTCCCTTGGGAGACCCCCCCCCCCACGTGCGCCCAATACCCAAATAGGGTGAAAAACATGTAAATACGGCCTAAAACATGCTTTACATAGCTTGGATGGTCACTTTAGGTTATCATGGTATCCAAAAAATAAGTTTCCAAAACGTCGATTTTTGAGCTGCCCAGGGTGAAAAACTGCATTAGCAGGTTGTGTACCCATCCCTTGTGAGACCCTTCCGGAGACCCCCACCCCCCTCGGACGTAATTACCAAATAGGGTGAAAAACACATAAATACGGCCTAAAACATGCTTTAGATACCTTGGATGGTCATTTTAGGTGATCATGGTATCAAAAAAACAAGTTTTGAAAACTTCGATTTTTGAGCTGCCCACGGTGAAAAACTGCATTCATTTTAGGTGATCATGGTATCACAAAAACAAGTTTGGAAAACTTCGATTTTTGAGCTGCCCAGGGTGAAAAACTGCATTAGCAGGTTGTGTACCAATCCCTTGGGAGACACCCCCCCCCCACGTGCGCCCAATACCCAAATAGGGTAAAAAACACATAAATACGGCCTAAAACATGCTTTACATAGCTTGGATGGTCACTTTAGGTGATCATGGTATCCAAAAAATAAGTTTCCAAAACGTCGATTTTTGAGCTGCCCGGGGTGAAAAACTGCATTAGCAGGTTGTGTGCCCATCCCTTGTGAGACCCCTCCGGAGGACCCCCCCCCCCCCGGACGTAATACCCAAATAGGGTGAAAAACACAAAAATACGGCCTAAAACATGCTTTAAAGACCTTGGATGGTCATTTTAGGTGATCATGGTATCAAAAAAACAAGTTCTGAAAACTTCGATTTTTGAGCTGCCCACGGTGAAAAATTGGATTCATTTTAGGTGATCATTGTATCACAAAAATAAGTTTTGAAAACTTCTATTTTTGAGCTGCCCAGGGTGAATCAGCACGTTTTGTACCAGTCCCTTGGGAGACACCCCCCCCCCCACGTGCGCCCAATACCCAAATAGGGTGAAAAACATGTAAATACGGCCTAAAACATGCTTTACATAGCTTGGATGGTCACTTTAGGTGATCATGGTATCCAAAAAATAAGTTTCCAAAACGTCGATTTTTGAGCTGCCCAGGGTGAAAAACTGCATTAGCAGGTTGTGTACCCATCCGTTGTGAGACCCCACCAGAGGACACCCCCCCCCCCCCCCGGACGTAGTACCCAAATAGGGTGAAAAACATCCCTTGTGAGACCCCCCCGGAGACCCCGCCCCGGACATAATTGCCAAATAGGGTGAAAAACACATAAATACGGCCTGAAACATGCTTTAAATACCTTGGATGGTCATTTTAGGTGATCATGGTATCCAAAAAATAAGTTTCGAAAACTTCGATTTTTGAGCTGCCCAGGGTGAAAAACTGCATTCATTTTACGTGATCATGGTATCAAAAAAATAAGTTTCGAAAACTTAGATTTTTGAGCTGCCCAGGGTGAAAAATTGCATTAGCAGGTTGTGTACCCATCCCTTGTGAGACCCCTCCGGAGGATCCCGCCCCCCCACCCCCGGACGTAATACCCAAATAAGGTGAAAAACACATAAATACAGCCTAAAACATGCTTTACATACCTTGGATGGTCATTTTAGGTGATCATGTAATACCCAAATAGGGTGAAAAACACATAAATACGGCCTAAAACATGCTTTAGATACCTTGGATGGTCATTTTAGGTGATCATGGTATCAAAAAAACAAGTTTGGAAAACTTCGATTTTTGAGCTGCCCAGGGTGAAAAACTGCATCAGCAGGTTATGTACCAGTCCCTTGGGAGACCCCCCCCCCACGTGCGCCCAATACCCAAATAGGGTGAAAAACATGTAAATACGGCCTAAAACATGCTTTACATAGCTTGGATGGTCACTTTAGGTTATCATGGTATCCAAAAAATAAGTTTCCAAAACGTCGATTTTTGAGCTGCCCAGGGTGAAAAACTGCATTAGCAGGTTGTGTACCCATCCCTTGTGAGACCCTTCCGGAGACCCCCCCCCCCCTCGGACGTAATTACCAAATAGGGTGAAAACCACATAAATACGGCCTAAAACATGCTTTAGATACCTTGGATGGTCATTTTAGGTGATCATGGTATCAAAAAAACAAGTTTTGAAAACTTCGATTTTTGAGCTGCCCACGGTGAAAAACTGCATTCATTTTAGGTGATCATGGTATCACAAAAACAAGTTTGGAAAACTTCGATTTTTGAGCTGCCCAGGGTGAAAAACTGCATTAGCAGGTTGTGTACCAATCCCTTGGGAGACACCCCCCCCCCACGTGCGCCCAATACCCAAATAGGGTAAAAAACACATAAATACGGCCTAAAACATGCTTTACATAGCTTGGATGGTCACTTTAGGTGATCATGGTATCCAAAAAATAAGTTTCCAAAACGTCGATTTTTGAGCTGCCCAGGGTGAAAAGCTGCATAAGCAAGTTGTGTACCAATCCCTTGGCTCAATGATCGTCGGTATCAGATACTAGATGCCCCGGACCAGGAATTCCAGCCAATGTTCCAAGTGTCAGCACACAATCAACTGCTATGCTACATCCAGTTGCTAAGATACCACACAATGTAAACAGCCCCGAAACCCCGTCAAAACGGACAAACGAAGAGAAACGGTTGCTACACTCCACGTGCGCCTCAATTGCCCCTTGACAAAGAACCTTTTGCTGCCCTCTAGCTCCACGATATGTCCAAGGAATAGCCCAAAATTGGCCAAAAATGGCCTGAATGTGCGTTGTTTGTGTCAAACACACCCAAAACCAAGAACGGGCCGTATCTTGGGCTACGTGGCTCAAAACCGAATTCCGAGGGCACACACACACACACACACACACACATACATATATATACATATATATACATATATACATCACCAATTTGGCGTAGGCGCCATTTTCTTGAGAAACCCCAATCACGATGCTGACGATGGCCCGGGCAGCTCTGAGAATTGGTTGTGTTCCCCCACCCTGGTCCGGAACCTCGTTCATGGTTTCACGAAACTTGAGAATTGCCGCGTCCTTTTCCTCCTTGTTGTAGAGGAAAGCAAGTTGTTGAACATCCACGCGGCCTCTCTTTCGGGGGGTGCCTGGTGAACTCGAGAATGGCGACGGACTGAATTGTGAGGGCGATGCGGAGCGGGCGCGCTTTGGGGTGGCAAGGGTGCCCTGTGACATGACTGCAACAGAAAAACTGTGGAAAGGGGACACAAGAATTCTGCAAAATGACGTCCCCTCCATCACAAGGCACCCTCCAACCCTCAAAAATGAATTCCCCAACCTCAAAATAGGGGGGGGGCTGCCACCCAACAAACCACAACGCCAAAAACAGCTCCGCAAACCCTTGAACACCAAAAATGATGTGTCAATCACCAGGCACCGAGAGCATTCAATGAGCACTAAAAACCGAAAATGGCTGCATCATACCATCAGACCACACCCCGAAACCTTCAAAAATGGATTCCCCACCCCCAAAATAGGGGGGGGGGGGTGTCTAGCCCACCAAAAACCTATAAAAAGCGGTGCCGGTGACGTGGATATTGCAATTTTGTCCCTCGCAACCAGTCTGGCATCAGCAGCCGAAAATGGCCAAAATTTCAACAAAATCCAGATTTTCTCAAACATATCGTCAAACATGAGCTGAAAACTTCAGAAATGAATCGGGCACCCTCAAAATAGGGGGGGGGGGGTACCCTCACCACCCCATAATTCCCGAAAAATCCAATTGCCAAAAATTAGTGGATGGAATTAGGGGGTTGGACCCCCCCCCCCCCCGTGAAAACGCCCATATATATACATATATACATATATATATATATGTATATATATATATATGGCATATACGCGATTCCCCCCCCCCCACGCTGGGCCAACCGGTGCACTATGGGGCAAGGTTAAGGACCCCAATCCCCTATTTTGGGGTCGGGAAACACAAAAAAACATGTTTTAAAAGTGAATTGGATGGTTATTAGAGGGTATTTGCCCCTATAAAGGGCTAAAATGGCTAAAATTAGGGTATGACATCACCGATGGTAGGATCCTAACTAGTCTGTTCCGTTGCGGCGAGGTTGCACAGATTGCACATGCATTCCGGCGCAGGCTGGGTTTCGGAAAAATGTTGTTCCGTAGGTAGGGGTATGTTATACCTTTTCCGAATCTCCAAGAAAAGGGCTTTTCGGCTATGTATGGGTTGGGGAGTGTTGAGAGACCATATTGTTTCGGAAATCATGCGCAAGTTGGATGCTTCTGGGATTTTGGGCTGTTGTAGAATACACAGGTCACCAACTTGGGTTAGGGAGAGAATCGGGCATAGTTCCAACATATCGTCACTACAACCAAAAACCATGGAAGGTATAATGATGTATTTTGATGTGCCGAGTTCAAAAATGCTAGAAGAACGGTCCAACAGAGTGCTCAACGCAAGCAACGGTCCATTTTCCCTCGCATTTGTGTGTCAACACACATGTCAGCAAAATTTTGGCAGCAGCAGAAACCCAAAACGAAAAAGGTGCAAGGACAATATCTCCATGATCTCGGCACCTTGGAGCCCCGGACCGAGTTCATTGAAAAACCCTTTTCAAGATATATATATATATATATATATATATATATATATATATATATATATATATATATATATATATATATATATATATATATATATATATATATATATATATATATGTATATATATATATATATATATATATATATATATATATATGTATATATATATATATATATATATATATATGTATATATATATATATATATATATATATATACATATATATATATATATATATATATATATATATATAGTCATAGTCATAGTCATAACCACCTATCATGCCGTCTACTGGAGTTACCGGGCATCTCGCGCCGACAGGTGGTTCCTGCCTCGCTCGATCCCGTGGGTCCCAGGGCTGCCTGAGGTGGCCCACAGCATGACGGAGGACCCAGAGGACCGGGGATACCGGGCAACCAGGCTTTGGGGGCAGTGGCAACTGCAAAGCGTTAGCATTAGCAACGGCGACGGACGCTGGCCCGTTTGTTCGCCGGGGGTAAGGGGGCAAGGCAAAGCAGCGCAGCAGCATCGCAACAAGCAGAAAGCAAGGGCATCTCTGTCCGTCGCAAAGCGGCAACCAAGGAACAAAGCAGCACGCATGCGGCGAAGCGAGAGCTGACCCTCCGTTGTTCGCGTACCCCCGCCACCGTGGAGACAAAATCACCCATGACCCCATGGATCCATTGCCGTCTGCGTTCTCGAAACTGCCCACCACCCCTGACTCCACGTATCCTTCTGCCAGCACGCAATAGCCCGTATGTGCATAGCCAGGATTTCTGGGAGGCTCCAGCCTAGCCTGGCCCTCAGCTTTCATCGCCCCCATGTCTCCACAATGTACGCCACCGACCCACCGCACCATCCCCCTAGTATAGTACAGAAACACGGTACCAATTCCACGTCCCCGTGGCCCTGAGCTGCTCCCACACCCCAGATATATACCATGCCGGCACCCCATGTCAGGGGCCAGCGCCCAATCTGCTTCGAGGTATCCACTTGCCCACATATAATATACCTTGAGGGTCTACAGGGGGTGACGCCGGCCGCTACGCGACGGGAGTGGCGCAACCCGTGAATATCGCTGGCTGGGATTCGGGCTGGTGGGTGCCGTAGCTTGGTTATCGACCCCCTGTAGGGGTACCCACCAGAGGCTCGCCCCGGGCCGTGGTAACCAAGTGCACCTCATCTGGCCCACATACATTGCCCTGGCGCCTACCCTTGACCCTTACCTGCACTGATTGGCCAGCTTCCGTGGTTGCGCATCTTCCGCCACAGCAGCGGCCAGGCCGCAGGTTCGGCCCCCACCGACGACGTGGCGAGCCTACTTATAGCATTGGCCCGCGCGTCACCCCCCGGACCACTCAGCATGCCGCTCCTCTGCCCTCCTCGCCTCTAGCCGACCGGACTGGCGCCCCCCAGGGGTAAGCCGATACAGTGGTGTGGCGACCGCATACTGTTCGCTACGACGCCACGCAATACCGCCGTTGCCACGCCGACGCCACCTGCGAGCCGCCACGACACGCACCACCGCAACCACAAGGCCATGGTCAGAGGTTAGACTATGTACATGCCCGCAGGCACGGTCCCTCTAGTTTGTTAACGGGGCCAGGGGATGCCCCCGCGCTTTCCCTGAGTTGTTAGAGGGGTCAGGGGGACACCCCAGTACCGCCATGCAACCCCGTAGCGCCCCCACTGTACGGCCCTCCGATACCGCCGCGTACCCTCATCATACGGTCCCAAGTACCGCCGCGCATACCCCCACGACGCCAGTACACCGTCATCTGGAACTTCCCCGCTGCTCCCCCACTGTACGGTTCCCCAGTACCGCCGCGTACCCCCACCGTACGGATCCCAGTACCGCCGCGTTTACCCCCAAGACTCCAGTACGCCGTCACCTGGAACTCCACGTGCCCCCCGTGAGTGCTCCTCCCAGGCTGCCACGCCCGCCATACTGTCCCCCTGACGACCCCACTGTCATATCCTTCCACGCACACATCTTCGCCTCGTCGCCGCTCCCGGGGCCTGCAGGCTGACCCCGCAACCCCGTGTAACACTCCCAGGGGGCGCCGCAACGCCGTAACCCCCAGACAACTCCGTGCACCCCCGGTGTATCCCGAGCAACCACTCCCAATACTGCCGTAGCCGGGCCGCCAGTAGAGACCCCGGTGCCATGGGAATACCCTACAGGGGTTTGGGCCTTATTACCTTGGTCGGGACGACCCATGACACCTCACTGTTGTATGCGGCGACCCGGGGCAGGCGGGTGAAGCATCCCTGTCCGACCCTCGTGCACGGGGGCAGTACGGCTCACCATCAGGCCGGCACGACCTGTCACATCGCGTTGGCCGTCATACGCCGCCTGCCAGTACCGCACAATCAGGCCGCGAAGGCACTGCTTCTCAGGCGCTACCCCCTCCGCTGCGTCCAGCGTAGGGACGGTAGCTGGTGCACCCACAATTCCCAACCCCATCAATCTGCACCCCCGGCCCCCACCACGCCGTCACCATTTCCTCCGCGATGCCACAACCAGAGTATCCGTGAGTCGCCCTCCGGAGCCGCCCACCACAGCATCAGGGGCAGGGCCGCTGACGGCGCTCCAGGGCACCGTACCCCTTCCACTCGGACGCTCTTCAGGCCATCCTGGATAGTCTTCCAGGCACTTGAGGACATCTGTCCAGAGTGCCGCAGTGCCCACCTCGCCTTAGGCCACCCCCTATCGGCACGCTCCTTACATGTCCCGCACAGCGGGGCGGAGGCAGACTGATGAACCCAAACTGACACCGTTTCCCCGCACCCGTGGCATCGCTGCGGAAGCACAGACCGCGATGGAACGCAGCTACCATCACAACACTGCGACCACAGGTCCTGCCATACAT
Organism: Eutreptiella sp. 'Long Island Sound 2002'; assembly: GCA_964036045.1. Taxonomy (NCBI): domain Eukaryota; phylum Euglenozoa; class Euglenophyceae; order Eutreptiales; family Eutreptiaceae; genus Eutreptiella; species Eutreptiella sp. 'Long Island Sound 2002'. The sequence continues at coordinate 34,520,347 of OZ038401.1, read as the reverse complement.
CGCAGCACGCGTCCTGGAGCCCGAGCAAAGCCCTCGCCAGCGTGCGTGCTGTAGCACAACTGAGGAGGCTGCGCCTCGCTTCCTCCCACGTGGACACCGGACGGAGTATCGGTCGCCCGTCGGGCATCACCGGCAGGCTCTCAAGCAGCCGGGGCCACTGCGCCACTTTGGGGCTGCGCGTGCCATGCGCCAGGAGCTCCCAACCGTAGTCCCGTAAGACCTCCCCGATGACATCAACCCCGTCCTGCTCCGGGCCCCTGGCGGAAGCCATAACCAAGCGTTGTCCTCCCGCCCGAGCCTCAATGACCGCCTCGAGGCCCAGGGTGTCAAGGGTGTGACGGGCATCGGCAGCCACGTGGTCGTCCCCCTCTGGCAGAGAGAACATGGCCTCCGTGACGTGGCCCTGCGCGTCGTTGCCCTGTACCCGTGCCAGCTGCTTGGAGCCCACTAACACTGCCATGGACCGCTGCTCCGTGACCGCTGGTACGGCTCGTCGCAGCTGCGTCATGCAGCCACAACGTACCCAGGTCAAGTACGACAGCCACCGCCAGGATTGGGAGACTGCACAGTGGTTGCTGAAGGACCGGCAGCACCTCGCGAGGCCAGCCCAGGACGTTCCCCACAGCGCGATGGTTGGCGTACACCTGAAGCCAGGGATCACTCTGGCCGTCAGGGCTTCTCACCTTGGTACCACGCACCTGGGCCCACGACTGCGCCGACACCACGCGGGACCACTCCCTGAATGTCGTGATGTCCCGCGCCACCCAGGAACCGATCCACTGGTCGAAAGCCTGCGCCACCGCCGCCATCCAGTGAGGGAACAAGGACAGGGCCTCGTCATGCTCGATGCACGACCGCGCCACCAGCAGTGCGTGCAGCGGTGCCCTCTGAAAGGTTGCCCGCAGGTCGCCGGGGAGACCGGCAAACGGGTTCCACGGCGGACGCCGCAGGATCCTCCCTGCCGGCGGGCAGAAGGGTGAGTCACCGCGCAGGAACGCGTATACCGCTCTCCTTCGATCTTGCATCGGCAGCTGCATGATCTGGGTGAGCCGATGGTTCCTGCGGGCATACACATCTTCCCCAATCTGGACCATGTCCTCCACAAAGAGCCTGGCCTTTGCAGGGCCCCGTGACGACGCCGCTCGCACCGCAGCGAACAGCCGCTTCAGGTCCCCGGGGACGACACCCGCCATCAAGGATTCAGTCCACCTGCAGCCGTGCTCCCTCCACGCCACGAACTCCACCGCCCTGTCCGTCAGGGGTAGCTCCGCCGTGAACTCCTCCACACGCCTGCACAGGAGCCCAGCCACCTCCTCGTCCCGCGCACACAGCAGGCGCATGTGGCCAATGTCCTCCTCCGGCCCCCCACAGAAGATACAGGGGTGGGCTGGTATTGCCATACGCGTGAGCTTCTGTCTCCACCGTCGCATGACGTGCATGGTGGACAAGCGACCGTCACGTGCCCGTAGCATATTCCTGTGCGTTGGGCCGTGGTGTACAGCTCCCAGGGGCATCGCCTCGCAGGCGCCAGCCAGTGGCGTGTGCGCCCTGGTGCGAGCCGCTAGCGAACGCCACTCCATCTCCCGGACTTGCTGAAGGGCTTGCATGGATGGCACACGCGGCTCGAGCTCACCATTATCTCCCGGCACCAAGAGGATGGCGTGCTCCTTTGGCAGGACGAGATGGACAGGCGGGGCCATTGCACGGGCCGCGGCAGAGTCCGGTGCCTCGAGCGGGACCGCCGCCAAGTGCGAGCTCTGCCTCACCACCCAGTGGTGCGGCCCCCCAACTCGGCGCGGCAGCCGCCGCAGCCCCTCCACTATCCAGCTCAGTGCGTGCTGATTGACCAGATGTGATGTCGGCCCCTTGATGCCACGGTACAGGGCCTCCTGCGCCCTGCGGAGATGCGCCCCTATGACGGACGCATCCACCACGTGTACCGTGCACGCTGACGGGGGCGTGTGCAACAAGTACGCCGCCGCGCCAATGATCTCTGCCTCCGGGACCGTGCCGTAGATGGCACCCGTCCACGTGGGGACTCCGTGGCTGGCCACCGCCACGTTTGTGGCGTCGTCTCCCTGGGGCGACGCGTCAGACGATGTGACTTTAGTCGCCACCGGCACCCAGCAGTACCGGTGGGGCTCCAGCCACGCCACGTCGGAGTGGGGGCTCTGCACCACCTTTCCCAGGGACGCCGCACTGGAGGCCGTGAGCTCCGGGGACAGGACCACCCTCGGTCGATACACCGCATGTGGTCTCCAGGCCAGGTCACATCCGCAGACTGACTTTATGGCGTCCAGGGCGGTGGTATACTCCGCTCCCCAAACTGTTGCGGAGCAGGAAGGCTGGTATACCACCACAGACCCCTGCTCCACTGCGCCGCCATCACGCAACGATGTGACGGCGACGTGCGGATCGTGCGGCACGTTGGACATCCGGACCACTTCCGGGACCGAGTACTCATCCGGATCCGGGATTGGGCCTGCCGCCAGCAGAAGGACAATTGCCCATTCGCTGCGCTTGTGCACCGCCGCGCACGCCCTGGAAAACGCTGGCCGCCCGTGCACAACCCACAGTGGTGGCGGGCTTATGCCGCCCCCGGCGTGAGGAGTGAGCAGGGGGACGGACGCCGGATCGTCTTGCTGTTGGTAGCCCTCAAAGACGTCCCCCAACAGAAACAGGAGGGCGGCTAGCGGGACGAACGGCATGGACAGCCCCGGGTTGGCCGGGTCCCATCCTTCCTCCCTGTATCCGCCCACCACATACACGTCCCCCGCAGCGGACTGTCTATTGCGTTTGCTGGCCTTCTTTCGGCGCACCGGGTGTATTAGCCGGTGAGTCAACGGACCGGGCAGCTGCGGCCGGAAGACGTCGCGAAGCCCCGTGAGCCACACGTGGTCCAGCTGGTGGGGCCCTACTCCCGCGTGCGGCAGGTGCAGGTGGTCCTCATGGCACTCCTGAAGCTGGACCGCCCAGTGCCCAGGCGCAGGGCAGGGGAGCCGCGCATGCAGGAGGTCATTCGCGGGATCAGTCAGGGACTGTACTGTCGCATCTGTGCGGGGCCCCGAGAGAATGCAGATGTCCCTACCCTTGAAGGTATAGGATTGGGACACCCACTTCCGCCCCGCCCACTGCACTTGCGGCAGATGGGCGTGTACACACGAGTACACCGACGATGGCATGAGAAGTCCTACGCGCAACGTCCCCATCGCTCTGAGTACCCAGTCCACCCACGTATTGCCAGCGTGTGTGGCGAATGACGCAGAGGGCACCATGAGCTGCCCGCACACTCCGTACTGCACGTGCATGTCTCGGAGCATGGCCCGCAGCTCATCCCGGACTGTCGTCGACCTGTGGTGGGTGAGCTGAGCCATGGTCGCCACGACGGAGTCGCGGCATATAACCTGGACATCCGCCAACCGTAACCCATGACCCGACCGCACCGCCACGTTGGACAGGTCCTTGGGCAGCTTCTCGAACTGCAGGGCCGCAGCCTTGATGGCAGTATTCAGCTTGATCACCGCCTCCGCCGTGTCGGACAGGTAGGGCGCCGCGTACCGCACGATGCCTCCAACCACAGCCGCCATCACCTCATGAGGCACCGACGCCGGCCCTAACGTGTTCTTGCACCAGCCCAGCAGAGCTTCACACCGAAGTACATGTTTCTCCTTCATGGTCGCCATCCCCCTGGGATCGAGGCGCAGGCCCAAGTATGGTACCGTGCCCTTGGCACGTAAGCATACCCATGGGGCCGCCGTGTCCCCTGGGTTCAGGTAAACCATAATCGAATGGATGCGAGCAGTATTGGCATAGGCGCATTTGCCCACGTTGAGGGACATGCCCATGTCCGTGAGATACCGCGCTATCGCCGCCGCATACTCCAGGAATTGCGGCAGGGAGTGCGCTATCAACAGGAGGTCATCACAGTACTCCTGTACCAGGGGTGGCACCGCATGGCGAGCATCTCCCCGCGCCTTGCAGGCGAGGCTCCGCAGGAGAGGCTCCAAAAGGAGGAGGTAGAGCACAGCGCTCTCCGCACTGCCCTGCCGCAGGCCCCTGTGGAGTCGTATGCTCGGCGTCGGGCCGTGCGCGGTGATGATGCGCACCAGAGACCCGCAGCTGAGGGTATGGAAGAGCCTGATGAGCTCCTCCGGGACACCCATGTGGCGCAGGAGGAGCGCTAGCGCTCCGTGCGGCGCTGTGTCAAAAGCTTTTGACACATCGAAGGCCAGGACGTGGTTTTCCTCCAGCCCACGCTGCAGCCTGCGCTGGGCCAGGAACACCGGGGCAGCCGCCGTGGAGCCCGGCATGGCTCCGAACTGCCAGTCCGCGGCCAGTCCCTTGCGTGCCAGAACAGCTGTGAACCTCCGCATGAGGGGAGTCATGAGCATTCGCATGTCTTGCTGCCCCAGCGCTATCGGCCTGTACTCGTCTAGGTTGCCCGTGGCTGTGCCCTTGGGCATCAGCCAGATAATGGCCTCGTGCCAGGACTCCGGGACGTCCGCACCCCGCAGGATTGCCCTGTACGCATACACCAGGAGCCCCTGCACCGGTTCAGGCAGCTCTGCTATGAGGGCAGCCGTGACCCGGTTGGACCCCGGAGCTTTGTCGTCCGCCACGGCCTGCCTCACGGCGTCTTTAAGGTCCTGCATGGTGTAGTCCTGTACCGACCTCCATTCCTCCGGCACCCCTTTGGGAATGTGGGCCCGGACCAGCCGTTCGAAGGCCGGCAGGTTCACTGGCCGCTTGGCGTACAGCGCCTCCCAATACCTCTGGACCTCACCGATGACGTCCGAGGCCTCCAAGAGCACCTTCTCCGACTCGCGGACGCGTACGGACCATAGGCCTAACGGGGCATAGTTCACCACGTTGATGGCCCCCCGTATCGCCGTCCATCGGAGCTGGAGATCCGGTACCCTGCCCCGCCAGTAGTCCTTGATGGACCGGCGCCTGTTGCTCCTGAGGACATCCCGCAGCTCCTCCACGCGTGTCTCCAGCTGGTGGAGCTGATGGTCTAATGCGGCACGCACGTCCTCTACCGAGGCGGGGGACAGGTCAGGGTCCACTCGCCGGAGGTGCTGTAGCAGGGCAGTCGCTTCCTGGGAGTGGAGTCCGGCCGCCGCCGCGTCCCGTTGCCACAGCTGATGGGCGCGCCAGGCCAGGGCCTGCTGATCCGAGGGGACCTGATCGAACGACGCCTCCGTTTCCGCCTGCCCGTACGGGTACTACGGGTCCACGCCTGAAGGCATGCGCACTCCCGTGACCCTGGACACGTCATCACGGAAAGCGTAGAGCAGGTCAAAGACCGCTTGCACCTCCGACGTGCCCATGGTGGCAGTGTCCTGGTCCGACGAGAGCCACGCCTGTAGCCGCCGATCCCTGCAGGCCTTCTGCAGTACTGCCGCCGCCGCCTCACGAACCCCCGGGGAGTCCGGGCGTATGGCATGCAGCCTGCCCTGGGCGTGCGAGTAGGCCATCCTGGTGACCCTCTCCTTGCCGGCCACCGCTAGTGGGATGTCCAGGACCACAGGGCCATGATCCGACCCCAGTGACGCAGGAGACCGCCCCGGCGCCAAGTGAGGGCGCTCACGCGCCGCCCATGGGACCAGAGGCGAGTTTAGAAGGAAGGAGTCCAGTCGGTGCCATGCCCTCGTGGGCCTCCTGTCCTCCTCCCGTTCTGGGCCTGCCCTGTGGAAACCACACTGTTCCCACAGGGCTTGGAACCTCCTCGTGGTAGGGTGCCACGGGGACTCCAGCCACACGTTGAAGTCCCCTCAGAGGAGCACGGCCCTGGTGCCTCCCGCGCTCTTGGCCGCCGCGTACATGGCCACGTCAGCCCAGAAGGACGCCTTAGACGCCCAGGAGTCGCCGCCGCTACCCGGGCCGTGGACGTTGATGACCGTGAGGGTGCCACCTGCGGTCACCACATCGAGGGCCATGGCCTTGCCTGGCACGATGTCCACGATATCTCGAACTTCCTCCGCGGCGAACACGTCCGCCCGAAGGGCAATCAAGAGCCCGCCGCGCACCGCCGCCGCCGACGCCGCCTGGGTATCCACCCCTGGGTACGCATGATACCCGTGGTGACGCCACTGGTTCTCGGAGTGCACCACACCTTGTGGGTCCTGCAGGCCGGTCTCCTGGAATAGGCCCAGGATGGCACCCTCGGCCTTCATGATGCCCGCCGCCACCGCTTCACCGTCGAGCATACCTGGGGCCACTGGTACGCCGTCCCCCCGCATCGAGCCCTGGACGTTCCAGGACACCGCCGCTCGGGTGTCGGAGGCTGGGCCCCTTCATGGCTGCACATGCGGATCGGGGCCCCCCGCCGGATCCGGATCACTGGACGGAGAGGGGCCACCAGCAGGTTCAGGGGGACCACCCGCACCCGGCGCGGGCGGCCGGCGAAGTGGCCCCTGTCCCCGTGGGCCTCCGCCCGAGGCGGTCGTCGCCTGCTGAGACCCGGCAGATGCGGCGGGCTCCCCCTCTGCCTGTCCGCCGGATGTACTTGCCGCCGTACTCCCCGTTGAAGTCACTGCCCCACTCCGTGCTGCAGACCCAATCGCTCCAGATCGTGCCGCCGACGGCGACGCCCCGCGCTCCGCCGCAGGGCGGGCACCCGTGGGCAGCGTGAGCGCTCTGGACCCCGCCTGGGCCGACGCGAAAGGCCCCACCTGGCCCCCCGGCATAACGCCAGCCAGCATGGCCAGCGCCTGGTCCCGTTGCGCCGGATCAGTCGCATGGTCCCGCTGAATGTGGTCCAGCAGGTCCTTGGGGTGGAGGTGGGTAGGCCGGCAGTGCGTGCCAGCTTTCCAAGTGCAGTGACCAGCCCCATCCAACCGAGACCAGGGGCAGACATTGATCGTCTTTGTCCCACGCTGATCCGTGGCCAAGTCACCACCGAAGTGCTGCAGCACGTACCGAATGTTGGCATAGCCGCCATACTGAGGCGGCTGGCCCCTCTTGGGCGGCGGCTTGGGCGCCGCTTTCGGGGCCTGCCTCGCCGCCGCGGCCGGGGGTGCCGCAGGCCGTACTGGTGGCACGCTTGGTGGTTGCGGCAGGTGCAGCATTCCCCCCACGGGAAACTGCTCCTCCACCCAGCGGCGCCACGCGTCGGCCAACTTCTCCCGGTCGCCCTCGACCTTCCACCTGGACGTGGAGAACGCCCGGAGCCACGGCCCCATGTTCTCCGCCATGACCAGGCGGAGGGCGTCTCCTCCGCTCTGCCGGCGGAAGCGTGTCGCGGCCGCGCCTGTCACGGTCCCTTGGAGGTACAGCGCGTCGCCTCCGTCGCCACTCAGTGCACTAAGGTGCAGGGCCTCCAGGTCGGCGGGGCGGACCGTGAGCACCGTGCCCTCTCCGCGATCGTACAGGCGCAGCGCCGAGGAGTGGGGCTCCAACGCCGCCACAACCCAATACCACGCCCGCGACGCGCTATGCAGCAGTGCCAGCGAGGCTGCCGGCCTGTTGCTGGAGGACTGCGCCGCCGGGGCCCTGGGGAGGGCCGCCGCGTGACCCCGCAGCGCCCTGCACATGCCAGCTGCATGCTCAGCCTGCCACATGTTGCTCGGGGCTACGGGCCAGACGGCCTGCCCTTGGATCACCGGCGGCCGCGTGACCTCCACGAAGACCGCCGGCGCCGGCGGGATGTCCTCGGCCGTGCACCTGTGCGCCCTGCGCACCGGCCCCAGCCCACTGAGGCACTCCCAGAACACCCGGTAGCAGGCCGGGCCCCTGGACTGCTGCCTCCTGAGCCGGCACGCGGTGACTACGACCCACTCCAGTCCCCCTGTTTCCACCCGAACACAGGCCCAATACTCCTCCCCCTCCAACACCACCAGCCGCCCCATATCCGCCATGCCCACCGCATGGGTGGAAGGCACGCTCTCCACCCTCAGCCACCGCTTGGCGCTTTCTTCCCACGGCTGGGGGCATGCATCCGCTGCTGCTGCATCGCGTCCTGCACGTGCTGCAGGGACACCGTCGCCAGCATGGACATCCCCCCGTCCGCCGCCGCCGCCATACACAGCAGGGCATGTTGCATGCGCGCCCCGGGCAGCCCCACGTTGTGCGGGACGTTCGCCAGGTCCAAGGGCGTGCGGGGCGCCGGCAGGGCTTCCAACACCGCTGCAGGCAGCTCCCCCAGGGACGGCAGACGCGCGATGGGCCCCATGTCCCTGTTGAGGACCACCGCCGCCACCCACCGCCTGTCCAGCGCGGACAGGAGGTTGCCCGGCCTCGGCACCCTGAGGAGGGTACCGACGGCGGACATGAGGGCGCACACGCCACAGTCCTTGGTGTTGCCGGCCGGCTGCTGCACCTGTGCCGCCCGGGCCTCCGCCAGCAGATGCTCTGCACCCGGCCATCCCGCCCTCTGGCCCCTGGGTGCCCTGCGCATCGTCCGGACCGCCATGTCCCATGTGTGCGGCCATTGGGGCGGGGCCCCCGACACCACAGGCCGGCCCAGCGGGTCCACGGCCAACCGCATGTCAGGGGCCACGAGGTGGTGGGCCGTCCAGTGCCGCATGCCCGGCGTCTCCAACCGGTCGAGGTACACCGCCTCTGAGCCCCCCAGCTCGACGTACCTCGCAATGAGGAGGGCAGCCGGGGTTTGGTCGTGCCGCTGGCCTTCCCACCCCTCCCTCGGGAGCATCATGGCATGGGGGGCCAGGCACTGCACCACGTCGGCTGCCAGCGCGACCACGTCGTCGCTGAGCTCCACCCCATGGTCCGCGGCCACCAGGAAGTGGTGCCTGGGCTTGGAGTACACGCGCTCCAGGGCGCCCCGCAACTCAGCTGGCGGGGGAGAGGCGTCTCCGCAGCCCTGCAGCCATGGGAGTGCGCCCGGGAGATGCCGCCCTGCTCCTCCTGACCAGACGGCGGCCTTAAGGACCGGCGAGTCCCGCCAGACAGCCTTAGCGACCTGATCGCGCCAGAGCTGTGGCTTGTTTGCACCCCACTGGAGGACGGCCACCACAGCATGCGTGGTCAGGGGCTCTGCCGTGAGCTGCAACGCTGTCCCCCCGTCGGTCTCGATCACCGTGCCCCTTGGGGCAGTGAAGACGTGGCCATCGGCCCCACGGACCGCCACCCATCCCCACAAGACCGCCACGGTCTCCCAGCTGGGGTGGTTGGTTCTCCTGGGCAGGACCACCACCGGTGGGCACGGGCCGTTGGCGGCCCACACGCGCCATTCCACTCCCACCAGACGCTCGTGACGAGGCGGCCGGTACACCTGGGGCCACGCGTCTGGGAGGTGGCGATGGACAGCGTTCCACACATCAGCCCCGCCAGCCCGCGTGAACTGGAGTCCCCCCAGGATGTCCCCGTCCACAGGGCTGGGGAGGCGGGCGGTGCGAACTTCCAGCCCCTGACCCAGGCGAAGCCCTGGCCCCTCTCGGTCTCCCAGCAGCGAGACCTCCGGGTCTGTGGCCGCAAGACGAGCCGCCACCGCGGGGAGATGCAGGGAGACAGTCCACGGCTGGACTGAGACGGGCTCGCGCGGGAGGTCGGGGCTGGCCGCCACAGCACTGCCATCCCTCGCCTAGCTGAGCGCCCTGTCCCACCACTGCGCCCACGCACCCGGCGCTGCCGGCAACGACCAGGACAGGTACGTCACGACCGCCTTAGCCTGCCACTCGCGAGGGTCCATGCCGGCGGGGTGTGTGTGCCACGTGCACACCCATCCCAGATTGGCTTCCTGGACGGCGACCACGTCCCTCCACGGGACCACCGGGAACGGAGTGAGACATGTGGCAACGTGGCCACATGGCAACGCCACCGCCCACTCGGTCAGGCCCCCACTCTCCACCGCATACCCCACCGCCGGGAGCCCTCCCCCTTGCGCCTTTACCACCGCTTCCTGCAGCAACGTTCCGTGGCCCCGGCCGTGGTCCTGGCTGCGGTCCAGGATGAGGGCCCCCACACGGGCCATGGCCTGGAGGATCAGGAGTAATTCCTGGGGTACTCCCCGCGGCACCGGCGGCTGGGGGTGGGCGAACGGGCAGGCATCTGCCCGCATGCACCACCCCTTGGCCCAGTGCCTGCAGGTTTCCACCTCCCCCGTCTTCGGCCCAGCCTTATCCGCCACCCCCAGCTCCCGTGGACCCACCTCACGCGCCTCCTTCGCCCCCACGATCACCAGCTCCTCGTCCTGCTCCCCGGCGCCCTGTGCCCCTTCACCCTTGAACTCCGGCTCCTCGTCCTGCTCCATGGCGACTTGTGCCTCCTCACCCCTCCTGCGTTGGTCCTCCTCCTCCAGTGCCTCCGTCGTCGGCGGCGGGCCCGCAGCATCCGTGAACTTCGCCAGGGCCGCCGCCACAATGGCCTGCACGTCCACCTCCTCCCCGGCCACCTCCGGCTAATCCTGCTGCTGCTCCTCCCCCGTGGGCTGCTCTTGCCCCACCCCGTCACCGCCACGGCCTGCTTCCTCGTCACCCCCCACCGGGATCGCGTGTTCGGACCCCTGGGGGGCGGCGCTCCCGTCGAGGCGCGTGCCCACCACCACCAGCAGCTTGAGGTCACCGCCGCGGCTCTCAAGGCGGTAGCTGCTGGTGGTGGGGACGAGGACCGCCCCATCCCCGGTCAGCAGCAGGCGGTGCGCGTCGAACACGACCTCTGCACCCTCACGGTGCAACGCCACCAGTAGCGCATGGGACCCCAGCGCCTGGGGTGTGAGGGGCCGCACGGCCTGCTCGCGACGCCAAGCGTCAGACCCACCTCGCCACAAGGCCACGTACAGGCCTTCGTCCCGCCGCACGTCCTCCAGCCCTGCCTCGCCCAGCAGGCGCCCCACGGACAGGCGCACCGACAGGGGGAGGCCTTCCTCGGGCTCGGCCGCCCGGACATCACCGGGGTGGTGACCCAGGACCGCCGCATCCCCCAGTTGGACACAGCGGACCTGGCCGTTGTCCGGGGACGCTGCCGCCAGGGCCATCTCCCGGGCGACCTGCCCTGGGCGCTGGAGCTCATAGCGCTCCAGGGCGTCCGCCAGCATCCCTGCATCCCGCTGCCCCGTGCCCGTGAGGCGGTGCCTGTGGGCGCCCTCGGCCGCATGGTACCTGCAGTGCCGCCGCTCACAGCTCCCCAGGGGAGGGGGCGGCACCGCAGTGGGCATGGGCCGCAGCGGCTCGTTGGCCGGGTCCTCGTGCATGCCGGCGTAGACGTCGGGCCCGGCGTCGTCCTCAAACATGAGGGCCAGCGCCGACTCGCCGGGCCCGTATGCCTCCTCGTCCCCCTCGCACTCCTCCTCCTGCTCCCCCTCCACCCCTTCTCCATCCGCGACCACCGCCGGCGGCGTGTCCGGCCGCGGCGGGAAGGGCGCCAGAGGCCGCTCGTCAGCGCCTCCGCCCCTTGCCGCCTCCGCCGCGTCCAGCCGCGCCCGCAGGTTGGCGGGCAGCCGGGCCCAGCTGGTGCCCGCATGGAGATCCATGCGGTACTCCAGCCCCGCCGGACACGGCTCACCGGGTGCCACCTGGCGCCACTCCCGCCACTCCCACATCCAGTCCTCCACTCCTTCCCCCTTGGCACGTCCCCCACTGGGCTCCACAACCCCGCCGCCCTCCGCCGGCGTTTGCGCCTTCGGCACACCCCGCCCCGCGTCCTGTCCCCCAGAAGAAACCGCCGTCGGCGTCTCCTTGGCCCCGTCCGTCCTCGGGGCGACTGCCGCGAGCGCCTGCGCTATCAGCTCGCCGGCGTCAGCCCCTTCCGGCGCGGCTCCCCCACTCCCCACGGCTGTCCGCCGGTACTCCTCCAGGGCCTGCGCGAGCTGCTCGCTGATGTCTCGCGGGCCAGCCACTGCCGCCTCCTGCGCTGCATCCCCCTCTCGTTCCCCCGCCGTAGTCCTCCCCATGGGGGCCGCGCCCTGCATCCCATATATATATACATATATATATATATATATATATATATATATATATATATATATATATATATATATATATATATATATATATATATATATATATATATATATATATATATATATATATATATGTGTGTGTGTATATATATATATATATATATATATATATATATATATATATATATATATATATATATATATATATATATATATATGTATATATATATATATATATATATATATATATATATATATGTATATATAAGCTGTGGCAACGGGACGCGGCGGCGGCCAGACTCCACTCCCAGGAAGCGACTGCCTTGCTACAGCACCTCCGGCGGGTGGACCCCGACCTATCCCCCGCTTCGGTGGAGGACCTACGTGCCGCGTTGGACCAACAGCTCCACCAGCTAGAGACACGCGTGGAGGAGCTGCGGGGCGTCCTCAGGAGCAACAGGCGCCGGTCCATCAAGGACTATTGGCGGGGCAGGGTGCCGGATCTGCAGCTCCGATGGACGGCGATACGGGGGGCCATCAACGTGGTGAACTATGCCCCGTCGGGCCTGTGGTCCATACGCGTCTGCGAGTCGGAGAAGGTGCTCTTGGAGGCCTCGGACGTCATTGGCGAGGTCCAGAGGTACTGGGAGGCGCTGTACGCCAAGCGGCCAGTGAACCTGCCGGCCTTCGAGCGGCTGGTCCAGGCCCACATTCCCAGGGGGGTGCCGGAGGAATGGAGGTCGGTGCAGGACTACACCCTGCGGGACCTTAAAGACGCCGTGAGGCAGGCCGTGGCGGACGACAAAGCTCCGGGGTCCAACCGGGTCACGGCTGCCCTCATAGCAGAGCTGCCTGAACCGGTGCAGGGGCTCCTGGTGCACGCGTACAGGGCTATCCTGCGGGGTGCGGACGTCCCGGAGTCCTGGCACGAGGCCATTATCTGGCTGATGCCCAAGGGCACAGCCACGGGCAACCTGGACGAGTACAGGCCGATAGCGCTGGGGCAGCAAGACATGCGAATGCTCATGACTCCCCTCATGCGGAGGTTCACAGCTGTTCTGGCACGCAAGGAACTGGCTGCGGACTGGCAGTTCGGGGCCATGCCGGGCTCCACGGCAGCTGCCCCGGTGTTCCTGGCCCAGCGCAAGCTGCAGCGTGGGCAGGAGGAAAACCACGTCCTGGCCTTCGATGTGTCAAAAGCTGGCTCCTCGTGCGCCACATGGGAGTCCCGGAAGAGCTCATCAGGCTCTTCCACACCCTCAGCTGCGGGTCTTTGGTGCGCATCGTCACCGCGCACGGCCCGACGCCGAGCATTCGGCTCCACAGGGGCCTGCGGCAGGGCAGTGCGGAGAGCGCTGTGCTCTACCTCCTCCTCTTAGAACCTCTCCTGCGGAGCCTTGCCTGCAAGGCGCGGGGAGATGCTCGCCATGCGGTGCCACCCCTGGTGCAGGCGTACTGTGATGACCTCCTGTTGATAGCGCACTCCCTGCCGCAATTCCTGGAGTATGCAGCGGCAATAGCGCGATATCTCACGGACATGGGCATGTCCCTCAACGTCGGCAAATGCGCCTATGCCAATATTGCTCGCATCCATTCGATCATGGTGTGCCTGAGCCCAGGGAACACGGCGGCCCCATGGGTATGCTTACGTGCCAAGGGCACGGTACCATACTTGGGCCTGCGCCTCGATCCCAGGGGGGTGGCGACCATGAAGGAGAAACATGTACTCCGGTGTGAAGCTCTGCTGGGCTGGTGCAAGAACACGTTGGGGCCGGCGTCGGTGCCTCATGAGGTGATGGCGGCTGTGGTTGGAGGCATCGTGCGGTACGCGGCGCCCTACCTGTCCGACACGGCGGAGGCGGTGATCAAGTTGAATACTGCCATCAAGGCTGCGGCCCTGCAATTCGAGAAGCTGCCCAAGGACCTGTCCAACGTAGCGGTGCGGTCGGGTCATGGTTGGCGGATGTCCAGGTTATCTGCCGCGACTCCGTCGTGGCAACCATGGCTCAACTCACCCACCACAGGTCGACGACAGTCCGGGATGAGCTGCGGGCCATGCTCCGAGACATGCACGTGCAGTACGGAGTGTGCGGGCAGTTCATGGTGCCCTCTGCGTCATTCGCCACGCACGCTGGCAATATGTGGGTGGACAGGGTACTCCGGGCGATGGGGACGTTGCGCGTAGGACTTCTCATGCCATCGTCAGTGTACTCGTGTGTACAAGCCCATCTGCCACAAGTGCAGTGGGCGGGGCGGAAGTGGGTGTCCCAATCCTATTCCTTCAAGGGTAGAGACATATGCGTTCTCTCGGGGCCCCGCACAGATGCGGCGGTACAGTCCCTGACTGATCCCGCAAATGAACTCCTGCATGCGCGGCTCCCCTGTCCTGCGCCTGGGCACTGGGCTGTCCAGCTCCAGGAGTGTCATGAGGACCACCTGCACCTTCCGCACGCAGGAGTAGGGCCCCATCAGCTGGACCACGTGTGGTTCACGGGGCTCCGCGACGTCTTCCGGCCGCAGCTGCCTAGTCCGTTGACTCACCGGCTAATTCACCCGGTGCGCCGAAAGAAGGCCAGCAGACGCAATAGACAGTCGACTGCGGGGGACGTGTATGTGGTGGGCGGGTACAGGGAGGAAGGATGGGACCCGGCCAACCCGGGGCTATCCATGCCGTTCGTCCCGCTAGCCGCCCTCCTGTTTCTGTTGGGGGACGTCTTTGAGGGTTACCAGCAGCAAGACGATCTGGCGTCCGTCCCCCTACTCACTCCACACGCCGGGGGCGGCATAAACCCGTCACCACTGTGGGTTGTGCACGGGCGGCCAGCGTTTTCCAGGGCATGCGCGGCGGTGCACGGGTGCAGCGAGTGGGCAATTGTCCTTCTGCATTCGGCATTCAGGGAGTGGTCCCACGTGGTCTCGGCGCAATCGTGGGCCCTGGTGCGTGGTACCATGGTGAGAAGCCATGACGGCCAGAGTGATCCCTGGCTCCAGGTGTACGCCAACCATCCAACTGTGGGGAACTTCATGGGCTGGCCTCGCGAGGTGCTGCCGGTCCTTCAGCAACCTCTGTGCAGTCGCCCAATCCTGGCGGTGGCTGTCGTACTTGACGTGGGTACGTTGTGGCTGTATGACCGGCAGCTCCGACGAGCCATACCAGCGGTCACGGAGCGGCGGTCCATGGCAGTGTTAGTGGGATCCAAGCAGCTGGCACGGGTACAGGGCGACGACGCGCAAGGCCACGTCACGGAGGCCATGTTCTCTCTGCCAGAGGGGGACGACCACGTGGCTGCCGATGCCCGTCACACGTGATGTCCCGTGCCACCCAGGAACCGATCCACTGGCTGAAGGCCTGCGCCACCGCCGCCATCCAGTGAGCGAACAAGGATATGGCCTCTTCGTGCGCGATGCACGACCGTGGCACCAGCAGTGCGTGCAGCGGTGCCCTCTGAAAGGTTGCCCGCAGGTCGCCGGGGAGGCCGGCAAACGGGTTCCACGGCGGACGCCGTTGGATCCTCCCTGCCGGCGGGCAGAAGGGTGTGTCACCTCGCAGGAACGCGTATACCGCCCTCCTTCGATCTTGCATCGGCAGCTGCATGATCTGGGTGAGCAGATGGTTCCTGCGGGCATACACATCTTTCCCAATCTGGACCATGTCCTCCACAAAGAGCCTGGCCTTGGCAGGGCCCCGGGACGACGCCGCTCGCACCGCAGCGAACAGCCGCTTCAGATCCCCGGGGACGACACCCGCCATCAGAGATTCAGTCCACCTGCAGCCGTGCTCCCTCCACGCCACGAACTCCACCGCCTGTCTGTCAGGGGTAGCTCCGCCGTGAACTCCTCCACACGCCTGCACAGGAGCCCTACCACCTCCTCGTCCCGCGCACACAGCAGGCGCATGTGGCCAATGTCCTCCTCCGGCCCCCCACAGAAGATACAGGGGTGGGCCGGTATTGCCATACGCGTGAGCTTCTGTCTCCACCGTCGCATGACTTGCATTGTGGACAAGCGACCGTCACGTGCCCGCAGCATATTTCTGTGCGTTGGGCCGTGGTGTACAGCTCCCAGGGGCACCGCCTCGCAGGCGCCAGCCAGTGGCGTGTGCGCCCTGGTGCGTGCCGCTAGCGAACGCCACTCCATCTCCCGGACTTGCTGAAGGGCTTGCATGGATGGCACACGCGGCTCGAGCTCTCCATTATCCCCCGGCACCAAGAGGATGGCGTGCTCCTTTGGTAGGACGAGATGGACAGGCGGGGCCATTGCACGGGCCGCGGCAGAGTCCGGCGCCTCGAGCGGGACCGCCGCCAAGTGCGAGCTCTGCCTCACCACCCAGTGGTGCGGCCCCCCAACTCGGCGTGGCAGCCGCCGCAGCCCCTCCACTATCCAGCTCAGTGCGTGCTGGTTGACCAGATGTGATGTCGGCCCCTTGATGCCACGGTACAGGGCCTCCTGCGCCCTGCGGAGATGCGCTCCTATGATGGACACATCCACCACGTGCACCGTGCACGCTGACGGGGGCGTGTGCAACAGGTATGCCGCCGCGCCGATGATCTCTGCCTCCGGGACCGTGCCGTAGATGGCACCCGTCCACGTGGGGAGTCCGTGGCTGGCCACCGCCACGTTTGTGGCGTCGTCTCCCTGGGGCGACGCGTCAGACGATGTGACTTTAGTCGCCACCGGCACCCAGCAGTACCGGTGGGGTTCCAGCCACGCCACGTCGGAGTGGGGGCTCTGCACCACCCTTCCAAGGGACGCCGCACTGGAGGCCGTGAGCTCCGGGGACAGGACTACCTTCGGCCGATACACCGCATGTGGTCTCCAGGCCAGGTCACATCCACAGACTGACTTGATGGCGTCCAGGGCGGTGGTATACTCCGCCCCCCAAACCGCTGCGGAGCAGGAGGGCTGGTCGCCGCCATCACGCAACGACGTGACGGCGACGTGCGGATCGTGCGGCACGTGGGACATCCGAACCACTTCCGGGACCGAGTACTCATCCGGATCCGGGACAGGGCCTGCTGGTAGATTGAGGCTCGGGCGGGAGGACAACGCTTGCTTCTAGCATCCGCCAGGGGCCCGGGGCAAGACGGGGTTGATGTCATCGGGGAGGTCTTACGGGACTACGGTTGGGAGCTCCTGGCGCATGGCACACACAGCCCCAAAGTTGCGCGGTGGCCCCAGCTGATTGCGGGCCTGCCGGTGATGCCCGACGGGCGACCAATACTCCGTCCGGTGTCCACGTGGGAGGAAGCGAGGCGCAGCCTACTCAGTTGTGCCACAGCACGCACGCTGGCGGGTGCTTTGCTCGGACTCCAGGACGCATGCTGCGATGTATGGCAGGACCGGTTGTCGCAGTGTTGTGATAGTAGCTGCGTTCCGTCGCGGTCTGTGCTTCCGCAGCGATGCCACGGGTGCGGGGAGACAGCGTCAGTTTGGGTTCATCAATGTGCCTCCGTCCCACTATGCGGGACATGTAAGGAGCGTGCCGATAGGGGGTGGCCTAAGGCGAGGTGGGCACTGCGGCACTCTGGACAGATGTCCTCAAGTGCCTGGAAGACAATCCAGGGGGACCTGAAGAGCGTCCGAGTGGAAGGGGTACGGTGCCCTGGTGCGCCGTCGGCAGCCCTGCCCCTGCTGCTATGGTGGGCGGCTCTGGAGGGCGACTCGCGGATACTCTGGTTGTGGCATCACGGAGGAAATGGTGACGGCGTGGTGGGGGCCGGGGGTGATGCAGATTGATGGGGTTAGGAATTGTGGGTGCACCTGCTACCGTCCCTACGCTGGACGCAGCGGAGGGGGTAGCGCCTGAGAAGCAGTGCCCTCATGGCCTGATTGTGCGGTATTGGCAGGCGGCGTATGACGGCCAACGCGATGTGACAGGTCGTGCCGGCCTGATGGTGAGCCGTACTGCCCCCGTGCACGAGGGTCGGACAGGGATGCTTCACCCGCCTGCCCCGGGTCGCCGCATACAACAGTGAGGTGTCATGGGTCGTCCCGACCAAGGTAATAAGGCCCAAACCCCTGTAGGGTATTCCCATGGCACCGGGGTCTCTACTGGCGGCCTGGCTACGGCAGTATTGGGAGTGGTTGCTCGGGATACACCGGGGGTGCACGGAGTTGTCTGGGGGCTAGCGACGTCGTTGCCGGCGCTACGGTGCACGCGTTGCGGCGCCCCCTGGGAGTGTTACACGGGGTTGCGGGGACAGCCTGCAGGCCCCGGGAGCGGCGACGAAGTGGTGATGTGTGCATAGAGGGATGTGACGGCAAGGTCGTCAGGTGGACTGTATGGCGGGCGTACTTGAGACGGCGTGGCAGCCTGGGAGGAGCACTCACGAGGGGCACGCGGAGTTCAAGGTGACGGTGTACAGGCGTCTTGGGGGTATACGCGGCGGTACTGGGGTCCGTACGGTGGGGGTACGCGGCGGTACTGGGGAACCGTACAGTGGGGGAGCTGCGGGGATGCATGGCGGTACTGGGGTGTCCCCCTGACCCCTCTAACAACTCAGGGGGCGCGTAGGGGCATCCCCTGGCCCCGTTAACAAACTAGAGGGACCGCGCCTGCGGGCATGTGCATAGTCTAACCTCTGACCATGGCCTTGCGGTTGCGGTGGTGCGTGTGGTGGCGGCTCGCAGGTGGCATCGGCGTGGCAACAGCGGTACTGCGCGGCGTCGTAGCGAAGAGTATGCGGTCGCCTCACCATTTGTAAAGACTTACCCCTGGGGGGCGCCAGTCCGGTCGGCTAGAGGCGGGGAGAGAGGAGGAGCAGCATGCTGAGTGGTCCGGGAGGTGACGCGCGGGCAAATGCTATAAGTAGGCTCGCCACGTCGTCGGTGGGGGCCGAACCTGCGGCCTGGCCGCTGCTGTAGCGGAAGAGGCGCAACCACGGGAGCTGGCCAATCAGTGCAGGTAAGGGTCAAGGGTAGGCGCCAGGGCAAAGTATGTAGGCCAGATGAGGTGCACCTGGTTACCACAGCCCGGGGCAAGCCTCCGGTGCGTACCCCTACAGGGGGTCGATAATCAAGCTACGGCACCCGCCAGCCCGAATCCCAGCCAACGATATTCACGGGTTGCGCCACTCCCGTCGCGTAGCGGCCAGCGTCCCCCCCTGTAGACGCTCAGGTTATATTATACGTGGGCAAGAGGATGCCTCGAAGCTGATTGGGTTCTGGCCCCTGACAAGGAGTGCCGGCACAGTATATGTATCCGGGGTGTGGGTGCTGCTCAGGGCCACGGGGACGTGGAGTTGATACCGTGTTTCTGTACTATACTAGGGGACTGATGCGGTGGGTCGGCGGCGTACATTGTGGGGACACGGGGGCGATGAAGGCCGAGGGCAAGGCTAGGCTAGAGGCTCCCAGAAATCCTGGCTGTGCATAAAAGGGTTATTGCGTGCTGGCAGTGGGATATGAGGAGTCAGGGGTGGTGGGTATTTACGAGTACGCAACTGACGGTGGATTACGTGGGGTCACGGGTACTGGACGTCTCCACGGTGGCGGGGGTACGCGAACAACGGAGAGTCCGCTCTTGCTTCGCCGCATGCGTGCTGCTTTGTGCCTTGGTTGCCGCTTTGCGCCGGACGGAGAAGCCTTTGCTTTCTGCTTGTTGCGATGCTGCTGCATTGATGTGCCTAGCCCCCTTACCCCCGGCGAACAAACGGGCCAGCGTCCGTCGCCGTTGCTAATGCTAACGCTTTGCAGTCGCCACTGCCCCCAAAGCCTGGTTGACCGGTATCCCCGGTCCTCTGGGTCCTCCGTCATGCTGTGGGCCACCTCAGGCAGCCCTGGGACCCACGGGATCGAGCGAGGCAGGAACCACCTGTCGGTGCGAGATGCCCGGTAACTCCAGTAGACGGCATGATAAGTGGTTATGACTATGACTATGACTATATATGTATATATATATAGATATATATATATATATATATATATGTGTATATATATATACATATAGATATATATATATATATATATATATATATATATATATATATATATATATATATATATATATGTGTGTGTATGTATATATATATATCCTCCAATCTACACCCCTCTCCCAACTCTAGGTGGCTCCACCACACGGCTCTAAGGTGCGTGCGAAGGGCACAAAGTGGTGCATACATGTGGCGGAAGGGGCTAAACTCGGTCAAAACGGGCTTCTGAGTGTCTATTTTTTTTCGATCTCTTACAGGAACTTTTGATGGATCCCCCCCGGCGACCAGGCGCCGCGGGGGGTACAGTGAAACCCTGGCCGGGGGGCAGCCGGGGCCTGCTAGGGCCGCGCCCCCCGCGGCATTTGGAACGGCCACCCGCGGCAGCGGCTCCTGCGGGGGCTGTGGCAGCGGCGGGCAGCCGCAGCGTGATGCTTCTTTGGCAGCACGTGCAGTCCGGCGCCCAGAGTACAACTGGTGGGCAAGGTGCAGGTGCGGTGAAACCCTGGCCGGGGGGCAGCCGGGGCCTACCAGGGCCGCGCCCCCCGCGACATTTGGAGTGGCTGCCCGCGGCGGCGGCTCCTGCGGGGGCTGTGGCAGCGGCGGGCGGCCACAGCGTGGTGCCAACCAGCCCGACGACGCCGCCGATAGAGGCCAGGTGCGTGCCTGCGACATGCCTGCGACGTGCCTGCGACTTGCCTACACAGTGTCCTGCGTAGTGTCCGAGGGGGAAAAGGGCAGGGGAGGGAGGGGGGGGCAGGGCGGGCGTAGAGGGACAAAGGCCGCAGGCGGGTGCAGTGCGACGTGCGTGCCACAAGCCCAGGGACCAGGGCACCAGGGGGCGGCAAGGTGAAGAGGGAGTGGGAGGGATGCCTCGCGTATTGCTCCGCGAAGTGTATGTCAGGGGGGTAAAGGGAGGACGGGGACAGGGGGACAAAGGGCCAGGGACCCAGGGGGCATGGGAAGGGGGGCAAGGGAGGACGAGGGAGGGGCGAGCAGACAGGGGGCAGGACAGGGCCAGGGGGCCGGGGCAGAGACGGAGGGCAGAGAGGGAGCGCTGCCACGCGAATTGCTCCGCATCGTGCTCGCGCTGGCCGGAGGGCAGAGGGACAGAGGTGGCAGGGCAGGGAAGGGGGCGTGCCACGGCGGCATGAAAGAGCAAACGTGGGGCAGGAGCAAAAGGTGCCCCACATCCGAGCGAGCCGCCCGCAGCGCGCGGGGGCACTGGACAAGCCGGGGCGCCGCGGCGTGCTGCCACAAGGCAGTCCGCCCCCGAAGGTGCAGTGTCCTGCGTAGTGTCATGCAACGAGGGCCGGCAAGGACGAGGGAAGAGGGCACGAACAGGGCGAAAGAGGTAGGGCACTTAGGAAAAAGGCCACAGGCGGGTGCAGTGCGACGTGCGTGCCACTAGCCCAGGGACCAGGGCACCAGGGGGTGGAAAGGTGAAGGGGGAGAGGGAGGGATGCCACGCGTATTGCTCCGCGAAGTGTACGCCGGGGAGGTAAAGGGAAGACGGAGACAGGGAGACAGAGGGCCAGGGACACAGGGGCCTGGGAAGGGGGGCAAGGGAGGACGAGGGAGAACGAGCACACAAGGGGCAGGGCTGGGCCAGGGAGCGGGAGCAGAGGGGGGGAGCAGGGAGGGAGGGTTGCCTCGCGAATTGCTCCGCACCGTGCTCGCGCTGGCCGGAGGGCGGCTAGTGTGAGCGGACCAGGGGCAAGAACGACGAGGGTGCCCCGCAACCGAGCTGCCCGCCTGCGGCGAGCGGGGGCCCTGGACGTGCCGCGGCCGCTAGGCAGCGTGCCCCCGGAGGTATCGTGTGCGGTACAAGGTGCGTGCCACAAACCGGGAGCTCAGGACACCAGGGGGCAGCAAGGGAGAGAGGGAGTGGGAGGGTTGCCTTGCGCATTGCTCTGCACGGTGCACGCCGAGGGAATAGAGGGAGGAGGGGGACAGAGAGACAGGAGGCCGGAGACCCAGCAACCAGGGACGAGGGGCAGGGCAAGGTGAGGGAGGGCGAGCGGACAGGGGGCAGGACAGGGCAGGGGGGCCGGGGCAAAGAGGGGGGCAGAGAGGGAGCGCTGCTTCGCGAATTGCGCCGCACTGTGCTCGCGCTAGCCGGAGGGCAGAGGGTCGGAGATGGCACGGCAGAGAAGGGGGCAACATGGTGCCCCACAACCGAGTGAGCCGCCCGCGGCGCGCGGGGGCTCTGGGCAAGGCGGGGTGCCGCGGCGTGCTGCCACAAGGCAGCCCGCCCCCAAAGGTGCAGTGTGCTGTGTGCCTGCGTAGTGACAAGCATCGAGGGCCGGCAAGGACGAGGGAAGAGGGCACGGGCAGGGCGAAAGAGGTAGGACACTTAGGAGGCGAGCGAAGGCCGGACAGCCGGAGCAGAGAGAGGGAGCGACGAGGGAGGCAGGGGCATTGCTCAGCACCATGCGAGCACTGAGGGCGAGGGAGGGAGCAGAGGGGGCAGGGTAGGGGATAGTTGCCATGCGTCGTGTCGTGCGCTGTGCGCGTCCTGGCGACTACCGCCAAGGGGCAACGGCGGCTGGAGATCCTGGGGTGCGGAGCCCCTACCGTGGAGGAGGGCTGGAAGGCCCAAAGGAGAACCCCCCCCCCCCCCCGCTGCAGCCAAGTGCCGCACCCCGTGCTTGCGTCGTGCTTGCGTCGTGCCTGCGACATGTGTGCAGCGAAGGGACGACGACAAGGGCGCCCCCCCCCCCCCCACACACCTCCGCCCCCCCGGGGGTGCGCACGCAAGGTAGGAGGGGCGACGACGGGTGACTCACGGCAGGCCCCCCCCCCCTTGCAGAGGGACAAGTGCCGCGCCTCGTGCCTGTGCCATGCTTGCGTCGTGCCTGCGACGTGCGTGCTACGAAGGGAAGACGACAAGGGCCCCCCCCCCCCCCCCCCCACCTCCGCCCCCCCGAGGGTGGGGGATGCAGGTAGGGGGGGGCGAAAAGCGCCCCCCCCCCCCGAGGACAAAGCGGCAGGGTGGGGAGGCAGCGGCGAGAGGGTGCGGGACGGACCACACGACCGTGCCCGAAGAGAGCACGCGCCGTGCAAGCCCCAGCGGGGGGACCACCGGGGGTGCGAACGCAGGGTAGGAAGGGCGACGACGGGAGCCACACGGCATGCCCCCCCCCCCTGCAGAGGGACAGGTGCCGCGCCTCATGCCTGCGCCGTGCTAGCGTCGTGCCTGCGACATGCGTGCAACGAAGGGAAGACGACAAGCCCCCCCCCCCCCACACACACCTCCGCCCCCCCAAGGGTGGGGGGTGAAGGTAGGGAGGGGCGGACAGCGGCCCCCCCCCCGAGGACAAAGCGGCAAGGTGGGGAGGCAGCGGAGAGAGGGTGCGGGACGGACCACACGACCGTGCCCGTAGGAAGCACGCGCCGTGCAAGCCCCAGCGGGGGGGGCACCGGGGGAGCGAACGCAGGGTAGGAAGGGCGATGACGGGAGCCACACGGCTAGCCCCCCCCCCCCTGCAGAGGGACAAGTGCCGCGCCTCTTGCCTGCGCCGTGCTTGCGACGTGCTTACGCCAGAGGACGGACAGCGAGGACGCCCCCCCCCCCCCACCCCCTTCTCCCCCACCCACCCAAGAAAGGGGCGAGGACAGCACGGAGACGGCGAGGGGACATGGGGGGGGGCAGAGGACAGACCGAAACGCCGGGGGGAGAGACGAGTGGCGAGCGGTGGAGGTAAAAAAAAAAAACCGCCGAGTTGGCCAGCCAAGTTGTCGTGAAGGGTGCCATCGAGGCTTACCGTGAGAACGATGGTCCATTCGGTGGACGGGACCTTGATCTGGTGAACCCTAGTGGCAAGCAATTTGACCCTCTGGGTTTGGCCGAAGACCCTGACACGGCTGCCGAACTGAAGGTGAAGGAGGTCAAGGAGGGCCGAATGGCTATGCTCTCCTTGTTCGGCAACTATGTGCAGGCTGCCGTCACCGGCCAGGGCCCTGTTGAGCACTGGGCCTCCCACAATGCTGATCCGTTCGCGGTGAACGGGTTGACCCTTGAGCAAGCCGGCCAGTACACGCCGTCTGTGGCCAAGTTCACAGATGCTGGGAAGCAGAAGGAGCCCCAGGTGGATTTGTCGGACTGGTGTGGTCCTCACCGCAAGAGGTGGTTGGGCCCCAACGCTGCGGACAGCAACGTCCCAGACTACTTGACCGGTGAGTACCCTGGTGACTACGGTTGGGGCAGCGCTGGGCTTGCTGCAGGCCCCAAGGCCTTCGAGCCAGCACGTGGGTAGCAACGCCATCTTCAATCTCGTCTTGTGCCCATGCTTGCTGCTTTGTTTCTTGGTTGCTGCAGTGCTGCACCCCTAGGAGTTGTGCTTGCTTGTTGCAGTGCTGCAGCTCTGCCATGCCTTGACCCTTACCCCCGGCGAACAAACGGGCCAGCGCTCGTCGCCGTTGCTAATGCTAACGCTCTGCAGTTGCCACTGCCCCCAAAGCCTGGTTGGCCGGTATCCCCGGTCCTCTGGGTCCTCCGTCAAGCTGTGGGCCACCTCAGGCAGCCCTGGGACCCACGGGATCGAGCAAGGCAGGAACCACCTGTCGGTGCGAGATGCCCGGTAACACCAGTAGACGGCGTGATAAGTGGTTATGACTATGACTATGACTATATATATATATATATATATATATATATATATATATATATATATATATATATATATATATATATATATATATATATATATGTGTGTGTGTGTGTATGTATATATATATATCCTCCAATCTACACCCCTCTCCCAACTCTAGGTGGCTCCACCACACGGCTCTAAGGTGCGTGCGAAGGGCACAAAGTGGTGCATACATGTGGCGGAAGGGGCTAAACTCGGTCAAAACGGGCTCAAAACGGGCAAAAAACACTTGTTTGAGCATCCCAAATGGTCCGGGATCACTTTTGGAAAAACGAGTTTTTGACTCATTTTTGACCCATTTTTGGTCCCAAAACGGCCCATTTTCAAGGCATTTTGGGAGTTTCAATGAGCCAAAACCAGTCGCCACGGGCTCAAAATGGGCTAAAACCACTTGTTTGAGCATCATAGATGGTCCGGGATCATTTTTGGAAAAACGCGTTTTTGACCCATTTTTGACCCATTGTTGGTCCCAAAACGGCCCATTTTCAAGGCATTTTGGGATTTTCCATGGCCCAAAACGCGCCACCACGGGCTCAAAACGGCCTAAAAACACTTGTTTGAGCACCCCAAGTGGTCTAGGAACAACTTTGGAAAAAATGATTTTTTTCGCCCTGGGGACCCTGGTGGACCCACCGTTGGCCCCCACTGTGCGTGGGCTCGCCGGCCCTCCGGCTGCACCAAGTGACCACTAGTACGGGGGTCTACGTGTCTCGTTGGGCAATTCTGAGGCTTGGGAACCACAAAAAGTGGGGGCTTGCGGGTGGACTAGGTGCCCTCGGAATCGGATTTTGAGCCACGTAGCCCAAGATACGGTCCGTGCTTGGTTTCGGGGGGTTAGTGCATATTGCGCCGTTTTTGGGGCTTTTTGGCACCTTTTTGGGCCGTTTCTCGGACATATCGTGGAGTTGAAGGGCACTAGAGGGCTCTTTGACACGGTGAAGTCAAGCCGCACGTGCAGTGTGGCCACCGTTTTCCTTCGTTTGGGCGTTTCGCCCGGGTTCGGGGGCTATTTTGGGCGAAAATGGCTGTTTTTGGCCCAAAACAGCGCAGATTTGGGAGGGCACCTCCCGACTTGGCGCCACCGCCCCGGGCCGCCACTAGTGAGTTTTCGGCTCAAAACTTGGATTTGGCAAGGCCACCACCTAGGCTCCAGGATGGCTACATGGGCAAATGATCTGA
Source organism: Eutreptiella sp. 'Long Island Sound 2002' (assembly GCA_964036045.1). NCBI lineage: Eukaryota > Euglenozoa > Euglenophyceae > Eutreptiales > Eutreptiaceae > Eutreptiella > Eutreptiella sp. 'Long Island Sound 2002'. The sequence continues at coordinate 34,494,725 of OZ038401.1, read as the reverse complement.
AGCGTTGGGACGGAGCAATGGCCAAAACGGCAAGGAGACGTGTTGTTGCTTGTTGTTGTTGCTTGTTGCTTGTTGCTTGTTAGCTAAATTTAAGGGGAGAGGGGTGTAGTAATATATGTATGTATATGTATATATGTATATATATATATATATATATATATATGTATGTATATATGTATATGTATATATATGTATACATGTATATATATATATGTATATATATATATATATATATATATACCCCCCGGCGAATCCGAGGTTCTTCCTCGAAGGGGCCCACGAGCCCAGGGGACGCCACCGGGTTTTAACGGCCAAGCCGGACGGAGCTCCCACCGGCGACCCCCCCCCCCCACGAGGGAGGGAGCACACAACAACCGCCAGCCCCCCCCCCCCCCTCAGCCCCCCCAAAAAAGCGACTCCGGCGCGGAGGGTTGGGGATATAGTCCCATGCCGCGCGGCCATGAATCGACATGGCCCTACACCGGGCGATGCACGCCCTCCCCCCCCCTCGCTCAAGAGGGGCCCCCGTCGTCCCCCGGGCAGGGAGCAACCCCCCCCCCCCCCCTCAAGGAACGGCCGCCCTCGGGAGCCCTCGCCCCGCCCCCGGGGGCCTCTCGGGGTTCGCCCCCGAGCCAGCCCGGCCCTTCCACGCCCCCCCTCACCAGCCGCAGCCCAGTGGCCCGCTCGGTCTCCCCCGCGCCGGCCCACAACCACCAGGGGCCCGGGCCCCGGAGCCCCGGTGCCCAGCCCCGCCCGCCCCCCCGGTATCCATCCGGCGGGGCCCGTCCCGGTCCGGTTCGGCCGCGAGGGGACGGCGTGGCGCTCCCCCCGCCTCCACCAGGATTCGCCCCCGTGGATGATGCTCGGCGGGATTCGTCCCCGCCGAGCGGGTGCGGGCCCCACCGCTGACCGCGGCCCCGCCGACACCTCGAGCGCCCCGGGCTCCCCGGCCGACTTTGGCCAGCCCCGGCCGCTCCTCCGCCCGGTCGGCCGCACGGTGACGCTCTGCGGCTGAGCTCACCGCACCCCCGTCCCCCTCACGCGCGCACCCACCCACCAGCCCACAGCCCCCCCCCCCCCCCCCACTCTCCCGCCCCTCCTCTCTCAGGTAGGGAAGCCCCCGAGGTGGGCTGCCGCAGCCGCCGACGGACGGCCGCCTTACGAACAAGGGGACCCCTGCACGCGGTGGGGGTCCAGGCCTTGCACCCCTTCCCCCTGCCACACGCATCATGGCGTTGCGTGTGTCATACCTCCCTCCCTATGCACCATGTGTCATGGCCGCGAGTGGCCTTTGCCTCCCCCACACCGAAACCGCACGGGGGGGGCCGAAGCCCCCTGGGTGGGGCCCCCAGAACCCCAGCAGCTGCGCCTCCCGAGTGGAGGGTGGTGGGGCCCGCCGGTGCGCGATACGAGCCCCTGCCACCCTCCATCCGCGTGCCGCGACCCCCTGACCCCCCCCCTTTCCCCCGACCCGGCTGGGGCGGCGCGGCCCGCGCGTGCGGTACGAGCCCGCGCCGCCCCTTGATGCGGTATACGGGCAGTGCGGGCCGCCAGGAGAGCGGAGGGGCCCCGCACTGCCCCGAGCGCCCCCCCCACGACAGCTGGCGCCAAAGGCCAACCGGCGCCTGGCGGGCTGTTGTGCAGGGGGGGGCGAGGCGACAAGGCGCTTCGTACCCGCCCCCCAACGGGGGTCTGTACCCACGGCACCGGGCACAGACACCCGTTGGGGGGTAGCCACACCACCACCCACCACAGCACCACGGCCACGGGAGGAAGGGAATAGCCCCGGGCAACGGCCTCCCCCAGGCCGAGGGAAGGTGCTGACCGCCAGGCTCACCCTGGCCCCCCATTTCCTCTTCATTGTCATCCCCCTTGGCCGTCCCGGCCCACAGTCCCCGCGGCGGGTAAGTTCCTGAGGTAGAACCCTAAGAACTTCGGTGACGGAAACACAGGTCGTAGTTTCGCACCCGGCCGACGTGGGGAGCCTCCGCCCCCACGGGACCCCACGGCACCCCGGCCATCCCAGCCAGGGAAAACCCGCCGCCGGCGCCCCAGCCCCCATCCCCAGGCTCTCCGGCCTCAGTTCCCCTGCGTCTTCCTCGCCACATCCTCGTAGTGTAAGGCTAGGTAGCAGGCCACACCCCCACACCATGCCACGGCACGCCCCCCACGCACCCCACGCCGCCCCCGGCCGCCCGCCAGCTGCGCCCCAGCGCACCCCCATGCCGCTACGCCCCTACACAGCCCCCAAACCACTGCGCCGCCCCACACAGCTGCTCTGCGCAGCCCCACGCTGCTGCGCCCGTGCGCAGCCCCACGCTGCTGCACCCCTGCACAGCCCCACGCCGCTGCACCCCTGCGCAGCCCCACGCTGCTGCGCCCCTGCGCAGCCCCACGCTGCTGCACCCCTGCGCAGCCCCACGCTGCTGCACCCCTGCACAGCCCCACGCTGCTGCACCCCTACGCAGCCCCACGTTGCAGCACCCCTGCGCAGCCCCACGCTGCAGCACCCCACGCTACACTCCAGCGCAGCCCCACGCTGCTGCGCCCCTACGCAGCCCCACGCTGCACTCCAGCGCAGCCACACGCCGCTGCGCCCCTACGCAGCCCCACGCTGCACTCCAGCACAGCACCACGCTGCTGCGCCCCTACGCAGCCCCACGCCTGCGCTCCAGCGCAGCCCCACGCTGCTGCGCCCCTGCGCAGCCCCACGCTGCACTCCAGCGCAGCCCCACGCTGCTGCGCCCCTACGCAACCCCACGCTGCACTCCAGCGCAGCCCCACGCTGTTGCACCCCTACGCAGCCCCACGCTGCACTCCAAAGCAGCCCCACGCTGTCGAGCCCCTGCGCAGCCTCACGCTGCACCCCAGCGCAGCCCCACGCTGCTGCGCCCCTACGCAGCCCCACGCTGCACTCCGGCGCAGTCCCACGCCGCTGCGCCCCTACGCAGCCCCACGCTGCACTCCAACGCAGCCCCACGCTGCTGCGCCCCTACGCAGCCCCACACTGCACTCCAGCGCAGCCCCACGCTGCTGCGCCCCTGCGCAGCCGCAGGCTGCACTCCAGCGCAGCCCCACGCTGCTGCGCCCCTACGCAGCCCCAGGTTGCTGCGCCCACGCTGCTACGCCCCTGCACAGCCCCACGCTGCTGCGCCCCTGCACCGCCCTGGCTGCCGCGCCGCTGCGCAGCCCCACGCTGCTGCACCCCTGCGCAGCCCCACACTGCTGCACCCGTGCGCAGCCCCACGCTGCACTCCAGCGCAGCCCCACGCTGCTACGCCCCTACGCAGCCCCACGCTGCACTCCAGCGCAGCCCCACGCTACTGCGCCCCTACGCAGCCCCACGCTGTACTCCAGCGCAGCCCCACGCTGCTGCGCCCCTACGCAGCCCCACGCTGCACTCCAGCGCAGCCCCACGCTGCTGCGCCCCTGCGCAGCCCCAGGCTGCACTCCAGCGCAGCCCCACGCTGCTGCGCCCCTGCACCGCCCTGGCTGCCGCGCCGCTGCGCAGCCCCACGCTGCTGCACCCCTGCGCAGCCGCACGCTGCCCTCCGGCGCAGCTGCACGCTGCTGCGCCCCTGCGCAGCCCCACACTGCTCCACCCCTGCGCAGCCCCACGCTGCGCTCCAGCGCAGCCCCACGCTGCTACGCCCCTACGCAGCCCCACGCTGCACTCCAGCGCAGCCCCACGCTACTGCGCCCCTACGCAGCCCACGCTGCACTCCAGCGCAGCCCCACGTTGCTGCGCCCCTACGCAGCCCCACGCTGCACTCCAGCGCAGCCCCACGCTGCTGCGCCCCTACGCAGCCCCACGCTGCACTCCAGCGCAGCCCCACGCTGCTGCGCCCCTACGCAGCCCCACGCTGCACCCCCAGCGCAGCCCCACGCTGCTGCGCCCCTGCGCAGCCCCACGCTGCACTCCAGCGCAGCCCCACGCTGCTGCGCCCCTACGCAGCCCCACGCTGCACTCCAGCGAAGCCCCACGCTGCTGCGCCCCTACGCAGCCCCACACTGCACTCCAGCGCAGCCCCACGCTGCTGCGCCCCTGCGCAGCCCCACGCTGCAGTCCGGCGCAGTCCCACGCTGCTGCGCCCCTACGCAGCCCCACGCTGCGCTCCAGCGCAGCCCCACGCTGCTGCGCCCCTACGCAGCCCCACGCTGCACTCCAGCGCAGCCCCACGCTGCTGCACCCCTGCGCAGCCCCACGCTGCACTCCAGCGCAACCCCACGCTGCTGCGCCTCTGCGCAGCCCCACGCTGCCCTCCAGCGCAGCCCCACGCTGCTGCGCCCCTACGCAGCCCCAGGTTGCTGCGCCCACGCTGCTACGCCCCTGCACAGCCCCGGGCTGCTGCGCCCCTGCACAGCCCTGGCTGCCGCGCCCCTGCGCAGCCCCACACTGCTGCACCCCTGCGCAGCCCCACGCCGCCCTCCAGCGCAGCTGCACGCTGCTGCGCCCCTGCGCAGCCCCACGCTGCTGCACCCCTGCGCAGCCCCACGCTGCACTCCAGCGCAGCCCCACGCTGCTGCGCCCCTGCGCAGCCCCACGCTGCACTGCAGCGCAGCCCCACGCTGCTGCGCCCCTACGCAGCCCCACGCTGCACTCCAGCGCAGCCCCACGCTGCTGCGCCCCTACGCAGCCCCACGCTGCACTCCGGCACAGCCCCACGCTGCTGCGCCCCTGCGCAGCCCCACACTGCACTCCAGCGCAGCCCCACGCTGCTGCGCCCCTACGCAGCCCCAGGTTGCTGCGCCCACGCTGCTACGCCCCTGCACAGCCCCGGGCTGCTGCGCCCCTGCACAGCCCTGGCTGCCGCGCCCCTGCGCAGCCCCACGCTGCTGCACCCCTGCGCAGCCCCACGCCGCCCTCCAGCGCAGCTGCATACTGCTGCGCCCCTGCGCAGCCCCACGCTGCTGCACCCCTGCGCTGCCCCACGCTGCACTGCAGCGCAGCCCCACGCTGCTGCGCCCCTACGCAGCCCCACGCTGCACTCCAGCGCAGCCCCACGCTGCTGCGCCCCTACGCAGCCCCACGCTGCACTCCGGCACAGCCCCACGTTGCTGCGCCCCTGCGCAGCCCCACACTGCACTCCAGCGCAGCCCCACGCTACTGCGCCCCTACGCAGCCCAACGCTGCACTCCAGCGCAGCCCCACGCTGCTGCGCCCCTACGCAGCCCCACACTGCACTCCAGCGCAGCCCCACGCTGCTGCGCCCCTACGCAGCCCCACGCTGCACTCCGGCACAGCCCCACGCTGCTGCGCCCCTGCGCAGCCCCACACTGCACTCCAGCGCAGCCCCACGCCGCTGCGCCCCTACGCAGCCCAGCGCCGCACTCCAGCGCAGCCCAACGCTGCTTCGCCCCTACGCAGCCCCACGCTGCACTCCAACGCAGCCCCACGCTGCTGCGCCCCTACGCAGCCCCACACTGCACTCCAGCGCAGCCCCACGCTGCTGCGCCCCTACGCAGCCCCACGCTGCACTCCGGCGCAGCCCCACGCTACTGCGCCCCTGCGCAGCCCCACACTGCACTCCAGCGCAGCCCCACGCTGCTGCGCCCCTACGCAGCCCAACGCTGCACTCCAGCGCAGCCCCACGCTGCTGCGCCCCTACGCAGCCCCACGCTGCACTCCAGCGCAGCCCCACGCTGCTGCGCCCCTGCGCAGCCCCACGCTGCACTCCAGCGCAGCCCCACGCTGCTGCGCCCCTGCGCAGCCCCACGCTGCACTCCGGCGCAACCCCACGCTGCTGCGCCCCTACGCAGCCCCACGCTGCACTCCAGCGCAGCCCCACGCTGCTGCGCCCCTACGCAGCCCCACGCTGCACTCCAGCGCAGCCCCACGGTGCTGCGCCCCTGCGCAGCCCCACGCTGCACTCCAGCGCAGCCCCACGCTGCTGCGCCCCTACGCAGCCCCACGCTGCACTCCGGCGCAAGCCCACGCTGCTGCGCCCCAACGCAGCCCCACGCTGCACTCCGGCGCAACCCCACGCTGCTGCGCCCCTACGCAGCCCCACGCTGCGCTCCAGCGCAGCCCCACGCTGCTGTGCCCCTACGCAGCCCCACGCTGCACTCCAGCGCAGCCCCACGCTGCTGCACCCCTGCGCAGCCCCACGCTGCACTCCAGCGCAGCCCCACGCTGCTGCGCCCCTCCGCAGCCCCACGCTGCACTCCAGCGCAGCCCCACGCTGCTGCTCCCCTGCACAGCCCCGCACTGCTGCGCCCCTGCGCAGCCCCACGCCGCCCTCCAGCGCAGCCCCACGCTGCTGCGCCCCTGCGCAGCCCCAGGTTACTGCGCCCACACTGCTACGCCCCTGCACAGCCCCACGCTGCTACGCCCCTGCCTAGCCCCACACGCTGCTGCTCCCCTGCACAGCCCCACGCCGCTGCGCCCCTGCGCAGCCCCACGCTGCCCTCCAGCGCAGCCCCACGCTGCTGCGCCCCCGCGCAGCCCCAGGTTGCTGCGCCCACGGTGCTTCGCCCCTGCCCAGCCCCACGCTGTGGCGCCCCTGCGCAACCCCGCGTTGCGCCCCTGCGCAGCCCCGCGCTACGCCCATGCGCGGCCCCACGCTGTGCCCCGGTGCAACCCCGCGCTGCGCCCCTGCGCAGCACCGCACTACTACGCCCCCGCGCCGCCCCAAACCTTTGCGCCCCTACGCAGCCCCACGCTGCGCCCCTACGCAGCCCCACGCTGCTGCGCCCCTTCACGGCCCCATGCCGCGCCCCGGCGCAGCCCCACGCTGCTGCGCCCCTGCGCAACCCCACGCTGCTGCGCCCCCGCGCAACCCCGCACCGCGCACCCGCGCAGCCCCACGCTGCGCCCCTGCGCAACCCAGCGCTGCTGCGCCCCTGCGCGGCCCCACGCCGCGCCCCTGCGCGGCCCCAGGCCGTGCCCATGCGCGGCCCCACGCTGCACTCCGGCGCGACCCCACGCTGCGCCCCTGCCCAGCCCCACGCTGCGCCCCTGCGCAGCCCCACACTACTGCGCCCCTGCGCAGCCCCATGATTCGCCCCTACTCAGCCCCACGCTGCGCCCCTACGCAGCCCCACGCTGCTGGGCCCCTTCACGGCCCCATGCCGCGCCCCGGCGCAGCCCCACGCTGCTGCGCCCCTGCGCAACCCCGCACCGCGCCGCCGCGCAGCCCCACGCCGCGCCCCTGCGCGGCCCCATGCCGCGCTCATGCGCGGCCCCGCGCTGCACTCCGGCGCGACCCCACGCTGCGCCCCTGCCGAGCCCCGCGCTGCGCCCCTGCTCAGCCCCGCGTTGCGCCCCTGCGCAGCCCCACGCTGCGCCCCTGCGCAGCCCCACGCTACTGCACCCCTGCGCAGCCCCATGCCGCGCCCATGCGCGGCCCCGCGCTGCGCCCCTGCGTAGCCCCACACTACTACGCCCCTGCGCAGCCCCACGCTCCGCCCCTGCTCAGCCCCGCGCTGCGCCGCTGCGCAGCCCCACGCTGCGCCCCTGCGCGGCCCCACGCTACTGCGCCCCTGCGCAGCCCCATGCCGCGCCCATGCGCGGCCCCGCGCTGCGCCCCTGCGCAGCCCCACGCTGCACCCCTGCGCAGCCCCGCGCCGCGCCCCTGCGCGGCCCCATGCCGCGCCCATACGCGGCCCCACGCCGCGCTCCTCCGCGGCCCCACGCTGCACCCCTGCGCGGCCGCACGCTGCACCCCTACGCGGCCCCACACTGCTACGCCCCTGCACCGCCCCACACGGCTGCGCCCCTGCACCGCACCACGCGGCGCCCCTGCGCAGCCCGGGCAGGGAGCACCCCCCCCCCCCCTCAAGGAACGGCCGCCCTCGGGAGCCCTCGCCCAGCCCCCGGGGGCCTCCCGGGGTTCGCCCCCGAGCCCGCCCGGCCCTTCCACGCCCCCCCTCACCAGCCGCAGCCCAGAGGCCCGCCCGGTCTCCCCCGCGCCGGCCCACAACCGCCAGGGACCCGGCCCCCGGAGCCCCCGTGCCCAGCCCCGCCCGCCCCCCCGGTATCCCTCCGGCGGGGCCCGTCCCGGTCCGGTTCGACCGCGAAGGGACGGCGTGGCGCTCCCCCCCGCCTCCACCAGGATTCGCCCCCGTGGATGATGCTCGGCGGGATTCGTCCCCGCTGAGCGGGGTGCGGGCCCCACCGCCGACCGCGGCCCCGCCGACACCTCGAGCGCCCCGGGCTCCCCGGCCGACTTTGACCACCCCCGGCCGCTCCTCCGCCCAGTCGGCCGCACGGTGACGCTCTGCGGCTGAGCTCACTGCACCCCCGTCCCCCTCGCGCGCGCACCCACCCGCCAGCCCACAGCCCCCCCCCCCCCCCCCCCAACGTGCACGCCGACCCCATGGAGTGGGGCTCTCAGGGCCGCCGCCGACCACCGGCCGGTCCGCCTGCGCCGCTCCGTGGCCGCCACGGGCCCCGCACCCGCATGGCGCCGCCACCGCCTCGGCCGCCCGCCGCTACCCACGCGCCCGGCCCAGGCCTCGGCCCCCAGGCCACGCTTCCAGCTAGCCGCTGGTCCCGCGGCCCGCAGTGGGGCCCGCATCGGGCGCGCCGACGCCCTTGCACACGCGCCCCCCACGGCCAGGCCTGCGCGGCGCGCGTGCCCCCGGCGCGCCCGCCGACCCCAAGGAGTGGGGCTCTCAGGGCCACCGCCGGCCGCCGGCCGGTCCGCCCACACCGCCCCGCGACCGCCACGGCCCCCGCACCCGCATGGCGCCGCCTCCGCCTCGGCCGCCCGCCGCTACCCACGCGCCCGGCCCAGGCCTGAGCCCCCCCGCCGGCCGTGCCGCGCGGCCTCCCGCACACGGGACACAGGGACGGGCACCAGGGGATAGACCATACATAGTCCCCGCCCCCTCCACCCCCCTTACTCCACCACCGCACAGGACGTAGCCCCCTCCCCTGTAGCGGGGGAGTGGCGGCTGGAAGCGAGGGGAACCGGGGCCCCGCAGGTCCCCGGACAGGTGGTCCCTCCACCCCGCCCCCCATCCCGCCTCCGTTTCGCACAGGTGCACACGCCCTCCCCCCACGGCGGGGGAGGGAACCAGGGTCGCATGGGCAGGTGGTCCCTCTCACAGCGACGCGCGCCCCCAGGTAGCCACACCCTCCTCCACGCACACACACACCCCCCCCCTCCAATCCACGGCGCCCCCCCCCCCCCCCCCTCGGTCGTCGTCGGCACACGCCCCGCCAGCGTGACGCCGGCCGACTGCTCCCTTGCGCCCTGCCCAGGGAGAGCGTGTCTGGCAATTTCTCCCGCCGGCACGTGCTGGGTGCCTTCAACAACAACAACAACAACAATATGTACATATATATATATATATATATATATATATATATATACTGTGGGTTGTGCACGGGCGGCCAGCGTTTTCCAGGGCGTGCGCGGCGGTGCACAAGTGCAGCGAATGGGCAATTGTTCTTCTGCTGCCGGCAGGCCCAAACCCGGATCCGGATGAGTACTCGGTCCCGGAAGTGGTCCGGATGTCCAACGTGCCGCACGATCCGCACGTCGCCGTCACGTCGTTGCGTGATGGCGGCGCAGTGGAGCAGGGGTCTGTGGTGGTATACCGGCCTTCCTGCTCCGCAACAGTTTGGGGAGCGGAGTATACCACCGCCCTGGACGCCATAAAGTCAGTCTGCGGATGTGACCTGGCCTGGAGACCGCATGCGGTGTATCGACCGAGGGTGGTCCTGTCCCCGGAGCTCACGGCCTCCAGTGCGGCGTCCCTGGGAAAGGTGGTGCAGAGCCCCCACTCCGACGTGGCGTGGCTGGAGCCCCACCGGTACTGCTGGGTGCCGGTGGCGACTAAAGTCACATCGTCTGACGCGTCGCCCCAGGGAGACGACGCCACAAACGTGGCGGTGGCCAGCCACGGAATCCCCACGTGGACGGGTGCCATCTACGGCACGGTCCCGGAGGCAGAGATCATTGGCGCGGCGGCGTACTTGTTGCACACGCCCCGGTCAGCGTGCACGGTACACGTGGTGGATGCGTCCGTCATAGGAGCGCATCTCCGCAGGGCGCAGGAGGCCCTGTACCGTGGCATCAAGGGGCCGACATCACATCTGGTCAATCAGCACGCACTGAGCTGGATAGTGGAGGGGCTGCGGCGGCTGCCGCGCCGAGTTGGGGGGCCGCACCACTGGGTGGTGAGGCAGAGCTCGCACTTGGCGGCGGTCCCGCTCGAGGCACCGGACTCTGCCGCGGCCCGTGCAATGGCCCCGCCTGTCCATCTTGTCCTGCCAAAGGAGCACGCCATTCCCTTGGTGCCGGGGGATAATGGTGAGCTCGAGCCGCGTGTGCCATCCATGCAAGCCCTTCAGCAAGTCCGGGAGATGGAGTGGCGTTCGCTAGCGGCTCGCACCAGGGCGCACACGCCACTGGCTGGCGCCTGCGAGGCGATGCCCCTGGGAGCTGTACACCACGGCCCAACGCACAGAAATATGCTGCGGGCACGTGACGGTCGCTTGTCCACCGTGCAGGTCATGCGACGGTGGAGGGAGAAGCTCACGCGTATGGCAATACCAGCCCACCGCTGTATCTTCTGTGGGGGGCCGGAGGAGGACATTGGCCACATGCGCCTACTGTGTGCGCGAGACGAGGAGGTGGCTGGGCTCCTGTGCAGGCGTGTGGAGGAGTTCACGGCGGAGCTACCCCTGATGGACAGGGCGGTGGAGTTCGTGGCGTGGAGGGAGCACGGCTGCAGGTGGACTGAGTCCCTGATGGCGGGTGTCGTCCCCGGGGACCTGAAGCGGCTGTTCGCTGCGGTGCGAGCGGCGTCGTCCCGGGGCCCTGCCAAGGCCAGGCTCTTTGTGGAGGACATGGTCCAGATTGGGGAAGATGTGTATGCCCGCAGGAACCATCGGCTCACCCAGATCATGCAGCTGCCAATGCAAGATCGAAGGAGAGCGGTATACGCGTTCCTGCGCGGTGACACACCCTTCTGCCCGCCGGCAGGGAGGATCGTGCAGCGTCCGCCGTGGAACCCGTTTGCCAGCCTCCTCGGCGACCTGCGGGCAACCTTTCGGAGGGCACCGCTGCACGCACTGCTGGTGTCGCGGTCGTGCATCGAGCATGACGAGGCCCTGTCCTTGTTCCCTCACTGGATAACGGCGATGGCGCAGGCCTTCGACCAGTGGATCGGTTCCTGGGTGGCGCGGGACATCACGACATTCAGGGAGTGGTCCCGCGTGGTGTCGGCGCAGTCGTGGGCCCAGGTGCGTGGTACCAAGGTGAGAAGCCCTGACGGCCAGAGTGATCCCTGGCTTCAGGTGTACGCCAACCATCCAGCTGTGGGGAACGTCATGGGCTTGCCTCGCGAGGTGTTGCCGGTCCTTCAGCAACCTCTGTGCAGTCTCCCAATCCTGGCGGTGGCTGTCGTACTTGACGTGGGTACGTTGTGGCTGTATGACCGGCAGCTGCGACGAGCCGTACCAGCGGTCACGGAGCAGCGGTCCATGGCAGTGTTAGTGGGCCCCAAGCAGCTGGCACGGGTACAGGGCAACGACGCGCAGGGCCACGTCACGGAGGCCATGTTCTCTCTGCCGGAAGGGGACGACCACGTGGCTGCCGATGCCCGTCACACCCTTGACACCCTGGGCCTCGAGGCGGTCATTGAGACTCGGGCGGGAGGACAACGCTTGGTTATGGCTTCCGCCAGGGGCCCGGAGCAGGACGGGGTTGATGTCATCGGGGAGGTCTTACGGGACTACGGTTGGGAGCTCCTGGCGCATGGCACGCGCAGCCCCAAAGTGGCGCGGTGGCCCCGGCTGCTTGAGAGCCTGCCGGTGATGCCCGACGGGCGACCGATACTCCGCCCGGTGTCCACGTGGGAGGAAGCGAGGCGCAGCCTCCTCAGTTGTGCCACGGCACGCACGCTGGCGAGGGCTTTGCTCGGGCTCCAGGACGCGTGCTGCGATGTATGGCAGGACCTGTGGTCGCAGTGTTGTGAGGGTAGCTGCGTTCCATCGCGGTCTGTGCTTCCGCAGCGATGCCACGGGTGCGGGGAAACGGTGTCAGTTTGGGTTCATCAGTGTGCCTCCGCCCCGCTGTGCGGGACATGTAAGGAGCGTGCCGATAGGGGGTGGCCTAAGGCGAGGTGGGCACTGCGGCACTCTGGGCAGATGTCCTCAAGTGCCTGGAAGACTATCCAGGATGGCCTGAAGAGCTTCCGAGAGGAAGGGTACGGTGCCCTGGAGCGCCGTCTGCGGCCCTGCCCCTGATGCTGTGGTGGGCGGCTCTGGAGGGCGACTCACGGATACTCTGGTTGTGGCATTGCGGAGGAAATGGTGACGGCGTGGTGGGGCCCGGGGGTGCAGATTGATGGGGTTGGGAATTGTGGGTGCACCAGCTACCGTCCCTACGCTGGACGCAGCGGAGGGGGTAGCGCCTGAGAAGCAGTGCCTTCGCGGCCTGATTGTGCGGTACTGGCAGGCGGCGTATGACGGCCAACGCGATGTGACAGGTCGTGCCGGCCTGATGGTGAGCCGTACTGCCCCCGTGCATGAGGGTCGGACAGGGATGCTTCACCCGCCTGCCCCGGGTCGCCGCGTACAACAGTGAGGTGTCATGGGTCGTCCCGACCAGGGTAATAAGGCCCAAAATCCTGTAGGGTATTCCCATGGCACCGGGGTCTCTACTGGCGGCCCGGCTACGGCAGTAGTGGGAGTGGTTGCTCGGGATACACCGGGGGTGCACGGAGTTGTCTGGGGGTTACGGCGTTGCGGCGCCCCCTGGGAGTGTTACACGGGGTTGCGGGGTCAGCCTGCAGGCCCCGGGAGCGGCGACGAGGCGAAGATGTGTGCGTGGAAGGATATGACAGTGGGGTCGTCAGGGGGACAGTATGGCGAGCGTCGTGGGGATGGCGTGGCAGCCTGGGAGGGGCACTCACGGGGGGCACGTGGAGTTCCAGGTGACGGCGTACTGGAGTCTTGGGGGTAAACGCGGCGGTACTGGGATCCGTACGCTGGGGGTACGCGGCGGTACTGGGGAATCGTACAGTGGGGGAGCAGCGGGGAAGTTCCAGATGACGGTGTACTGGCGTAGTGGGGGTATGCGCGGCGGTACTGGGGACCGTATGGCGAGGGTGCGCGGCGGTACTGGAGGGCCGTACAGTGGGGGCGCTACGGGGTTGCATGGCGGTACTGGGGTGTCCCCCTGACCCCTCTAACAACTCAGGGGGAGCGCGGGGGCATCCCCTGGCCCCGTTAACAAACTAGAGGGACCGTGCCTGCGGGCATGTACATAGGCTAACCTCTGACCATGGCCTTGTGGTTGCGGTGGTGCGTGTCGTGGCGGCTCGCAGGTGGCGTCGGCGTGGCAACAGCGGTACTGCTCGGCGTCGTAGCGAAGAGTATGCGGTCGCCTCACCACTGTAACGGCTTACCCCTGGGGGGCGCCAGTCCGGTCGGCCAGAGGCGAGGAGGGCAGAGGAGCGGCATGCTGAGTGGTCCGGGGGGTGACGCGCGGGCCAATGCTATAAGTAGGCTCGCCACGTCGTCGGTGGGGGCCGAACCTGCGGCCTGGCCGCTGCTGTGGCGGAAGAGGCGCAACCACGGAAGCTGGCCAATCAGTGCAGGTAAGGGTCAAGGGTAGGCGCCAGGGCAATGTATGTGGGCCAGATGAGGTGCACCTGGTTACCACGGCCCGGGGCGAGCCTCTGGTGGGTACCCCTACAGGGGGTCGATAACCAAGCTACGGCACCCACCAGCCCGAATCCCAGCCAGCGATATACACGGGTTGCGCCACTCCCGTCGCGTAGCGGCCGGCGTCCCCCCCTGTAGACCCTCAAGATATATTATATGTGGGCAAGTGGATACCTCGAAGCAGATTGGGCGCTGGCCCCTGACATGGGGTGCCGGCATGGTATATATCTGGGGTGTGGGAACAGCTCAGGGCCACGGGGACGTGGAATTGGTACCGTGTTTCTGTACTATACTAGGGGGATGGTGCCGTGGGTCGGTGGCGTACATTGTGGAGACATGGGGGCGATGAAAGCTGAGGGCCAGGCTAGGCTGGAGCCTCCCAGAAATCCTGGCTATGCACATACGGGCTATTGCGTGCTGGCAGAGGGATACGTGGAGTCAGGGGTGGTGGGCAGTTTCGAGGACGCAGACGGCAATGGATTCCATGGGGTCATGGGTGATGGATGTCTCCACGGTGGCGGGGGTACGCGAACGACGGAGGGTCAGCTCTCGCTTCGCCGCATGTGTGCTGCTTTGTTCCTTGGTTGCCGCTTTGCGACGGACAGAGATGCCCTTGCTTTCTGCTTGTTGCGATGCTGCTGCGCTGCTTTGCCTTGCCCCCTTACCCCCGGCGAACAAACGGGCCAGCGTCCGTCGCCGTTGCTAATGCTAACGCTTTGCAGTTGCCACTGCCCCCAAAGCCTGGTTGACCAGTATCCCCGGTCCTCTGGGTCCTCCGTCATGCTGTGGGCCACCTCAGGCAGCCCTGGGACCCACGGGATCGAGCGAGGCAGGAACCACCTGTCGGCGCGAGATGCCCGGTAACTCCAGTAGACGGCATGATAAGTGGTTATGACTATGACTATGACTATATATATATATATATATATATATATATATATATATATACATATATATATAAGTCTATTTTTTTTCGATTTCTTGCAGGTTTTTGTGATGGATCCCCCCTGGCGACCAGGCGCCGCGGGGGGCACAGTGAAACCCTGGCTGGGGGGCAGCCGGGGCCTGCCAGGGCCGCGCCCCCCGCGGCATTTGACATCGCCGCCCGCAGCAGCGGCTCCTGCAAGGGCTGTGGCAGCAGCGGGCAGCCACAGCGACTCGACGTAAAGGATAACGCTGGGAACCCAGGTGCGTGCCGTGTAACGTGCATGCAAACTGCTTGCGTCTTGTCCTGCATTGTGTCGTGCATTGTGCTCTGCAAATTGCTCTGCAATGTGTCATGCACCGTGCAGCGTGGGGCGCCCAACGGAAGGGCGAGGGCAGCGCGGCAGAGGGGGAGGGGAGGGCCGGGACGCCAGGGGGCAGGGCAAGAGAGATGGGGTGAGTGTGCCGTGCAACATGCGTGCAAATTGCTGGCATAGTGTCGTGCGTAGTGTCGCGCGAAAAGAGGGGCAGGGGAGGGTGAGAGAGGATGAGCAGACAAGGGGCAGGCCAGGGCCAGGGGGCAGAGCGGAGAGAGAGGGAAGAGAGGGGGTGGGAGGGCTGCCTCGCACATTGCGCACCGTGCTCGCGCTGGCCAAAAGGACAAAGGTAGGAAGGGACAGCGAGGGGGAAAGGGCACACAAGGAGGGAGCAAGGAGTGGGTGATCACCAATGCAGCGTACAAGCATTACTACCATCGTGATGCTGGTGCACAGTTGGTTGGAAGCACGAATACAGATATGAAGTTCAATACGCCATCGGGGCTACATGCGGCACTGGCGAATGTGGACATTCTGATCGACAAGACATACAGCGCAGGGGCATATACCTTCAGCAAGTTCCTGGATGACTATGGCCTGCAGGAGAATTCCATGCTGAAGTTTGTGCAGAATGGGGCTGTCTGGCGGTTCGATCATTTAATCAATGCCAATTATGGGCAGGACTGGTTTACTGGAGCACTGGTTGAGGCTGACATTGTGCTGGAGGATCTGATCACGGTGATTCAGCCGGGTCAGCAATGTGCACGATCGCACGTGGCTCCGGCAACTATCGACGGAGCGCCAGGTGATACAGCAGCCGAGCAGCTGCGTCGATCCCACTCTTCCAGCGACCCCTCGGGCGGACAGCTGCACGTTGACGTCATGTGTTGCCAACTACAACGGCAGCATTGACTACTTCCCTCACAAGCTCACAGCGGATCATGCAGGGGATTACAACGTATCGTACCACAACCACTACAAGGTTGTGCACAATCTGCAGGCCAACGAGAAGTACGTGTTGTATCAGTGCAGAACACCCGCACCATCTGGATATGATGGTTACAAGATGTTCAGCATTCCTTCGTCAAAGGTCGCGGTTGAGGATAGCTCGGCACAAGGGCCGGTGGAGCTGCTTGGGGAACGCCTGGCGGTGCGTTACATGCAGACCCAGTGGGCCCAATTGCCGTGTTTTCAGTATTTGGTGGAGGAAGGGGAGGTGACTGCCATGGAACCAGCCTGGGGTGGAGATGCAGCGAAACGAGCGTCACAGATACAACAGGTGGGTGCGTTGTTCCAATTTTCGGCGAGCACGCACAGCAAGAGCATTGCCATCAGGGCATCTGCTGATCCTGGACCACTGCAACGAGCGCAATGGGTTGAGTTCATGTCGTTTTTCTTCAATAAGGAGGCCGAGGCCATGCAGGTGTTTGAAGGCATTCGAGACCGCTATTTGTGCCACCGCAAACAGGTGTCGGAACACAGCGCTAAGCCTGTTGTAGCATGGGCTTACTACTCCAGCTGGAGCAAGGAGTGGGTGATCACCAATGCAGCGTACAAGCATTACTACCTTCGTGATGCTGGTGCACAGTTGGTTGGAAGCACGAATACAGATATGAAGTTCAATACGCCATCGGGGCTACATACGGCACTGGCGAATGTCAACCTTCTGATCGACGAAACATACAGCGTAGGGGCATATACGTTCAGCAGGGCACTGGCGAAGTCCCAGGAACATGCACCGAAAGGGAGAGGGAGGGGTGGGAGCGGGTATGCCATGCATGTTGCTTTGCACAGTGCGCGCACAGACAGAGGGGGGGGGTAGAGGAGGACGGGGGGACAGGGCCAGAACACCGGGGGGGGGGAGGGGTGGTCCAACACAGCCGGGCACAGGGACAGTAAAGGGAAGGGTAGGGTGGGGCAGGGGATGTTGTGCAAATTGCTTAGCATAGTGTCGTGCTTAGTGCCCAGACAACGGGGCCTAGAGTAGGACGAGGGGACAGGGCAACGACACTAGGGGGGGCACGGCCCAACACAACCCACGCAGAGGGGTAGAACAGCGAAGGGTAGGGTAGTGCGGGGGATGTCGTGTAGATTGCTTCGCACAGTGTCGTGCTGCCTCCCCCACCACTTGACCGGTGAGTACCCTGGTGACTACGGTTGGAACAGTGCTAGGCTTGGGCTTGCAGCAGACCCCAAGACCTTCGAGCGCCTGCGCAAGGCTGAGGCGCTGCACGATCGCTGGGCTATGTTGGGTACTCTCTGGTACCTGACCCGCGAGCTGCTACAGCAGTACACTACCATCGACAATGGTGCCAGCAAAGGTGTGTGGTTCAAGGCTGGTGCCATGGTCTTCGAGTCTAGTGGCTTGAACTACATGGGTCCCCCCGCGTTGGTGCGCGCCCAGTCCATCCTTACCGTGTTGGCCTGCCAGGTTGTCCTGATGGGTGCCATCGAGGCTTAACGTGTGAACGGTGTTCCATTCGGTGGACGTGACCTTGATCTGGTGTACCCTAGTGGCAAGTGATTTAACCCTTTGGGTTTGGCCGACGACCCTGATGTGGCTGCCGAGCTGAAGGTGAAGGGAATCAGGTTCGGCCGTTTGGCGATGCTCTCAAAGTTCGGCTACTATGTGCAGGCTGCCGTCACCGGCCAGGGCCCTGTTGAGAACTGGGCCTCCCACATTGCTGATCCATTTGCGGTGAACAGGTTGACCCTTGAGATTGCCATGCAGTCCACGCCATCAGTTGCCATGATCGCAGCTGCTGGGAAATAGACGGCCGCCGCCCCAAGGTGGATTTGTCTGGCTGGTATGGCCCTGACTGCAAGAAGTGGTTGGGCCCTAACACTGCAGGCAGCGGCGTCCTAGACTACTTGACCGGTGAGTACCCTGGTGACTACGGTTGGGACAGTGCTGGGCCTGCAGCAGACCCCAAGGCCATTGAGCGCCTCCGCAAGGCTGAGGTGCTGCACGATCGCTGGGCTATGTTGGGTACTCTCTGGTGCCTAACCCGCGAGCTGCTACAGAAGTACACTGCCATCGACAATGGTGCCGGCAAAGGTGTGTGGTTCAAGGCTGGTGCCGTGATCTTTGAGTCTTATGGCTTGAACTACATGGGTGCCCCCGCGTTGGTGCGCGCCCAGGCCATGCTTGCCTTGTTGACCTGCGAGCTTGTCCTGATGGGTGCCATCGAGGCTTACCGTGTTATCGGTGGTCCATTCGGTGGACGAGACCTTGATCTGGTGTACCCTAGTGGCAAGTGATTTAACCCTCTGGGTTTGGCCGACGACCATGATGTGGCTGCCGAGCTGAAGGTGAAGGAGATCAGGAGCGGCCGTTTGGCGATGGTCTCCAAGTTCGGCTACTATGTGCAGGCTGCCGTCACCGGCCAGGGCCCTGTTGAGAACTGGGCCTCCCACATTGCTGATCCATTTGGGGTGAACAGGTTGATCCTTGAGATTGCCACCCAGTACACGCCATCTGTTGCCATGTTCGCAGCTGCTGGGAAGTAGACGGCCGCCGCCCCAAGGTGGATTTGTCTGGCTGGTATGGCCCTTACTGCAAGAAGTGGTTGGGCCCTAACACTGCAGGCAGCGGCGTCCCAGACTTGACCGGTGAGTACCCTGGTGACTACGGTTGGGACAGCGCTGGGCCTGCAGCAGACCCCAATGCCATCGAGCGCCTCGGCTATGTTGGGTACTCTCTAGTGCCTAACCTGCGAGCTGCTGCAGAAGTACACCTCTATCGACAATGGTGCCAGCAAAGCTGTGTGGTTCAAGGCTGGTGCCGTGATCTTTGAGTCTTATGGCTTGAACTACATGGGTGCCCCCGCGTTGGTGCGCGCCCAGTCCATCCTTGCCGTGTTGGCCTGCCAGCTTGTCCTGATGGGTGCCATCGAGGCTTACCGTGTGATCGGTGGTCCATTCGGTGGACGAGACCTTGATCTGGTGTACCCTAGTGGCAAGTGATTTAACCCTCTGGGTTTGGCCGACGACCCTGATGTGGCTGCCGAGCTGAAGGTGAAGGAGATCAGGAGCGGCCGTTTGGCGATGGTCTCCAAGTTCGGCTACTATGTGCAGGCTGCTGTCACCGGCCAGGGCCCTGTTGAGAACTGGGCCTCCCACATTGCTGATCCATTTGCGGTGAACAGGTTGACCCTTGAGATTGCCATGCAGTCCACGCCATCAGTTGCCATGTTCGCAGCTGCTGGGAAGTAGACGGCCGCCGCCCCAAGGTGGATTTGTCTGGCTGGTATGGCCCTGACTGCAAGAAGTGGTTGGGCCCTAACACTGCAGGCAGCGGCGTCCCAGACTACTTGACCGGTGAGTACCCTGGTGACTACGGTTGGGACAATGCTTGGCCTGCAGCAGACCCTAAGGCCATCGAGCGCCTCCGCAAGGCTGAGGTGCTGCACGATCGCTGGGCTATGTTGGGTACTCTGTGGTGCCTAACCCGCGAGCTGCTACAGAAGTACACTGCCATCGACAACGGTGCCAGCAAAGGTGTGTGGTTCAAGGCTGGTGCCGTGATCTTTGAGTCTTATGGCTTGAACTACATGGGTGCCCCCGCGTTGGTGCGCGCGCGATCCATCCTTGCCTTGTTGGCCTGCCAGCTTGTCCTGATGGGTGCCGTCGAGGCCTACCGTGTGATCGGTGGTCCATTCGGTGGACGAGACCTTGATCTGGTGTACCCTAGTGGCAAGTGATTTAACCCTCTGGGTTTGGCCGACGACCCTGATGTGGCTGCCGAGCTGAAGGTGAAGGAGATCAGGAGCGGCCGTTTGGCGATGGTCTCCAAGTTCGGCTACTATGTGCAGGCTGCCGTCACCGGCCAGGGCCCTGTTGAGAACTGGGCCTCCCACATTGCTGATCCATTTGGGGTGAACAGGTTGACCCTTGAGATTGCCATGCAGTCCACGCCATCAGTTGCCATGTTCGCAGCTGCTGGGAAGTAGACGGCTGCCGCCCCAAGGTGGATTTGTCTGGCTGGTATGGCCCTGACTGCAAGAAGTGGTTGGGCCCTAACACTGCGGGCAGCGGCGTCCCAGACTACTTGACCGGTGAGTACCCTGGTGACTACGGTTGGGACAGCGCTGGGCCTGCAGCAGACCCCAATGCCATCGAGCGCCTCCGCAAGGCTGAGGTGCTGCACGATCGCTGGGCTATGCTGGGTACTCTCTAGTGCCTAACCTGCGAGCTGCTGCAGAAGTACACTGCCATCGACAATGGTGCCAGCAAAGGTGTGTGGTTCAAGGCTGGTGCCGTGATCTTTGAGTCTTATGGCTTGAACCACATGGGTGCCCCCGCGTTGGTGCGCGCGCGATCCATCCTTGCCTTGTTGGCCTGCCAGCTTGTCCTGATGGGTGCCGTCGAGGCTTACCGTGTGATCGGTGGTCCATTCGGTGGACGAGACCTTGATCTGGTGTACCCTAGTGGCAAGTGATTTAACCCTCTGGGTTTGGCCGACGACCCTGATGTGGCTGCCGAGCTGAAGGTGAAGGAGATCAGGAGCGGCCGTTTGGCGATGCTCTCCAAGTTCGGCTACTATGTGCAGGCTGCCGTCACCGGCCAGGGCCCTGTTGAGAACTGGGCCTCCCACATTGCTGATCCATTTGCGGTGAACGGGTTGACCCTTGAGATTGCCATCCAGTCCACGCCATCTGTTGCCATGTTCGCAGCTGCTGGGAAGAAGCAGGAGGCCACCCCGTAGGTGGATTTGTCTAGCTGGTATGGTCTTGACCGCAAGAAGTGGTTGGGCCCCAACACTGCGGACAGCTATGTTTTTGATTACTTGACTGGTGAGTACCCTGGTGACTTCGGTTGGGACAGCGCTGGGACTGCAGCAGGCCCCAAGGCATACGGGCCAGCACGTGGGTTGCATCACCATCTTCAATCTCGTCTTGTGCCCATGCTTGCTGCTTTGTTTCTTGGTTGCTGCAGTGCTGCCCCCCTAGGCATTGTGCTTGCTTGTTGCAGTGTTGCTGCTCTGCCATGCCTTGCCCCTTACCCCCGGCGAACAAACGGACCAGCGTCCGTCGCCGTTGCTAATGCTAATGCTCTGCAGTTGCCACTGCCCCCAAAGCCTGGTGGGCCGGTATCCCGGGCCCTCTGGGTCCTCCGTCATGCTGTGGGCCACCTCAGGCAGCCCTGGGACCCACGGGATCGAGCAAGGCAGCAACCACCTGTCGGTGCGAGATGCCCGGTAACTCCAGTAGACGGCATGATAAGTGGTTATGACTATGACTATGACTATATATATATATATATATATATATATATATATATATATATATATATATCCTCCAATCTACACCCCTCTCCCAACTCAAGGTGGCTCCACCACACGGCTCTAAGGTACGTGCGAAGGGCACAAAGTGGTGCATACATGTGGTGGAAGGGGCTAAACTCGGTCAAAACGGGCTCAAAACGGGCCAAAAACACTTGTTTGAGCATCCCAAATGGTCCGGGATCACTTTTGGAAAAACGCGTTTTTGACCCATTTTTGACCCATGTTTGGTCCCAAAATGGCCCATTTTCAAGGCATTTTGGGAGTTTCCAGGAGCCAAAACCCGTCGCCACGGACTCAAAATGGGCTAAAACCACTTGTTTCAGCATCATAAATGGTCCGGGATCATTTTTGGAAAAACACGTTTTTCACCCATTTTTGACCCATTGTTGGTCCCAAAACGGCCCATTTTCAAGGCATTTTGGGATTTTCCATGGCCCAAAACACGCCACCACGGGCTCAACATGGCCCAAAAACACTTGTTTGAGCATCCCAAGTGGTCCAGGAACAACTTTGGAAAAAATGATTTTTTTCGCCCCCGGGGACCCTGGTGGACCCACCGTTGGCCCCCACTGTGCGTGGGCTGGCCGGCCCTCCGGCTGCACCAAGTGACCACTGGTACGGGGGTCTACGTGTCTCGTTGGGCGAGTCTGAGGCTTGGGAAACCATAAAAAGTGGGGGGTTGCGGGTGGACTAGGTGCCCTCGGAATTCGTTGTTGACCCACGTAGCCCAAGATACGGCCCGTTCTTGGTTTCGGGGTGCTGGTGCACATTGCGCAGTTTTTGGGGCTTTTTGGCGCCTTTTTGGGCCGTTTCTCGACATATCGTGGAGTTAGAGGGCACCAAACGCCCCTTGGTCGCGAGAAAGTCAAGCCGCACGTGGAGTGTAGCAGCCATTTGCCTTCGTTTGGCTGTTTTGAACCCTTACTGGGGCTGTTTTGGGCGAAAAATGGCTGTTTTTGGCCCAAAACTGCGCAGATTTGGGAGGGCACCTCCCGACTTGGCGCCACCGCCCCGGGCCGCCACCAGTGAGTTTTTGGCTCGAAACTTGGATTTGGCAAGGCCACCACCTAGGCTCTAGGATGGCTAAAGTAGAGTCAAGCCCGAGGCGTTGGGAAGGTGCAATGGCCAAAACAGAATGGTGACGTGCTTGCTTGTTGTTGCTTGCTTGTTAGCTAAATTTAAGGGGAGAGGGGTGTAGTAATATATATATATATATATATATATATATATATATATACATATATATATATATATATATATATATATATATATATATATATATATATATATGTATATATATATATCCTCGAATCTACACCCCTCTCCCCAACTCTAGGTGGCTCCACCATACGGCTCTAACGCACGTGCGCAACGCACAACGTGGTGCATCCATGTGGTTGAAGGTGCTAAACTCCATCTAAACGGGCTCAAAATGGTCTCAAAACACTTGTTTGAGCATCCCAAATGGTTTGGGATCATTTTTGGAAAGACGCGTTTTTGACCCATTTTTGACCCATTTTTGGTCCCAAAACGGCCCAATTTCAAGGCATTTTGGGATTTTGCATGGGCCAAAACGCGTCACCACGAGCTCAAAATGGGCTAAAACCACTTGTTTGAGCATCCCGAGTCGGCCAGGATCACTTTTAGAAAAACGCGTTTTTCACCCATTCTTGACCCATTTTTGGTCCCAAAACGGCCCATTTTCAAGGCATTTTGGGATTTTCCATGCGCCAAAACGCCTCACCACGGGCTCAAAACGGCCTAAAAACACTTGTTTGAGCATCCCAAGTGGTCTAGGAACAACTTTGGAAAAAATGATTTTTTTCACCCCGGGGACCCTGGCGCACCCACCGTGGGCCCTCGCCGTGCGCGGGCCGGGCTGCCCTTCGGCTGCACCGAGTGACCACCGGTACGGGTGTCTAGGCGTCCGTTTGGGCGATGCCGAGGGGGGGAAACCACAAAAAGCGGGGGGTTGCGGGTGGACTAGATGCCCTCGGAATCGGATTTGGAGCCACGTAGCCTAAGATACGGCCCGTGCTTGGTTTCGGGGTGTTGGTGCACATTGCGCAGATGTTGGGGCTTTATGGCGCCTTTTTGGGCCGTTTCTCGGACATATCGTGGAGTTGAAGGGCACTAGAGGGCTCTTTGACACGGCGAAGTCAAGCCGCACGTGGAGTGTACCCACCGTTTCCCTTTGTTTGGGCGTTTCGCCCGGGTTCGGGGGCTATTTTGGGCGAAAAATGGCTGTTTTTGGCCCAAAGCTGCGCAGATTTGGGAGGGCACCTCCCGACTTGGCGCCACCGCCCCGGGCCGCCACCGGTGAGTTTCTGGCTCAAAACTTGGATTTGCCAAGGCCACCACCTAGGCTCTAGGATGGCTAAAGTAGAGTCAGGCCCGAGGCGTTGGGAAGGTGCAATGGCCAAAACAGAATGGTGACGTGCTTGTTGTTGTTGCTTGTTGTTGCATGTTAGCTAGATTTAAGGGGAGAGGGGTGTAGTAATATATTACTACACCCCTCTCCCCTTAAATCTAGCTAACAAGCAACAACAAGCAAGCAACAAGCAACAAGCACTTCTCCTCACTGTTTTGGCCATTGCTCCGCCTCATCGCTCCGGGCTCTACTCTACTCTAGCCATCTTGGAGCCTAGGTGGTGTCCTTGTCAAATCCAAGTTTATAGCCAAAAACTCAGCGGTGGCGGCCCGGGGCGGGGGTGCCCAGTCGGGAGGTGCCCTCCCAAATCTGCGCAGTTTTGGGCCAAAAACAGCCATTTTTCGCCCAAAACAGCCCCAAAACCCGGGCGAAACGCCCAAACGAAGGGATACGGTGAGTACACTACACGTGCGGCTTCACTTCACCGTGTCAAAGAGCTCTCTAGTGCCCTTCAATTCCAAGATATGTCCGAGAAACGGCCAAAAAGGCGCCACAGAGCCCCAAAATCTGCGCCATGTGCACCACAGCCCGAAACCAAGAACAGGCCGTATCTTGGGCTACGTGGCTCAAAATCCGATTCGGAGGGCACCTAGTCCACCCGCAACCCCCCACTTTTTGTGGGTTGCAAGCCAGAGAATCGCCCAACGAGCCACCTAGACGCCCGTACCAGTGGTCCCTTGGTGGAGCCGGAGGGTAGCACAGCCCGCGCACGGTTGGGGCCAACGGTGGGTTCACCAGGGTCCCCGGGCGAAAAAAATCATTTTTTTCAAAGTTGTTCCTAGACCACTTGGGATGCTCAAACAAGTGTTTTTAGGCCGTTTTGAGCCCGTGGTGGCGCGTTATGGGCCATGGAAAATCCCAAAATGCCTTGAAAATGGGCCATTTCAAGATGAGTCAAAAATGGGTCAAAAACGCGTTTTTCCAAAAGTGATCGTGGACCATTCGGGATGCTCAAACAAATTTCTCTTACCTTCATATTCACACCATGTCTAATAAAGAGGCAAGAGTTGCCAAGATACTGCCACCCGCTTGGGTTTGAGGCTGTACAAGTATAGGCGTCCACAAACATTACTACCCCACAAGTAGTCACTTTGTTTTTCAACTATATATATATATATATATATATATATATATATATATATATATATATATAGATATATATATATATATATATATATATATATATATATATATATATATATATATATATATATATATATATATATATAATATATATATATATATATATCTATATATCTATATATATATATATATATATATCTATATATATATATATTTGTTGGTGTGGTGGGCGGCTCTGGAGGGCGACTCACGGATACTCTGGTTGTGGCATCGCGGAGGAAATGGTGACGGCGTGGTGGAGGCCGGGGGTGCAGATTGATGGGGTTGGGAATTGTGGGTGCACCAGCTACCGTCCCTACGCTGGACGCAGCGGAGGGGGTAGCGCCTGAGAAGCAGTGCCTTCGCGGCCTGATTGTGCGGTACTGGCAAACGGCGTATGACGGCCAACGCGATGTGACAGGTCGTGCCGGCCTGATGGTGAGCCGTACTGCCCCCGGTGCATGAGGGTCGGACAGGGATGCTTCACCCGCCTGCCCCAGGTCGCCGCATACAACAGTGAGGTGTCATGGGTCGTCCCGACCAGGGTAATAAGGCCCAAACCCCTGTAGGGTATTCCCATGGCACCGGGGTCTCTACTGGCGGCCCGGCTACGGCAGTATTGGGAGTGGTAGCTCCGGATACACCGGGGGTTGCACGGAGTTGTCTGGGGGTTACAGCGTTGCGGCCCCCCCTGGGAGTGTTACACGGGGTTGCGGGGTCAGCCTGCAGGCCCCGGGAGCGGCGACGAGGCGAAGATGTGTGCGTGGAAGGATATGACAGTGGGGTCGTCAGGGGGACAGTATGGCGAGCGTCGTGGGGACGGCGTGGCAGCCTGGGAGGAGCACTCACGGGGGGCACGTGGAGTTCCAGGTGACGGCGTACTGGAGTCTTGGGGGTAAACGCGGCGGTTCTGGATCCGTACAGTGGGGGTACGCGGCGGTACTCGGGAACCGTACAGTAGGGGAGCAGCGGGGAAGTTCCAGATGATGATTTGGGCGTCGTGGGGGTATACGCGGCGGTACTGGGGACCGTATGGTGAGGGTACGCGGCGGTACTGGAGGGGCCGTACAGTGGGGGCGCTACGGGGTTGCATGGCGGTACTGGGGTGTCCCCCTGACCCCTCTAACAACTCAGGGGGAGCGCGGGGGCATCCCCTAGCCCCGTTAACAAACTAGAGGGACCGTGCCTGCGGGCATGTACATGGTCTAACCTCTGACCATGGCCTTGTGGTTGCGGTGGTGCGTGTCGTGGCGGCTCGCAGGTGGCGTCGGCGTGGCAACAGCGGTACTGCGTGGCGTCGTAGCGAAGAGTATGCAGTCGCCTCACCACTGTAACGGCTTACCCCTGGGGGGCGCCAGTCCGGTCGGCCAGAGGCGAGGAGGGCAGAGGAGCGGCATGCTGAGTGGTCCGGGGGGTGACGCGCGGGCCAATGCTATAAGTAGGCTCGCCACGTCGTCGGTGGGGGCCGAACCTGCGGCCTGGCCGCTGCTGTGGCGGCAGAGGCGCAACCACGGAAGCTGGCCAATCAGTGCAGGTAAGGGTCAAGGGTAGGCGCCAGGGCAATGTATGTGGGCCAGATGAGATGCACCTGGTTACCACGGCCCGGGGCGAGCCTCTGGTGGGTACCCCTACAGGGGGTCGATAACCAAGCTACGGCACCCACCAGCCCGAATCCCAGCCAGCGATATACACGGGTTGCGCCACTCCCGTCGCGTAGCGGCCGGCGTCCCCCCCTGTAGACCCTCAAGATATATTATATGTGGGCAAGTGGATACCTCGAAGCAGATTGGGCGCTGGCCCCTGACTTGGGGTGCCGGCATGGTATATATCTGGGGTGTGGGAGCAGCTCAGGGCCACGGGGACGTGGAATTGGTACCGTGTTTCTGTACTATACTAGGGGGATGGTGCCGTGGGACGGTGGCGTACATTATGGAGACATGGGGGCGATGAAAGCTGAGGGCCAGGCTAGGCTGGAGCCTCCCAGAAATCCTGGCTATGCACAAACGGGCTATTGCGTGCTGGCAGAGGGATACGTGGAGTCAGGGGTGGTGGGCAGTTTCGAGGACGCAGACGGCAATGGATTCCATGGGGTCATGAGTGATGGATGTCTCCACGGTGGCGGGGGTACGCGAACGACGGAGGGTCAGCTCTCGCTTCGCCGCATGCGTGCTGCTTTGTTCCTTGGTTGCCGCTTTGCGACGGACAGGGATGCCGGTTGCTTTCTGCTTGTTGCGATGCTGCTGCGCTGCTTTGCCTTGCCCCCTTACCCCCGGCGAACAAACGGGCCAGCGTCCGTCGCCGTTGCTAATGCTAACGCTTTGCAGTTGCCACTGCCCCCAAAGCCTGGTTGACCGGTATCCCCGGTCCTCTGGGTCCTCCGTCATGCTGTGGGCCACCTCAGGCAGCCCTGGGACCCACGGGATCGAGCGAGGCAGGAACCACCTGTCGGCGCGAGATGCCCGGTAACTCCAGTAGACGGCATGATAAGTGGTTATGACTATGACTATGACTATATATATATATATATATATATATATATATATATATATATATATATATATATATATATAGATATATAGATATATATATATATATATATATATATATGTATGTATATATATACATACATATATATATATATATATATATATATATATATATATATATATATGTATGTATATATATATATATATATATACATACATACATATATATATATATATATATATATATATATATATATATATACATATATATATATATATACATATATATATATGTATATATACATATATATATATATATATATATATATATATATCCTCCAATCTACACCCCTCTCCCAACTCTAGGTGGCTCCACCACACGGTTCTAAGGTACGTGCGAAGGGCACAAAGTGGTGCATACATGTGGTGGAAGAAGCTAAACTCGGTCGAAACGGGCTCAAAACGGGCTCAAAACGGGCTAAAAACACTTGTTTGAGCATGCCAAATGGTCCGGGATCACGTTTGGAAAAACGCGTTTTTGACCCAATTTTGACCCATTTTTGGTCCCAAAATGGCCCATTTTCAAGGCATTTTGGGATTTTCCATGAGCCAAAACCCGTCGCCACGGGCTCAAAATGGGCTAAAACCAATTGTTAGAGCATCATAAATGGTCCATGATCGTTTTTGGAAAAACGCGTTTTTGACCCATTTTTGACCCATTGTTGGTCCCAAAACGGCCCATTTTCAAGACATTTTGGGATTTTCCATGGCCCAAAACGCGCCACCACGGGCTCAAAACGGCCTAAAAACACTTGTCTGAGCATCCCAAGTGGTCCAGGAACAACTTTGGAAAAAATCAGTTTTTTCGCCCCGGGGACCCTGGTGGACCCACCGTTGGCCCCCACTGTGCGTGGGCTGGCCGGCCCTCCGGCTGCACCAAGTGACCACTAGTACGGGGGTCTACGTGTCTCGTTGGGCGATTCTGAGGCTTGGAAACCATAAAAAGTGGGGGGTTGCGGGTGGACTAGATGCCCTCGGAATTCGTTTTTGAGCCGCGTAGCCCAAGATACGGCCCGTTCTTGGTTTCGGGGTGCTGGTGCACATTGCGCAATTTTTGGGCCTTTTTGGCGCCCTTTTGGGCCGTTTCTCGGGCACATCGTGGAGTTAGAGGGCACCAAAGGTCCCTTGGACACGAGAAAGTCAAGCCGCACGTGGAGTGTAGCAGCCGTTTGCCTTCGTTTGGCTGTTTTGAACCCTTACTAGGGCTGTTTTGGCCGAAAAATGGCTGTTTTTGGCCCAAAACTGCGCAGATTTGGGAGGGCACCTCGCGACTTGGCGCCACCGCCCCGGGCCGCCACCGCTGAGTTTTTGGCTATAAACTTGGATTTGGCAAGGGCACCACCTGGGCTCCAACATGGCTAGACTAGAGTAGAGCCCGGAGCGATGAGGCGGAGCAATGGCCAAAACGGTGAGGAGAAGTGCTTGTTGCTTGTTGCTTGTTGCTTGTTGTTGCTTGTTAGCTAGATTTAAGGGGAGAGGGGTGTAGTAATATATATATATATATATATATATATTATATATATATCCTCCAATCTACACCCCTCTCCCAACTCTAGGTGGCTCCACCACACGGCTCTAAGGTACGTGCCAAAGGCACAAAGTGGTGCATACATGTGGTGGAAGGGGCTAAACTCGGTCAAAACGGGCTCAAAACGGGCTAAAAACACTTGTTTGAGCATCCCAAATGGTCCGGGATCACTTTAAGAAAAACGCGTTTTTGACCCATTTTTGACCCATTTTTAGTCCCAAAATGGCCCATTTTCAAGGCATTTTGGGAGTTTCCAGGAGCCAAAACCCGTCGCCACGGGCTCAAAATGGGCTAAAAAAACTTGTTTGAGCATCCCAAATGGTCCAGGATCATTTTTGGAAAAACGCGTTTTTGACCCATTTTTGACCCATTGTTGGTCCCAAAACGGCCCATTTTCAAGGCATTTTGGGATTTTCCATGGCCCAAAACGCGCCACCACGGGCTCAAAATGGCCCAAAAACACTTGTTTGAGCATCCCAAGTGGTCTATGAACAACTTTGGAAAAAATCAATTTTTTCGACCCGGGGACCCTGGTGGACCCACCGTTGGCCCCACTGTGCGTGGGCTAGCCGGCCCTCTGGCTGCACCAAGTGACCACTGGTACGGGGGTTTACGTGTCTCGTTCGGCGATTCTGAGGCTTGGAAACCATAAAAAGTGGGGGGTTGCGGGTGGACTAGGTGCCCTCAGAATTCGTTTTTGAGCCACGTAGCCCAAGATACGGCCCGTTCTTGGTTTCGGGCTGTTGGTGCACATTGCGCAGTTTTTGGGGCTTTTTGGCGCCTTTTTGGGCCGTTTCTCGGACATATCGTGGAGTTAGAGGGCACCAAATGTTCCTTGGTCGCGAGAAAGTCAAGCCGCACGTGGAGTGTAGCAGCCGTTTGCCTTCGTTTGGCTTTTTTCAACCCTTACTAGGGCTGTTTTGGCCGAAAAATGGCTGTTTTTGGCCCAAAACTGCGCAGATTTGGGAGGGCACCTCCCGACTTGGCGCCACCGCCCCGGGCCGCCACCGCTGAGTTTTTGGCTATAAACTTGGATTTGGCAAGGGCACCACCTGGGCTCCAACATGGCTAGACTAGAGTAGAGCCCGGAGCGATGAGGCGGAGCAATGGCCAGAACGGAAAGGAGAAGTGCTTGTTGCTTGTTGCTTGCTTGTTGCTTGCTTGTTGCTTGCTTGTTGCTTGCTTGTTAGCTAGATTTAAGGGGAGAGGGGTGTAGTAATATATATATATATATATATATATATATATATATATATATATCCTCTAATCTACACCCCTCTCCCCAGCTTTAGGTGGCTCCACCGTACGGCTCTAAGGTACGTGCGAAGGGCACAACTTGGTGCATACACGTGGCGAAAGGTGCTAAACTCGGTCAAAACGGGCTCAAAATGGGCTCATTTCACTTGTTTTGCGCACCCCCAATGGCTCAGGGTCACTTTTGGAAAAACACGTTTTTGACCCATTTTTCACCCATTTTTTGCTCCCAAAACGGCCCCTTTTCAAGGCATTTTGGGATTTTCCATGGCCAAACCCGTCCCAATGGGCTCAAAATGGGCTACAAAACACTTGTTTGAGCATCCCAAATGGTCCAGGATCACTTTTGGAAAAACGCGTTTTTGACCCATTGTTGACCCATTTTTGGTCCCAAACCGACCCATTTTCAAGGCATTTTGGGATTTTCCGTGGCCAAAACACGTCACCACAGGCTCAAAACGGGCTAAAAACACTTGTTTGAGCATCCCAAATGGTCCACGATCACTTTTGGAAAAACGCGTTTTGACCCATTTTTGACTCATTTTTGGTCCCAAACGACCCATTTTTCAATGCATTTTGGGATTTTCCATGGCCCAAAACGCGCCACCACGGGCTCAAACCAGGCTAAAAAAGCTTGTTTGAGCATCCCAAGTGTGTTGGGAAACAACTTTGGAAAAAATGATTTTTTTCGCCCTGGGGACCCTGGTGGACCCTCCGTTGGCCCCCACCGTGCACGGGCTGGGCTGCCCTCCGGCTCCACCAAGTGACCACTGGTACGGGTATCTAGGCGTCCGTTTGGGCGATTCCGAGGGGTGGAAACCACAAAAAGTGGGGGGTTGCGGGTGGACTAGGTGCTCTCAGAATCGGATTTTGAGCCACGTAGCCCAAGATACGGCCCGTACTTGGTTTCGGGGTGTTGGTGCACATTGCGCAGAATTTGGGGCTTTTTGGCGCCTTTTTGGGCTGTTTCTCGGACATATTGTGGAGCTAGAGGGCAACAAAGGGCTCTTTGTCACGGGGCAGTTGAGGCGCACGTGCCGGTTAGCAACCGTTTCCCTTCGTTTGGCCGTTTTGACTGGGTTTCGGGGCTTTGGAAAAAAAAAAGGCTGTTTCCAGGCACAAAATGCGCAGTTTTGGGAGGGCACCTCCCGACTTGGTGCCCCCGCCCCGGGGCGCCACCGGTGGGTTTTTGGCTCAAAACTTGGATTTGGCAAGGGCACCACCTAGGCTCTAGGATGGCTAGAGTAGAGTAGAGCCCGGAGCGATGAGGCGGAGCAATGGCAGAAACGGAAAGGAGAAGTGCTTGTTGCTTGCTTGTTGCTTGTTAGCTAGATTTAAGGGGAGATATATATATATATATATATATCACTACACCCTCTCCCCTTAAATTTAGCCTAACAAGCAAGCAAGCAAGCAAGCAACAACACGTCTCCGTGCCGTTTTGGCCATTGCTCCGTTCCAACGCTTCGGATCTTTTGCCCATGTAGCCATCTTGGAGCCTAGGTGGTGCCCTTGCCAAATCCAAGTTTTCAGACAAAAACTCACCGGTGGCGGCCCGGGGCGGTGGCGCCAAGTCGGGAGGTGCCCTCCCAAATCTGCGCAGTTTTGGGCCAAAAGCAGCCATTTTTCGCCCAAAGCAGCCCTAGTAAGGGTTCAAAACAGCCAAACGAAGGCAAACGGCTGCTACATTCCATGTGCGGCTTGACTTTCTCGCGACCAAGGGACCTTTGGTGCCCTCTAACTCCACGATATGTCCGAGAAACGGCCCAAAAAGGCGCCAAAAAGCCCCAAAAACTGCGCAATGTGCACCGGCACCCCGAAACCAAGGACGGGCCGTATCTTGGGCTACGTGGCTCAAAACCGAATTCCGAGGGCACCTAGTCCACCCGCAACCCCCCACTTTTTATGGTTTCCCAAGCCTCATAATCGCCCAACGAGACACGTAGACCCCCGTACCAGTGGTCACTTGGTGGAGCCGGAGGGCCGGCCAGCCCACGCACAGTGGGGGCCAACGGTGGGTCCACCAGGGTCCCCCGGGCGAAAAAATGTTTTTTTTCCAAAGTTGTTCCTAGACCACTTGGGATGCTCAAACAAGTGTTTTTAGGCCGTTTTGAGCCCGTGGTGGCGCGTTTTGGGCCATGGAAAATCCCAAAATGCCTTGAAAATGGGCCGTTTTGAGACCAACAATGCGTCAAAAATGGGTCAAAAACGCGTTTTTCCAAAAATGATCCTCGACCATTTAATGATGCTCAAACAAGTGGTTTTAGCCCATTTTGAGCCCATGGCGACGAGTTTTGGCTCATGGAAAATCCCAAAATGCCTTGAAAAGGGGCCATTTTAGGACCAAAAACGGGTCAAAAATGGGTCAAAAACGCGTTTTTCAAAAAGTGATCCCGGATCATTTGGGATGCTCAAACAAGTGTTTTTAGCCCGTTTTGAGCCCGTTTTGACCGAGTTTAGCCCCTTCCACCACATGTATGCACCACTTTGTGCCCGTTGCACGTACCTTAGAGCCGTGTGGCGGAGCCACCTAGAGTTGGGAGAGGGGTGTGGATTAGAGGAGATATATATATATATATATATATATGTATATATATATATATATATATATATATATATATATATATATATATATATTGTTGTTGTTGTTGTTGTGAGGGCACCGAGCACGTGCCGGCGGGAGAAATTGCCAGACACGCTCTCCCTGGGCAGGGCGCAAGGGAGCAGTCGGCCGGCGTCACGCTGGCCGGGCGTGTGCCGACAACGACCGAGGGGGGGGGGGGGGGGGGGGCCCGTGGAGTGGGGGGGGGGGGGCACGTGGAGGAGGGTGGAGCCACCTGTGGAAGTCACCCTGGAGCCCTCCCCCGTCTCGCGGGGGGAGAGTCACTCGTCCTGTGCGAAGCGGCTGTGGTGGGGTGGAGGGCGGGGCGGTGACCTTGGGGTGGGGAAGGCACGCCCGGGTCCACGGACATTCCGCGCCTTGCCCAAACATCCCGCCGAGGTGGCCGTTCCTCGTGTGCGGCCGTGGCGTGGCCGGGGGCGCTGGCCCGTGCTTCTAGCCTTCTACGGGGGCGAGGGGAGGCCTGGGAGTTGCTGTCTGCCGGCGCCTAGTCACCTTTGCTGGAGCTGTGTTGTGGCCGCCTCGTCCCCGGTAGTGCGGGCGCGCGCGCGCGGCGGTCATGGGGGAGGGAGGGCACAAGGGCGGGAGCACAAGTGCACGAACATGGGTTTACAGTTGCTGGCGTGCCGTGTTCGGTTCAGGTGCTGTGCCCTGGTGCCTGTCCCTGTGCCCTGCGTGCGGGAGGCCGCGCGGCACAGCCGGCGGGGGGTCGAGGCCCGGGCCGGGCGCATGGGTAGCGGCGGTCGGCCGAGTCGGACGCGGCGCCATGCGGGTGCGGGGCCCGTGGCGGTCGCGGGGGGGTGCGGGCGGTCCAGCCGGCGGTCGGCAGTGGCCCTGAGCGCCCCACACAGTAGGGTCGGTGGGCGTGCCGGGGGAGGGCGCGTCGTGCAGGCCATGCTGCGGAGGGCGCGTGCGCAAGGGCGCCGGTGTGCCCGGTGTGGGCCCCTCTGCGGGCCGAGGGACCTGCGGTGAGCTGGTTGCGTTGCCCGGGGGCTGAGGCCGGGGCCGGGCGCATGGGTAGCGGCGGGCGGCCGAGCGGGTGCGGGGGCCTTGGCGGTCGCTGGGAGGCGCGGGCGGCCCAGCCGGCGGTCGGCAGAGGCTCCAAGGGCCCCACACTGTGGGGTCGGAGGGCGTGCCGGGGGCGAGCGCGCCGTGCAGGCCAAGCTGCGGGGGGCGCACGCGCGAGGGTGTCGGCGTGCCTGCTGGGGGCCCCCTGAGGGCCGTGGGACCTGCGGCTGGCAGGGAGCGCTGCTCGGGGGCCGAGGCCGGGGCCGGGCGCGTGGGTAGCGGCGTCCACGGGAACGAGTGCCCGGGGCGAGTGCGGGGCGGTGCGTGCGGGCCGGCGGGTGGCCGGTGGCCTCGCTGAGAGTCCCACACGGAGGGGTAGACGGGCGTGCCGGGGGCGTACGCAACGTGCAGGTCGGGCAGCAGCGGGCGCACGTGCAGGGCATCGGCGTGCCCGATGAGGACCTCACTGAGGACCAAGGGGTTGGCGGCAAGAAGTATGCGTTGCCCGGGGGGGGTGGCGGCGAGGAGTGGGAGGATGTCCGCGGCCCGCGACGTGGGGGTGAACACGACGTGGGCCGGGTGCGGCCCCGGGAGTGGCGCTAGGGGGAGCGGGACCACAGGCCGGCGGTCTACTGTGAGGCGCCAAGTGGCGCAATGGCAGAGGAGCCAGACTAGGGCGATGCTGTGGCGCAGTGTGTGGGGCTGGGTGCTGGGCGGCGTGGGGACGTGCGGCGGGAGGGGGGGGGGCGGGGCGGTGACGTGGGATATATATATATATATATATATATATATATATATATATATATATATATATATATATATATATATATATATATATATATATATATATATATATATATATATATATATATATATATATATATATATATATATATATATATATATATATATATATATATATATATATATATATATATATATATATATATATATATATATATATATATATATATATATGTATATATATATATATATATGTATATATATATATATATATGTATATATATATATATATATGTATATATATATATATATATATGTATACATATATATATATATATATATATATATATATATATATATATATATATATATATATATATATATATATATATATATATATATATATATATATATATATATATATATATATATATATATATATATATATATATATATATATATATATCTGCCTGTACCCCAAAATTATAACTCTTCGGCATTGTGGCCCCATATGATAAACAAAGTATATATATATATATATATGTATATATATATATATATATATATATATATATATATATATATCTGCCTGTACCCCAAAATTATAACTCTTCGGCATTGTGGCCCCATATGGCAAACAAAGTATACCCCCCCCCCTATTTCGAGGTCGCTCGTTACGAATTTCGGGTCGCCACGTCACGATATGGGCGTATATTAACGAGTTTTTCGATTTCCTAACGAGTGCGTCTTTAACGTGTATTCCTGGAATTACTCCAACATATCGTCAAAATTTTGAATTCTGAGTTGATATTCGTACTCAGCGACCCAAAATTAGTATATGGGGATACCTGACTTATCAGATTTGGATGGGTACCCGTGTTTTTCCGGGGGTGGCCACAATGGCCCTCTGGGGGCTGTGTGCAAATTCTACCGGGATGGGGGGGGGGGGGTTCCCGATGGTAAAAATGAAATCTGAAAACACATTACCCCCTATTTCGGGGTCGGAAAACACGATTTTGATAGTGGTTTCGCCCAATTCTGAGCCAATATACCACTTTTAGACCCCCCCTGACCCGCCGCGCGCGCGCGACAAAACTCGGTAATATCGGCCCCCGGGTGAAATCGGACGTCACCACGCGATCGGGCGACCACAAAATAGGGGGGGTAGGTACTTTGGTTTCAAGATGGGTCCACACCAACCCAACTTTATGACCCAACAAGGTTTCACTTTTCCAAACCATCCCCTACCCCCAAAACTGCGCGTCACACCAAAATTGCGCAACTCAGACCCTTTGGGGACCTTGGGGGGGACTTACTTTGGCCAAAAGAACTTGGGTTTGAGGCTACTCACGGAAAAACCGGGGCCCAAAACACACCACAAGTTACCCAAAAAGTCTTACTTGTACCCTGAATAACCCCTGGAAAAGTCCCCCCAAAAGTCAAAAACAAAGTGCATTATCTTTGATAAAGTGATGCTTTTGGACGCTACAACTTTTGTTTTCATTTCCACCTCACTTTCCCGCGGTTTTCCGGGAATAACCTTTTCTAGACGGGGAGTTAGAACAAACCGTAAAAAGATCCGTCACCGAGCTTTCAGCCCGCATCCAACGAGCTACTGCATGCCAGGAGTATATACAACCACAAACTTTTGAGTTTTGGACCGGCCGCCTTTTTTTTCCCCGCCGGACACTTCCGCCCAGGAGCACCACGAATGGGGACACCCCTTTTGGGGGGGTGTTAGAGCGGGGCCTCCCGGGGACCTACATGGGTAACCCAGTTACCCCCCCCCCCCTATTTTGATGTCGTTGAATCCGAATATCAACTCAGATTTGGCGGTTGGGGCGGTTATTACCGTTTTTTGGTCACGCGCGCGCTCAAATTCGACCCCCCCCCCAACTCGGCGCCACTGTCTCAGATTCCAAAAAAACAGAATTTTTGGATTCAGCGACCTCGAAATAGAGGGGGTAATCTATTTTTCACGTCAATTTGGTACAATCTACTATTTTTAGTACTTAGGGGACGGTTATATACTCGGTAGGATCTGCCTGTACCTGTTGGGTTTTTTTTGCCTGTTCTGATCCGGTTTCAGACAGACCGCACCGGACTCCTACCCGCATTACTCCAACATATGGGCATATAAGGGGCAAGTCATTCGGGTGGATTTGTTGCATTTGAAGTGTAGAAGACATGTGCAACATGGGTCCCCTAAGACCCCAATATTTTGATCACTTTGACCAACTTTGAAGGGTCATAGCGGCCCACCACCGTCTCCAATCACTCTAATTCCTCTTTTTTTTGAATTTCTCGACCCCAAAATAGGGGGGGGAGGTCCTTGGCCCCAACCAAAGCCCGGCGGGTGGGGCCGGGTGGGGGGTGGGGGGTGTCACCTTGTGCCATATATATATATATATATATATATATATATATATATATATATATATATATATATATATATATATATATATATATATATATATATATATATATATATATATATATATATATATATATATATATATATATATATATATATATATATATATATATATATATATATATATATATATATGTATATATATATGTATATATATATATATATATATATATATATATATATATATATATGTATATATATATATGTATATATATATATATATATATATATATATATATATATATATATATATATATTTGTTGCTGCACATTGCGTAGATTTTGGGGCTTTTTGGTGCCTTTTTGGGCCGTTTCTCTACATATCGGGGAGTTAGGGGGCAACAAAGAGCTCTTGGTCACGGTGAAGTCAAGCCGCACGTGGAGTGTAGCAACCGTTTGCCTTCGTTTGGGCGTTTCGACGGGGTTTTGGGGCGGTTTTGGGCCAAAAAAGGCTTTTTTGGGGCACGAAATGCGCAGCTTTGGGAGGGCACCACCCGAATTGGCGCCCCCGCACCGGGGCGCCACCGGTCAGTTTTTGGCTCAAAAACTGGATTTGGCAAGGCCACCACCTGGGGTCTAGGATAGGTAGAGTAGAGTAGAGCCCGGAGCGATGAGGCCGAGCAATGGCCAAAACGGAGAGGAGAAGTGCTTTCTTGCTTGCTTGTTGCTTGTTGTTGCTTGCTAGCTAGATTTAAGGGGAGAGGGGTGTAGTAATGTAGTAATATATATATGTGTGTATATATATTACTACACCCCTCTCCCCTTGAATTTAGCTAACAACAACAAGCAACAACAACAACAACAACAACACGTCTCCTTGCCGTTTTGGCCATTGCTCCATCCCAACGCTTCGGATCTTTTGTCCATGTCGCCATCTTGGAGCCTAGGTGGTGGCATTGCCAAATCCAAGTTTTGAGCGAGAAACTCACCGGTGGCGGCCCGGGGTGGGGGCGCCAAGTCGGGAGGTGCCCTCCCAAATCTGCGCAGCTTTGGGCCAAAAATGGCCATTTTTCGCCAAAAACAGCCCCCAAACCCGCGGGAAACGCCCAAACGAAGGGAAACGGTGGCTACACTACACGTGCGGCTTGACTTCGCCGTGTCAAGCAGCCCTCTAGTGCCCTTCAAGTCCACGATATGTCCGAGAAACAGCCCAAAAAGGCGCGAAAAAGCCCCAAAAGCTGTGCAACGTGCACCAACAACCCGAAACCAAGGACGGGCCGTATCTTGGACTACGTGGTTCAAATCCGAATTCCGAGGGCACCTAGTCCACCCGCAACCCCCCACTTTTTGTGGTTTCCAAGCCTCAGAATCGCCCAACGAGACGCCTAGACCCCCGCACCTGTGGTCACTTGGTTCAGCCGGAGGGCAGCCCGGCCCGCGCATGGTTGCGGCCAACGGGGGGTCCACTAGGGTCCCCGGGGCGAAAAAATTCATTTTTTCCAAAGTTCTTCCTAGACCACTTGGGATGCTCCAACAGGTGTTTATAGCACATTTTGAGCCCGTGGTGGCGTGTTTTGGGCCACGGAAAATCCCAAAATGCCTTGAAAATGGGCCGTTTTGGGACCAAAAATGGGTCAAAAATGGGTGGAAACGCGTTTTTCCAAAAGTGATCCCAGACCATTTGGGATGCTCAAACAAGTGTTTTGAGCTCACTTGGAGCCCGTTTTGATGGAGTTTAGCCCCTTCCACCACGTGTATGCACCACGTTGTGCCTTTCGCACGTACCCTAGAGCCGTATGGTGGAGCCACCTAGAGTTGGGGAGAGGGGTGTAGGTTAGAGGATATATATATATATATATATATCCTCCAATCTACACCCCTCTCCCAACTCTAGGTGGCTCCACCACACGGCTCTAAGGTACGTGCGAAGGGCACAAAGTGGTGCATACATGTGGTGGAAGGGGCTAAACTCGGTCAAAACGCGCTCAAAATGGGCTAAAAAAACTTGTTTGAGCATCCCAAATGTTCCGGGATCACTTTTGGAAAAACGCGTTTTTGACTCATTTTTGACACATTTTTGGTCCCAAAATGGCCCATTTTCAAGGCATTTTGGGATTTTCCATGAGCCAAAACCCGTTGCCACG
Organism: Eutreptiella sp. 'Long Island Sound 2002'; assembly: GCA_964036045.1. Classification (NCBI taxonomy): domain Eukaryota; phylum Euglenozoa; class Euglenophyceae; order Eutreptiales; family Eutreptiaceae; genus Eutreptiella; species Eutreptiella sp. 'Long Island Sound 2002'. Next base: position 34,455,804 of record OZ038401.1, on the reverse strand, counting down.
GGCTCAAAATGGGCTAAAACCAGTTGTTTGAGCATCCCAAGTGGTCTAGGAAGAACTTTGGAAAAAATGAATTTTTTCGCCCCGGGGACCCTAGTGGACCCCCCGTTGGCCCCAACCATGCGCGGGCCGGGCTGCCCTCCGGCTGAACCAAGTGACCACAGGTGCGGGGGTCTAGGCGTCGCGTTGGGCGATTCTCAGGCTGATTCTGAGGCCCGACTTCGCGCCCACGCCCCGGGCCGCCACCGGTGAGTTTTTGGCTCAAAACTTGGATTTGGCAAGGGCACCACCTAGGCTCCAAGATGGCTACATGGGCAACAGATCCGAAGCGTTGGGACAAAGCAATGGCCAAAACGGCACGGAGACGTGTTGTTGTTGCTTGTTGTTGCTTGTTAGCTAAATTTAAGGGGAGAGGGGTGTAGTAATATATATATATCCTCCAATCTACACCCCTCTCCCAACTCTAGGTGGCTCCACCACACGGCGCAGCCCCACACTGCTGCGCCCCTGCGCCACCCCACACTGCTACGCCCCTGCGCCGCACCGCGCTGCGCCCCGGCGCAACCCCACGCTGCACCCCTACACAGCCCCACGCTGCGCCCTTGCGCGGCCCCACACTGTTGCGCCCCTGCGCGGCCCCATGCCGCGCCCCTGCGCAACCCCACGCTGCTGCGCTCCTGCGCGGCCCCGCGCCGCGCCCCTGCACCGCCCCGCACCGCGCCACTGCGCGGCCCCATGCCCCGCTCCTACCCAGCCCCACGCTGCACCCCTACCCAGCCCCACGCTGCGCCCCTGCGCAGCCCCCACGCAGCCCCGCACCGCGCCCCTGCGCGGCCCCATGCCGCGCCCATACGCGGCCCCACGCGGCACTCCTGCGCGGGCCCACGCTGCACCCCTGCCCAGCCCCTCGCTGCGCCCCTGCGCAGCCCCACGCTGCACCCCTGCGCGGCCCCACGCTGTTGCGCCCTCGCGCAACCCCGCACTGCTACGCCCCTGTGCCGCCCCAAACCGTTGCGCCCCTGCGCAGCCCCACACTGCGCCCCTGCGCAGCCCCACGCTGCGGCGCCCCTGCACGGCCCCGTGCCGCGCCCCGGCGCAGCCCCACGCTGCTACGCCCCTGCGCAGTCCCACGCAGCTACGCCCCTGCGCGCCCCTGCACGGCCCCATGCCGCGCCCATACGCGGCCCCACGCTGCGCCCCTGCGCAGCCCCGCGCGGCGCCCCTGCGCAGCCCCACGCTGCTGCGCCCCTGCGCCACCCCACACTGCTACGCCCCTGCGCCGCACCGCGCTGCGCCCCGGCGCAACCCCACGCTGCACCCCTGCACAGCCCCACGCTGCGCCCCTGCGCGGCCCCGCGCCGCGCCCCTGCACGGCCCCATGCCGCGCCCATACGCGGCCCCACGCTGCACTCCTGCGCGGCCCCACGCTGCGCCCCTGCCCAGCCCCGCGTTGCGCCCCTGCACAGCCCCACGCTGCTGCTCCCCTGCGCGACCCCACGCTGCTGCGCCCCTGCGCAGCCCCGCGCTTCGCATCTGCGCAGCCCCACGCTGCGCCCCTGCGCAGCCCCGCGCTGCGCCCCTGAACAGCCCAGCGCTGCTGCTCCCCTGCGCGGCCCCACGCTGCTGCGCCCCTGCGCAGCCCCGCGCTTCACATCTGCGCAGCCCCACGCCGCGCCCCTGCGCAGCCCCGCGCTGCGCCCCTACGCAGCCCCACGCTGCGCCCCTGCGCGGCCCCACGCTGCTGCGCCACTTCACGGCCCCATACCACGCCCCGGCGCAGCCCCACACTGTTGCGCCCCTGCGCAGCCCCACGCTGCTGCGCCCCTACTCAGCCCCCCGCTGCGCCCCATTCGCGGCCCCACGCTGCGCCCCGGCGCAACCCCGCGCTGCTACGCCCCTGCGCAGCCCCACGCTGCTGCGCCCCTGCGCGGCCCTGCGCCGCGCCCCTTCACGGCCCCATGCCACGCCCATACGCGGCCCCACGCTGCACTTCTGCGCGGCCCCAAGCTGCGCCCCGGCCCAGCCCCGCGCTGCGCCCCTGCGTGACCCCACGCTGCTGCTCCCCTGCGCGGCCCCACGCTGCTGCGCCCCTACGCAGCGCCGCGCTGCGCCCCTACGCAGCCCCAGACTGCTACGCCCCGGCGCCGCCCCACACTGCTGCGCCCCTGCGCCGCACCACGGTGCGCCCCCGCGCAGCCCCACGCTGCGCCCCTACTCAGTCCCACGCTGCGCCCCTGCGCAGCCCCACGCTGCTGCGCCCCTTCACGGCCCCATGCCACGCCCATACGCGGCCCCACGCTGCACTCTTGCGCGGCCCCACGCTGCGCCCCTGCGCTGCCCCACGCTGCTGCGCCCCTGCGCAGCCCCGCGCCGCGCCCCCGCGCAGCCCCACGCTACGCCCCAGCGTAGCCCAGCGCTGCTGCGCCCCTGCGCAGCCCCACGCCGCGCCCATGGGCGGCCACACACTGCACTCCTGCGCGGCCCCACGCTGCGTCCCTGCGCAGCCCCGCGCTGCGCCCCTGACCAGCCCCACGTTGTGCCCCTGCGCAGCCCCACGTTACGCCCCTGTGCTGCCCCACGCTGCGCCCCTGCTCAGCCCCGTGCTGCTGCGCCCCTGCGCCGCCCCACGCTGCGCCCCTGCGCAGCCCCACGCTACTGCGCCCCTGCGCCCATGCGCGGCCCCGCGCTGCGCCCCTGCGCAGCCCCACGCTGCGCCCCTGCGCAGCCCCGCGCCGCGCCCCTGCGCGGCCCATGCCGCACCCATGCGCGGCCCCACGCCGCGCTCGTACGCGGCCCCACGCTGCACCCCTGCGCGGCCGCACGCTGCGCCCCTGCGCTGCCCCACGCTGCTGCGCCCCTGCAGCGCCCAAAACTGCTACGCCCTCGGGAGCCCTTGCCCAGCCCCCGGGGGCCTCTCGGGGTTCGCCCCCGAACCCGCCCGGCCCTTCCACGCCCCCCCTCACCAGCCGCAACCCAGGGGCCTGCCCGGTCTCCCCCGCGCCGGCCCACAACCACCATGGACCCGGGCCCCGGAGCCCCGGTGCCCAGCCCCGCCCGCCCCCCGGTATCCATCCGGCGGGGCCCGTCCCGGTCCGGTTCGGCCGCGAGGGGACGGCGTGGCGCTCCCCCCCGCCTCCACCAGGATTCGCCCCGTGGATGATGCTCGGCGGGATTCGTCTCCGCCGAGCGTGGTGCGGGCCCCACCGCTGACCGCGGCCCCCCGACACCTCGAGCGCCCCGGGCTCCCCGGCCGACTTTGACCAGCCCCGGCCGCTCCTCTGCCCGGTCGGCCGCACGGTGACGCTCTGCGGCTGAGCTCACCGCACCCCCGTCCCCCTCGCGCGCGCGCACCCACCCACCAGCCCACAACCCCCCCCCCCCCCCCCCCCAACGTGCACGCCGTGACCCCACCGCCCCCCCACGCTGCTGCTCCCCTGCGCGGCCCCCCGCTGTTGCGCCCATGCGCAGCCCCGCGCTGCGCCCCTGCGCAGCCCCACACTGCTGCGCCCCTGCGCAGCCCCACGCTGCTGCGCCCCTGCGCAGCCCCACGCTGCTGCGCCCCTGCGCCGCCCCACACTGCTGCGCCCCTGCGCCGCACCACGCTGCGCCCCCGCGCAGCCCCACACTGCGCCCCTACTCAGTCCCACGCTGCGCCCCTGCGCAGCCCCACGCTGCTGCGCCCCTTCACGGCCCGATGCCGCGCCCCGGCGCAGCCCCACGCTGCTGCGCCCCTGCGCGGCCCCATGCTGCGCCCCTGCCCAGCCCCGTGCTGTGCCCCTGCCCAGCCCCTCGCTGCGCCCCTGCGCAGCCCCACACTACTGCGCCCCTGCGCAGCCCCACGTTACGCCCCTGCGCTGCCCCGCGCTCCGCCCCTGCGCTGCCCCACGCTGCGCCCCTGCTGAGCCCCGCGCTGCTGCGCCCCTGCGCAGCCCCACGCTACTGCGCCCCTGCACGGCCCCGCGCTGCGCCCCTGCGCAGCCCCACGCTGCGCCCCTGCGCAGCCCCGCGCCGCGCCCCTGCGCGGCCCCATGCCGCGCCCATACGCGGCCCCACGCCGCGCTCCTACGCGGCCCCACGCTGCACCCCTGCGCGGCCGCACGCTGCGCCCCTGCGCAGCCCCACGCTGCTGCGCCCCTGCGCGGCCCCGCGCCGCGCCCCTGCGCGGCCCCATGCCGCGCCCGTACGCGGCCCCACGCCGCGCTCCTACGCGGCCCCACGCTGCACCCCTGCGCAGCCCCACGCTGCGCCCCTGCGCAGCCCCGCGCTGCTGCGCACCTGCGCCGTCCCACGCTGCGCCCCTGCACCGCACCACGCTGCGCCCCTGCGCAGCCCCTACGCAGCCCCACGCTGCGCCCCTGCGCCGCCCCACACGGCTGCGCCCCTGCACCGCCCCACACGGCTGCGCCCCTGCGCAGCCCCTACGCAGCCCCACGCTGCGCCCCTGTGCAGCCCTGCGCCGCGCCCCTGCGCGGCCCCACACTACTGCGCCCTGCGCCGCCCCACACTACTGCGCCCCTGCACCGCACCACGCTGCGCCCCTGCGCAGCCCCACGCTGCGCCCCTGCGCGGCCCCACGCTGCTGCGCCTCTGCGCGGCCCCATGCCGCGCCCCGGCGCAGCCCCACGCTGCGCCCTTGCCGCTGGTCCCGCAGCCCACAGAGGGGCCCTCATCGGGCGCGCCGGCGCCCTTGCACACGCGCCCCCCGCAGCCTGGCCTGCGCGGTGCGCGTGCCCCTGGCACGCCCGCCGACCCCATGGAGTGGGGCTCTCAGGGCCGCCGCCGACCACCGGCCGGTCCGCCCGCGCCGCCCCGCGGCCGCCACGGGCCCCGCACCCGCATGGCGCCGCTTCCACCTTGGCCGCCCGCCGCTACCCACGCGCCCGGCCCCGGCCTCGGCCCCCAGGCCACGCTTCCAGCTTGCCGCAGGTCCCGCGGCCCGCAGCGGGGCCCGCATCGGGCGCGCCGACGCCCTTGCACATGCGCCCCCCACGGCCTATCCTGCGCGGCGCGCCCGCCCCCGGCGCGCCCGCCGACCCCATGGGGTGGGGCTCTCAGGGCCACCGCTAGCCGCCGGCCGGTCCGCCCACACCGCCCCGCGACCGCCACGGGCCCCGCACCCGCATGGCGCCGCCTCCGCCTCGGCCGCCCGCCGCTACCCACGCGCCCGGCCCAGGCCTGGACCCCCCCGCCGGCCGTGCCGCGCGGCCTCCCGCACACGGGACACAGGGACGGGCACCAGATAATAGCCCCGCCCCCTCCACCCCCTTACACCACCTCCGCACGGGACGTAGCCCCCTCCCCTGTCGCGGGGGAGTGGCGGCTGGAAGCAAGGGGAACCGGGGCCCCGCAGGTCCCGGGACAGGTGGTCCCTCCATCCCGCCCCCCGTCCCGCCTCCGTTTCGCGCAGGTGCGCACGCCCTCCCCCCACGGCGGGGGAGGGAACCAGGGTCACACGGACAGGTGGTCCCTCTCACAGCGACGCGTGCCCCCTCCCCCCCCAGACAGAAGACGGAACCCCCCCCCCCCCTCGGTCGTTGTCGGCACACGCCCGGCCAACGTGACGCCGCCCGACTGCTCCCTTGCGCCCTGCCCAGGGAGAGCGTGTCTGGCAATTTCTCCCGCCGGCACGTGCTGGGTGCCCTAACAACAACAACAACAATATATATGTATATATATATATATATATATATATATATATATATATATATAGGTATATATATATATCCTCCAATGTACACCCCTCTCCCAACTCTAGGTGGCTCCACCACACGGCTCTAAGGTACGTGCGAAGGGCACAAAGTGGTGCATACATGTGGTGGAAGGGCTAAACTCGGTCAAAACGGGCTCAAAAACGGGCTAAAAACACTTGCTTGAGCATCCCAAATGGTCCGGGATCACTTTTGAAAAAAACGCGATTTTGACCCATTTTCCACCCATTTTTGGTCCCAAAACGGCCCCATTTCAAGGCATTTTCAGTTGTTCCATGGGCCAAAACCCTCGCCACGGGCTCAAAATCGGCTAAAACCACTTGTTTGAGCACCCCAAATGGTCCGGGATCACTTTTGGAAGTACGCGTTTTTGACCCATTTTTGACCCATTTTTGGTCCCAAAACGGCCCATTTTCAAGGCATTTTGGGATTTTCCGTGGCCCAAAACGCGCCACCACGGCTCAAAACGGCCTAAAAACACTTGTTTGAGCATCCCAGGTGGTCTAGGAACAACTTTGGAAAAAATCTTTTTTTCGCCCCGGGGACCCTGGTGGACCCACGGTTGGCCCCCAATGTGCGTGGGCTGGCCGGCCCTCCGGCTGCACCAAATGACCACTGGTACGGGGGTCTACGGGTCTCGTTGGGCGATTCTGAGGCTTGGAAACCATAAAAAGCGGGGGGTTGCGGGGGGACTAGGTGCCCTCGGAATTCGGTTTTGAGCCACGTAGCCCAAGATACGGCCCGTTCTTGGTTTCGGGGTGCTGGTGCACATGGCGCACTTTTTGGGGCTTTTTGGCGCCTTTTTGGGCCGTTTCTCGGACATATCGTGGAGTTGAAGAGCACTAGAGGGCTCTTTGACACGGTGAAGTCAAGCCGCACATGTAGTGTGGCCACCGTTTTCCTTCGTTTGGGCGTTTCGTGCGGGTTCGGGGGCTATTTTGGGCGAAAATGGCTGTTTTTGCCCAAAACAGCGCAGATTTGGGAGGGCACCTCCCGACTTGGCGCCACCGCCCCGGGCCGCCACCGGTGAGTTTTTGGCTCAAAACTTGGATTTGGCAAGGCCACCACCTAGGCTCCAAGATGGCTACATGGGCAAATGATCCGAAGCGTTGGGACGGAGCAATGGCCCAAACGGCAAGGAGACGTGTTGTTGCTTGTTGTTGTTGTTGCTTGTTGTTAGCTAAATTTAAGGGGAGAGGGGTGTAGTAATATATATATATATATATATATATATATATATATATATATATGCGCGGATTTTGGGGCTTTTTGGCGCCTTTTTGGGCCGTTTCTCGGACATATCGTGGAGTTAAAGGGCACCAGAGGGCTCTCTGACACAATGAGGTCAGGCCGCACGTGTAGTGTAGCAGCCGTTTGCCTTCGTTTGGGCGTTTTGCCGCGTTTTGGGGCCGTTTTGGGCGAAAAAGTGTTGTTTTTGGCCCAAAACCGCGCAGAGTTGGGAGGGCACCTCCCGACTTGGCGCCCACACCCCGGGCCGCCACCGGTGAGTTTCTGGCTCAAAACTTGGATTTGGCTAGGGCACCACCTAGGCTCCAAGGTGGCTACATGGGGAAAGGATCCGAAGCGTTGGGACGGAGCAATGGCCAAAATGGCAAGGAGACGTGTTGTTGTTGTTGTTGTTGCTTGTTGTTAGCTAAATTTAAGGGGAGAGGGGTGTAGTAATATATATAGATATATATATATATATATATATATATATATATATATATATATATATATATATATATATAGATATATATATATATATATATATATATATATCCTCTAATCTACACCCCTCTCCCAAACTCTACGTGGCTCCACTCTAAGGTACGTGCCAAAGGGTACAACTTGGTGCATACACGTAGCGGAAAGGACTAAACTCGATCAAAACGGGCTCAAAATGGGCTCAGAACACTTGTTTGTGCACCCCCAATGGTCCACGATCACTTTTGGAAAAACGCATTTTGACCATTTTCACCCATTTTTGCTCCCAAAATGGCTCCTTTTCAAGGAATATTGGAATTTCCATGGGGCAAAACCCGTCCAAATGGGCTGAAAATGGGCTTAAAAACAGTTGTCCGGGCATCCCAAATGGTCCAGGAGCACTTTTGGAATAATGTGTTTTTGACCCATTTTTGACCCATTTTTGGTCCTAAAACGACCCATTTTCAAGGCATTTTGGGATTTTCCATGGGCCAAAACACGTCACCACGGGCTCAAAATGGGCTAAAAACACTTGTTTGAGCATCCCAAATGGTCCAGGATCACTTTTGGAAAAACACTTTTTCGAACCATTTTCGACCCATTTTTGGTCTTGAAACGACCCATTTTCAAGGCATTTGGGATTTTCCAAGGCCCAAAACACGTCACCACGGGCTCAAAATGGGCTAAAAACACTTGTTTGAGCCTCCCAAATGGCCTAGGATCACTTTCAGAAAAATGCGTTTTTCACCCAGTTTTGACCCATTTTTGGTGTTGAACCTGCCCCTTTTCAAGGCATTTTGGGATTTTCCATAGGCCAAAACGCGGCACCACGGGCTCAAATTGGGTCAACAACACTTGTTTGAGCATCCCAAATGGTGCAGGATCACTTGTGGAAAAACACGTTTTTGACCCGTTTTTGAGCCATTTTTGGTCCCAAAACGGCCCATTTTCAAGGCATTTTGGGATTTTCCGTGGCCCAAAACGCGCCACCACGGGCTCAAAACGGGCCAAAAACACTTGTTTGAGCATCCCAAGTGGTCTAGGAACAACTTTGAAAAATATCATTTTTTTCGCCCCGGGCACCCTAGTTGACCCACCGTTGGCCCCCACTGTGCGCAGGCTGTGTTGCCCTCCGGCTAAACGAAGTGACCACTGGTACGAGGGTGTAGGGATCTCGTTGGGCGATTCTGAGGCTTGGAAACCACAAAAAGTGGGGGGTTGCGGGTGGAATGGGTGCCCTCGGAACTTGGTTTTGAGCCACCTAACCCAAGATGCGGCGCCTTCTTGGTTTTGGATGTGTTGGACACAAATAACGCACAAGTAGGTGATTTTGGCCATTTTTGGGCCGTTTCTCGTACATATCGTGGAGCTAGAGGGCAAGAAAGGGCTCTCGTTCACGGGGCAATGGTGGCGCACGTGGAGTGTAGGAACCGTTTGCCTTCGTTTGGGCCGTTATGACTGGGCTTCAGGGCCGTTTCGGGCC